>CM059838.1:23507523-23953665 GCA_030444775.1 Atalantia buxifolia
ACATGATAATGAAATTATAACGAAAAGGATCCTTATTACATTACAATATATGTATTTTATATAATTTTTTGTTTTTTTTTTTTCGGTTTTTGATAACAACATTGTTGGTACATGTTTGAAATGTTTAGAACCACAAGCCGTACAAATTCACAAATTGCACCTGCAATTTTTTTTTTTTTTTAGTTTTTAACCAATAACGAAAGGTGTGGCTGATGGTACTTACAAGAGCTAACATGTTCACACGGCACCTACGTATAAAGAAATCATGCAAAGTCTAGGAAGTCATTTTAAAACTCCATTAATTTTTTTATAACTAAATGATTTTGTCATCCATCTCTTTTACATTTATTTTTAAAATTTTTTAAAATTTTTACTATATTTTTATATAGATCTAAATAATTATCATATTCATAAAGATCTACAAATTCTAAATATATATTTGCATCTACATTTATAATTTTTTATCTCTTTTAAGACATAAACTAGTTTTTTTTTTCTTTTATATAATTCAAGATACTAAATTTAGATAAGAGATATTATATGTCATAAATATATTATGACTCTAATAAATTACTAGAAAGATGGTACAATGAATAAATCATTAGAACCTCTAATAATTTCACAAAATATAGAAACCAATAAATTGTCACATTCTAACTATACACAAAGAGGATTTTTGTCTGAAAGATTTCAATCATTTGATCTGATCAATAATTCAGACATGCGGAAAAATGATCCATTAAATTGAATTTAACTATATTTATCAAATCAATTAAGAAACCCAAATTTATCTATAAATGATATAAAAAAACAAATGAAATATTAGAAATTAATAATTTCAATGAAGAAAACATACAACAAATTAAAAAGTTATGAGTTCAAATGAGTAAAAAATTTAACAAAGTTAAACAATTGATAAAAGACTTTAACATTGAAAATCATAATATATTAAAAGGTCAGCATTCTGATCTGCAATGCATAGCGCATCTGACGATTCTTCTGTAGTAGTTGGATCCACTTAAATGGGTGGGGTCTACTTGAATTTAAGTGGATCCAACGGCGGCAGAGGTCTGAATCACAAGACGGCATCACAATGCGCACCACAGACTTGTCCTATATTAAAGCAAAAAATCATTAATATAATGAATAAAAACTTAATAAATATAAGGTTAAACAAGTTGGAGATTCAATTAGATAAAATAGAAACTTGGTACTAAATTTGTTATAAATATAAATGGAAACCTTCAAAAAAATTGAAGTACTTGCAGGGCAAGCTGGCTGTAGTTTGGGATTTAAAATATAATTTTAAAATTTATTGACTTTTTTATAATTATAAACTTTTTTAAGAATTTACACAATTTATAGCTGTAACGTACCGGAGATGTAACATAAACTTTGCCGTTTATTTGACTTACCATTATTTCACTTGTCAGGTCACAGATTTGTAATTAATAATTCAATAACCTGCTGGTGTTCCTGCGGCCTCGTGCTCATGTCGCTGGGAATTGCAAAATTCCATGATACACTGAAATCCACCAGTACCTCGGAGTGTTTTATTACGTTAACTTTTTTTCTCTCATTACATGCTTAATTTTTCGGCAGTCACACCAATTTAACAGCTTTGCTTGAGTCTGGCTATTGGGATAAATTTTGAAGCCTTGTTAGGTAATTCCTTGCTTGAAATGGTATGATCTTTGGTTTTAATTTCCATTAAATTCAGGTGAAACGGAGCAACAGAAGTTACCTATCTGATTTTCGGGGTGCTAAAGAAAGCGGGTTGAGGACTACCATTTGTGACGCTGAAACCAGCAAGATTTCACCCCCCTGTCAGGAGATACCGCTGAAGCAACCTTCAATCCCGAGTTTGGATGAAGGGTAACGAGAACGCTGATGTGCTGCTGTCCCTAGCAAAAGTACGGACACCTCGAAAGGTTGTGCTTTGAGGAACGCTCTGTCAAAATCATGTCAAAGAGGTGTTCAATATTTTAAACCTTGTTCGTCTTAAATTTCTGAAATCGGACACATCCCGGCTTGTTCGTCTGAAGATTGCTTCAGCTGGAAGTGCTACTTATCTGCATCCGAAAATGAATTCCCTGTCTGAGAAAATTGTCTCAGCAGATGATAAGATGGACGAGTTGTTAGAAAGATTGGATATAAAAGATGGGGTGAACGCTAAATTCTTTCTGAATATGTTCAACTGAAGTGACAAGTAACAAGCCACATCTATTTGATAGAGGTACGTAAAGAGAAGAATAGAAGACTAGAAATGTTTTCGCTTATTCTTTGAAGCATTACATGATCCAAAACGACAAGCACGGATTAAAAAACTTGACAACTCACAGATTCTAATATTGGGTTGCTAATATTCTATCAATCAAAGCAAGTAACAAGTTGATTCAACAGCTAAGAACTTAAATCCATGTCATGTGTGAGAGGGAATAAGAGATTTTGCAATTGAAGTTCGCTCACAGCAGGTTGATTCCAGAAGAAACATAAGCCCTAGGCCCTATTAGCATGGAGAATGAATCATTTCAAAGAAGAGACATTCACTGTAAGTTTACAACAATTTAAATAAAAGAGCTTACAATTTATATATGGTTTTTTAATTATACAAACTCGCAGCTGCAAACGGTAAATATGCGAAGAGCACAGCAAGGATAAAATATGCTGTAAATTTAAAGCACAAATGACAATCAAGTACCAATAAAGTGACAAGCTGCAACTAGTTCATTAGCGAGCTTCTAAAGTGATGGGTCATTAAGAGAGAACAAGAGAGGGGGTGTCTTTACAGTTTGTCATGGCCATTCAACGAAAGCACTATAGTAAATAACAAGTTGAAAAACATGATACATATTTAATTTGGCATCAACAACCATGTACGGTCGGTGATCACATATGTTAGCTTATCCAGATCAGGATTTGTAATATTAGTGGTATTCCCCAGACCACAACAATCAGAATCCACGAACCAGAGAGAACATGCTGTCACCAGGCAACATGTCATTTTCTAACACGAATGAGATGCTCCAGAACAGGTTTTTAGGTGGAAAACACACGACTTAGCAACTTCCTCCTGTCACTCTTGGACAGGAAACGACGGAAGTGAGTTCAGACTAATTTCATTCTTTGCAAGTAAGTCCACAACGATTGAAACTATTGATGCATCTGGCATTACATTTTTCTCCTTCATCCTGTGAAGAAGTTCAATAACTTTTGATGGCTCATTGATTCGGATAAAACCATGGATAAGCGTATCAAATGTGATGACATTGGGCGCCACAGCATTTTCGTCCATGTCAAGAAATAAATCATGTGCCTTATCCATTTGGCCATCGTTACAAAGCCCATGGATCATGACGTTATATGTTACAACATTTGCTGTTAGGACTCCATGTGGCAAACTATGAAACAGTTCCAATGCAATTTCGAGTCTGCTGGACTTACATAATCCATCAATGAGGTAGTTGTAGGCTTGAATATCAAGTTCACACTTGAGAATTCTCAAAGTACGAAACAGTTCAACTGCCTCTACAATATAACCATTCTTGCAGAGCCCATCAATCAAGGTTTTATATGTACAGGTATCAGCTGCCACATCATTACGCTGCATCTCATCAAACAGTTTTAAAGCACGCTCAGCATGGTGTATTTCAAAAAGGCCACGAAGCAAGGTGTTATATGTAACAACCGTTGGCTTTATTCCTTTAGAAAGCATTTCACGATAAAAACTTAACGCTTCCTCCACTTCCTTATTCTTGCAGTACCCATTTATCAACGTGTTGTAATTAGCAACATTATGTCTGCACCCTTTATTCTCCATAGAAAAAAAAATTTCCATAGCACGATCAAATCTACCTGTAAAGCAAAATCCATCCATTAACGTGTTATAGACAAAAGCATTTGGACACACACCATGCTGAATCATCAGGTCCAACAACCTACTTGCTTCATCCATCTTTCTGTTTTTACAAAGCTCATCCATGATCACGCTGAAAGTCTCAACATTAGGCTGTACCCCTTGATCCATCATCTCAATAAACAAACACTTTGCCTCATTCCAATCATTAGCATAACAAAAACCGCGAATCAAAGAGGTATAAGTAAACACATCTGGGTTAATATTCTTATCCTTCATCTGCAGAAACAGTTCCTTGGCCTTGTCCACGAAGCGCTCCTTACAAAGACCATCGATAATAATACTGTAAGTAACAGTATTTGGCTTACAAACAACGCCAATTTCCCCATTTCCATTGGCCATCTCTTCAAATAAATTTAAAGCAACGATTGTATGGCCAGTTCGACACAATCCATTAATTAAAGTATTGTACGTAATGACATTAGGCTCACAACCAAACGCTTTAAGTTTCTTAAACAATGCGGCGGCCTCCATGATTCTACCTCCCGCACACAAACCTTTAATCAAAGAAGTAAAGGTCACAACAGTTGGAGCAAAACAAGACCGAAGGATCCTCCCAAAAATTACAAAACCAAGAGACACTTGACCCATTTTGCAAAAGCAGTTAATCAAGATACTGTAAGTACAAAGATTTGGAAACAGCCCAGTTGAATTGAGCCTCTTGAAGAGTAAAAGGACAGTATCATAATGTTTATTCTTAGCAAGACCAGAAAACAAAATATTGAAGTAACCGATAGGAGGAGAAGAAGGATGCCTACGGAGCATGCAATCAAAGATACACAAGGCTTCATTAGGAGTAATAATATTAATACCTGATGATTTGCACCTTTCTTTGAGGAATTTTTCCAGTGAGGCTCGGTCTTTGACTTTGGCCGTCAGCAGTAACGAATCGTTCTGTTCAGTCGTTGTAGTTGGAAATGAGGGCTCATTTTTGGAATTAGAATTAGAAGAACGAGTAGTGAGGTCTCGGAATTGAATAAATAAAGATGAGAAGTTACATCTGAAAGCTGATATTGGTACTGAAGCAAAAGAGAATGAACGATTACAACAAGATTCGTATGACATCCCATAGAAGAGATTTCTTTTTTTTTTTTTTTTTCTTTTTTTAGGGTTCTATCTTCCGGTTATCCTTCTTATTATGTACGGGGAGAGACAATAACCTAACTAATTGAATTCGGTTAGGGGCAATTTAATATTAATGATGTGTTTATTTTAAAGTTGGATTATTGGTACTTTTTTATTAATTTTATTAATTTTATAAAAAAATTTGTTAATTTTATAAAATTTTTAATATAAATAAAATTAAGTTATTTATATTTTTTTGCTTTAATTTTATTTTATTTGTACAATATAAATATTTTTTTATTATCATTAAAATAATATGAATTTAAGAAGTAACTTTTTATGTCAAAACAAAATTCTTGTAATAAACATAATAACTTAATTAAGATAGAATATAGTAGAAAAATAAGTTAAATAAAATTTTATCCCATTACAAATTATTTTTTAAGAATTCTCAAACTAATTGCTAAACAAAAAATTTATAGTAAAAAAAATTGTATAAGACCCATAAAATATTCATTATTTTCTAAGTATAATATTTTTTTATTTTTTTATTTTTTTTATTTTTTAAAATTAATTAATAAAAAATTTTGTAGAGAGGAACATAAATATTAAGACTGAAAGAGTGAGAAAAATATTAAAAACTAAAAAATTCATAAATGAAAAGAATATTCATTTAAAAAAATATTTTTGGTATTAAATGAAATATAATTTTGAAGGGGTTTCAATAGGATTTTGAAGGGGTGCTAATATTTCGACTCTTTATTTTATGAAATGGGAATGAGAACGGAAATAGGATGAAATAGGAATGGACTGGGAATGAGAATGACTGAATGAGATTCTAATATTTATTTGGTAAAAATAAATGGGAACGAGAATGAGTTGAAATGTCATTGAAGTATTTACTTAACAAAATAAATGAAAATGAGGAATGAAAATGAGAATAAATTTACCAAAATACTCATAGTATTAAACAATATAATTTTCATTAATTAGATACATGTATAAAAATTATTATAAAAATGATATTAATTAAAAATAAAATTAATAATAATAAATGTTAATAATGATAATATAAATAATAATAATAACAATAATTAATAATAACTAAAATAATAAAGTTAATAAAATTATTATAATAATAATAATAACATTTTTTAAAAATTAATTGTGATTTGAACGAGGGTAATCCAGAAAATAAAAAAAAAGGGATACAAAAATAAACATAAATTTTATTCTCATTCCCAACCCCCCATGGAAATGAGATTCTCATTCCTTATTCCTAAATTATGTGGAACTCACACATTTTATTATCATTCCCAAATTACATTTTTCGAAGTAAACATGAATTTCATATTCATTCCCTAAATTCTCAAGTAAACACACCATAAGAGATAAGCAAGCCCATTTTATAAGTTGTTGGCAAACATGAGTACGAACTAATGCTGGAAATTGCTAGCAAGATTCAGTGAATCGCTATTTTAATGAGCACTGAATAAACCTAAAGAGAAATAAAAAAGTAGAGAAGGCATAAATGCCCACAGGACGTAGGCCCTTGAGGATTTTTCCTATTCGTGAAGGTTACGCGGATAATTTTTTACCTAGTTTCTTATTCTAAGAAAGGATAATGATAATTTTTTATCCAGTTTCTTATTCGAAGAAGGGAAAGGGATGAGGCAGAATCCCCATCCTCTCCCTATTTCCTTATTTTAATTTTAATTTTATTTTTATTTTAAAAACTATTAATAAATAAATAATAAAATTTTAAATATTAGTATAGATAACAAATATCAAAATAATTATATTATTAAACTTTTGGGCTTAATTGACTATATTCATATTTGGAAGAGAAAGTTATGCCGCAAATGGAAGATTTTAATATTTTAAATTGGTGGAAAACAAATGCACATATGTCTCCTATATTGGCACGAATTATTAAAGATATTTTGGCAATTCCAATTACAACTATTGCTTTCGAATCAGCTTTTAGCACTAGTGGTAGAGTATCATAACAGGCTTCGTTCAAGTACATTAGAGACTTTAATGTGTTGTCAAAGTTGGCTACGAGCTTACACTGGTAGTATAAATTTATTTTACATTGCAATTATATTATATAATTATAAATATTTTCACTTATAAGTTACATTACTTATATTATTTTTATTGTTTTAGATTTGAAACCTAAGGTTATCTCTCAATTTGCCACATTCCTCAAAGAAGAACAAGAGGAACATAAGCACAAGAGGTAAATACTTTTATTAGAAATATTGATTAAGTATTTATGTCAATTTCTTTTATTTCATTGCAGATATAAAAGTAATGTCTTTTTTTTATTGTAGGATTATGAAGATAATTATTATGGTGATTTGTATTTTGTAATGGATTAATGTTAATGTAAGATATGTCATCAAACTTTATTTTTATTTAAAATTTTATTTTAATATGGCTAAATTAAAATCGAAAACAAAAAACATATCAGCTATTTGAGGATTGGGGACTCTCAGGGATCCCCTATTATTATTTAGTGAGGGGAGGAGATTTCCTAAAATGACTTTGTCGGGGATCAGGAGAGAACGAGAACATATGCAGAATATTAGGGATGGGTATGGGGAGGTCGGTCTCCTCCCTTCCTCATTGCCATCCCTATAAAAAAAAGTTAAGATTCAAAATAAGAGTAATGTTAGATATTCTTAACATCTAAGTCTCAATTTAACTCTCGATTGATTTATCATTTATCTATTAGATGATTGTTAAGTAATTTTATAGGTTATAAAAGTTATCATCCAATAAATGAGTGACATGTAATATTGGAATTTAAGTTGAAACTCAAACGTTGGCATTGCTAATATTATTGTTAAAATAAGAGTTAATTTTAACTATTGATTCGGTACTCAACAAAAATTTAGCTCAGCACTAAATCATAATCCAATCTCCATACCCATTTTAAACTATAAATTCATTATTAAAAATTTGAAATTATCTTTCACTAATCTCTTTTCCTGTCCATTCACAATTGCATATTCTTTCTTTACTCTCAGATTCTACAAACTAAACTCTAAATTTCACTCTCTCTTTAATTCATTTTTTTGGCTTTCAAAATAAATCATAAAATATATTTGGTGCTTTCTATATATAAGATTTTTTTTCTTGATTTCACTAGCTTTTATAGTTGATAAAGACTAATTTCTTGATATTCATTTAATGTTCATTTTTAAATACTGGGATTTGCTCTTCTTGATTTATGATAGCTCATAACAAAACCAATTTTTTACTGTTAATAATTATGAAGGAATTTACGAGAATTGAGGAATTGAGTTCTATCAATAATTATTTTGATAATAACATTCTTAATTAAAAAGATGTTTTGTAGAGAAAATTGGTGAGTTATTAGCGAAAGCTACAAAAAAGAAGATTTTGTCCACACACTTCCAAGAGTGAATTACAATGCACCAAACATCTACTCTGATTTAGTATTTTTTTTCTTTAATAGATCAGAGTTTTATTTTTATTTTTTATTTTTATCTTTTATATTGATCTACATTTAATTAAAACGAGGGAGTCCTCGACAAAAGGGGAGAAACGAGGGAGTCCTTGACAAAAGGGGAGAATAATTTTCCAATGCAGTACCAAATAATGGAATTTGACGAGTGAGACTTTGAATAAGTGCTTCCATAACTTTTTCAATTTGGAGAAATAATTCATTGAAATAATAAATGATCATTGATATCAACACATCTTAGATTTTCAAATGCTCGAAAGCTCCTCCATTCAGTCTTATAGGAAAGGAATAAATTATTACATAAATTCTAAAATCCTATTGCAGCAAATGCAATCTTCTCAATTTTTCGATAAAGGTACTTACGCAAATGCATCAAACTGTGGCTCTAAGACTCAAAACGAGAAAAAAAATGATAATTACTTGGAGATATAAAGTATCATTCAAACAAAAAACAAACAACCTCTCAAACAAAAGTAATTACGAAACACCATTAGATTATGAAATCATCACGTCTCTACAAGTTTTCTAGGAATGACCATTAGCTGAACCAAAAAAGTATCATTCAAACAAAAAAAATGATAATTACTTGGAGATATAAAGTATCATTCAAACAAAAAACAAACAACCTCTCAAACAAAAGTAATTACAAAACACCATTAGCTATGCCATTACTTGTTAATAGACATGCTGCAAAGAGAGGCAAAGAGAGTCCACGAATGGATATATATGAATGCGCATCAGCGTAAAATAGAAGATGAACACAGATTGAAAAACATGATACCATAATTGATTTGGCATCAATACCAACCTGCAAGATCACATATACATAGGCGTATCAAATATGACAACATCGGGCAACACAACATTTTCTTACATGTTAAGAAATAAATCAGGTTCCTTGTCCATTTGGCCATCGTTACAAAGACAATGGATCATGATGTTATATGTTACAAATTTGGATATTAAGACTCCACGAGGCAAATTACGAAACAGTTCCCATGCAAAACCAATTAATCAAAATACTATAACCAAAAAATGGGAAATTTACAAAAGTAACCATAAAACTTTTGCTATTTTTACAATTAATCCTCTAAACTTTTTTCTATCAACATTAGCCAAACACAATCTTTTCTCCCCAAATTATCCTTGTTTACAAACCAAAAGTAACTTCTTTCTCCTCTTTTATCAAACCAAATGCAGCGTTGCACTCTTGAATCATCACTGGCGACGGCAAAAGGCAACAGTAAACGCCGACGGCAAACGGTAAAAGTGAAATCTGATCATAATCCATCCGGATCCAACACTAATCAATATCACTGAGTGGTATGAGTTATTTTCTGAACTTACGAGAGAGTTTTAATGCGGTTGCTTGTTGCGAGTCACTGAGACAATCTGTCTTTTGGTGCGACAGGGTGCCTGTCGCACGTGGCTTTGTGCGACGGGCACCTGCCTGTCTCACCAAGAGGCAGATTCATAGCAACTGACTCTTATTAATTTGATAGTGCGCAAATAATTTCTTTTTTATAATTTTAGGCTTAATGGATTCAGTTGTGCTTGAATTGTGTTACGATGATTGGTGGGAGACGCTAAAGAATGGCTGTATGGAGTATGTGAATAGTAAAAATAAAGCTTTTTTGGTTGGAAAAAATTATCTGTTTGATCAATTTTTAGTAAGAGTATACGAGGTGTTCCAAATAAATCCTAATGAATATAGTATCACAATAAAGACAACTTTGAAGTCTAATAACACATTATATCGTATATGTGCACTGCCATGGATATATTTGATAATAAAATGGTGAGGGTTGTGTTGCATATGACATTCAATGTGGCCAACTATAGATGCATTCCTATATTCATTACCACATCACCTTGAGTTCGGAGTGAAGATGTTGAGCCACATGTTGAAATAAAAACTTTCTTTAGAGCAAATATGTCTGGCCTCAATAATGAAGAAGAGGTGTTGCCAAGGACAATGTTGTTGCAACAATATTACTCTCAAATCGACGACAATTATGACAACATTGATGACAACAACATTACGTTAAAGGATGTTGGAGAATAAGTATTACCACTAACAACGTCGTTGGAGCAACGATATTCTCCGTATCACAATAATAATTTTCGGGACAATAATGTTCTTCATGATGAGACAGAGGGGGATAATATTTGTGCAGAACCTTCTAATAGTATGAGGGGCACTAATTTCAATAATGCAGGTGATGATAGAGGAGTCGGTCCTTCCAATATTCCGTCGTTTTAGCATGAGGATGAGTGTGAAGACGATATTCCTGTGAATAACAAAGACAATTGATCTATTCCTCCAATGGTTTGATCGAGAAGGAGGATTAACCCCCTCATAAGTCTTGCTCTAATTTTTACCTTCGAACATGGTTGCTCCAAGCTTTCTTAGCAATTGTGACTCAGATGATATCAGTGTGGGTAAGCTATTTGCTAAGAAGAATGAGTTAATATTACAACTGCACAAGGTTGCCTTTAGGGATAAGTTTGATTTCAAGATTGCACGGTCTACAACGACACGTTTCAAGGCTCACTGTTGTTCGGAATCATATAAATGGCGTATTTGAGCAATTAGAAGTTTAAACAAGAAAAATGTTCCTTGGGTGGTGAGGAGAATTGATAATGTACACACTTGTCCTAATGAGGTATTGGTTGATGGTCATCATCAAGTAAGAAGCCGGGTTGTCGATCATATTATCACAGATAAATATATTCAAGAAAAGAGGATTTATACTCCAAATGACATAAGAGTAGATATGTAGCAGGAATACGATGTTCAGTTAACATATCAGCAAGCTTATCGGGCCAGAGAAGTTAGTCTTGAAATAGTTCGAGGCAATCCTGCAGAGTGATACAACTTGCTCCATAAATACTCTCACGTACTAACTAAAGCGAATGAGGGTAAAGTCACTCACCTCAAGCGGGATAGAGATGGTAATTTCTTGTACTACTTTATAGCACTTGGATCTTCCATCAAGAGTTTTATGCAGTACATTCGGCCTGTCATTACTGTAAATGGTACTAATCTAAAGGGGCTATATCGTGGAAGCATGTTCGTAGCAACATTTAAAATAAGGAAATGAAAAGTCAAAAATTTCAATTAAATAAATAATAGTACTTATAGGATATCGACCTCATGAACCCAGCCTGGAATGCGTGACGTGTAATCTTTCACAGTGAGCCAATAGTTTTTGCTACTCTCCTTTGGCTCAAGGGTTTGTAAAATGCCCCCTGCCATGAATTCAACCCAAAATTATAAATAAGTATACAGAACTTGAATTTAGTAATGTTAAAAAAAGAACCAATACATATTACTTACAAGACGAGATTCATCATTGAAGAACGAATAAACCTCAGTAAATTTGATTTTCAAAGATGCATGGGCTTCCATTGCACGATGCGGGGAATCTTCTTCTTCGTTTTCACGACCCATGCTGACGGCAAACCTCCGATCGCTTCGTAAACCCAAGCCTACAACAACCATAGTGAAAAAGCTATTAAAACAACTATCAAATATTTAATATTACAAAACTTATTAATAAACAAAAAACAACGCACCTGAACCCCAGACGTAAAGCCGTAAACATTGTACTTTTCAATTTTATGATCTGGCTTATCCAACCGAGTCGTCCTAAATTTCTCGTCTTTCTTGTACAGTGCATTGGCAAGACTCTCGTATATTGTTTCCCATGACAAACGACTCCATGGACGATTTCGGAAGTACTGTATATCATCTACATCGTTAAACCATGCGAAATTGATTTGACAGTGGTTTTTTCTTCCATTTAGAACTCTATCTGCAAAATAAAAGAGCGCAATCTTTAATGTGTCAATGTCGTCCATTATCTCGAATTTCAACTTCTCAAATAATGCATCGAATTGCTTAAGATTGATGTTGTGATGTAAACCATCAAAATACGTTTTCAGTAGCCTATGCACCATTTTCTTATTTCTTAGTGCGGTATCTACACCATAAGAAAGTTCAGTAACCAGACACCATTCTACAATTGACAAGCGTATCAAATGCTCACTAATTTCAAACCATAACTGATCCTCCTGGCTGTCTTCTTCATGGGCCACTTGCCTAAGCAAAACATTGTGTAAAATTACACCACTAAACGGAAAGCTTCGACACTCCAAGAAATGCCTAAATATATCTTTCTTGAATAGATGCAATTGCCGCTTTGTTAATTTTCACTCAATGGCTTTTACGACTGAAGATAAGTTACACATGTTCGAAATTCGACCCGGAAAGTGATCGACATAAGCAAAATACATCATGCCTAGTTCGTTTTTCAATAGTTCTAATTTCACCATGTATCTGTAATATTTAAAACATTATTACATTGCATTTACAACAACAAAAAAAAGAAATTGACTTCACAGAAAAAAAAACACCACTGTAATTTGGTGCGACAGGTGCATGTGCTCGCGCCGTCGCTCACGGGAGCGCGTGCGCTGCTGCTGCCCAGCAACGAGCGCGAGTGCGCGAGCTAGTGCCTGTCACTGGGCAGCATTTTCCTCGCTGGGTAGGCATTATTTTCCGCAAAACAACACAATCACAAATCACGCCCAAAACAACACACTCCCAAAACAACAACCACCACTACAAGCACCGCCGTCGCCACCACCACCACCACCATTATTCTCAAACTACAACCACTATTATTCTAAAATTTCATTTTTAATTAATGAAATATAAATAAAATGACTAACCTAGGTTTTGTTAAAGGCCGTAGAAGGTAAATCTGATGCCAATGATGGGTGGAGCCACCGCCGATGAGGCCTGAAGTTGCCGCCGACTATGGGTGTTTCTTGGGTTTGGGAGAGATTACGTGAAAGAGAGATTGTTGGGGGAGAGATGTGAGAGGGGCATTTGGTCTGATTTTTTTTTTTTTGCTAATGTTGATAGAAATTAGTTTGTGAGGTTAAAATGGAAAAAGCATAAAAATTTATGGTTATTTGTTTAAATTTTCCCCAAAAAATATATACATGTACTGTAGAAGGGGGAGAAGGCTGCATATAGATCATGCAAAAAAAAAAAAAAATCTAAAGAGCATCATTGCAAGTATCACCTGATTTTCATTTGTCTTTGAGAAATTTGTTGAGTGAGAATCGGTTTGGCGAATTATTCGCTTTAGTTAATTTTATGTTTTTTTTTGTGCACATATCAAGTACGTTAATTTATTCCTTTTTTTTTCATATCTTTTGAACAAAATTGAAAAAAAATTAGTTTACAATTGTTAAAATTAATCCTTTGATGTCCAATGCAGATTAGAAATTCCTACTCGAGGGTTAGAGAAAGATTTTTTTGGCCAAATCCTTTCTATACAATTACTAGAGATGACGATGGTGAAGAAGAACGAGTGCGGCTGAGCTAACATCAAGGCATGTGTCTGATCCTAATCTTGAACTCAACGTTACATTACTAGGTTTATTTTATGCATTGATTTGAATATTGTGACATCTATTTGAGATATTAGTTCATAGTGACAAAGTTCTGCTAAATGCCGCGAAGATGACAGTCTTCTCAATTAATGATGAAAATATAGTAAGCAGGGCTATTGCAATTTATAAAATCGTTTTCTAGAATTGATGGGTCTAAAAAATGATATATTCTAAGCATGTTTTTGTAATTAAAATCAAGCATTTTTTTATAAAAGTTCATTTACTTATCTAGTATGTGCATATTTAATTTTATGATCTTTTGGGCTTGTATAATGAGTGTATCAAATTTCGAAATTGGCCTTATGCAATCGTAAAAACTATTTTCCTAAACTGAAGTCTCGAATTACAAATCAAGTCTTTATCGTGCTTAGAATTGTAAGCAGTAATGAAATTTTTACTAGACGTTTCATATGTCTTTAATGTTCATAGAGACTGTTTCACTATTTTTAATTTTTATAACTAAATTTGTGAATTTGTTAGTCACATGACCTCAACTTTGAAATTTTTTTAATAGATTTTTGATACATGAAATGAAATTTTCCTTTAAGTACTTTTTATTGCAAAATAAATCTCATATTTTTATCTCTAAATATTTATTATGTCTCCTGTCATGATTTAAAATGGCATGATTTTTGAATTGAAGTTACATCTAAATAGTAATGAAATTTCAAATGGTTGCCATGCAGTATTAATTTAAATATTTTTCGTTATGATTCATGATGCCTTTTTTTTTCTCCTATCTTGACTACCGTTGAAATAAAATTAAAAATTCAATGAAGGATTATATAATTATAATGATTTTCTTTCACTAACTTGTCTCTCGAGAATTGAAGAAGAAGTATGACAATCGAAAATAAAACAATATTCCCAAAAGCTATTGCAGTTCTTATAATTAATATTTTAAAGGAGAACAAAGAATATATATCATATAAAAAAAATGTGTTCAATATTTTACGTATGAAGTATGCCTTAGAAGTAACATAATTGAGAGTATGATTAGGATCCTCTTTAAGATTTAATCTTGCTCTAAATAAAAATTCAATGTCGTGGTAATCAATTGACAAAAAAAAAACATAAAGGATCACTTAATGATTATTTAAGGACCAAAGAAATAGTATTTTGAGCTTTATATTTTGTACCAACAGTAGGATTCTCCAGATTCCTTCCCTTGTCTTAAGATCGTAATCACGAGACACAGAAAAACAGGAAAGCACTTAACATTTAGGATTTTCAAAGGGTAATTTTTAGGACCTCCCTATGTTAGTATACCATCTTGTATATTGTTAATATATGAAGGTAAATTAGTAATTTCATAAAAAATAAAAGAAAAATCAAAACAAAATCCAAAGTTGCATCGATGAACCAGATTTAGGTATGATAATCAATTTACTACCCACTCTGCAAATTATCTTCAATTTATCTTAGATGAGTCAAAACTTTATTTTCTCTCTCATTAAACGAAACCCACAGCATTTTCAAGCTTGAAAAGCTCTAAAGAAGCTTTTGTAACTATAGAATCCTTGCTGCCTTCAAGTAATTTTAAGCTGAGTATGAATATGACAAGCCGCAATGGTGGCAAAAGGGTATCGCCAAGCGAATTTCGTCAGCGGCTACCGTCTAAGACTACTAGAATTGGAACCTAAAAAAGGTTAGTTTCCCAAAAAAAAAAAGAGAACTTGCATGTTGGACTCAATTTTTTTTTTAAATTGTTGTGATGATGAAGAATGATAAAAATGTGTTGAAGAAGATGCTGGGTGAGTTATATTGAACAAAAAAGAAATTGGATTTTCTTTTTTCAGTTGATTTCAAACTTAAATGAATTGAAATCTTTGATTTATTAACTTGTTATTTTAGATTCAAAAGGTTGGTTCGGTGGTGTTGTGGTCTGGGGATGATAATTGATTTTTGTTTGTCATGAAATTGACATGGCAGGTACTATTACCCATTGATCCAGGCTTTTACTGTGGCAGTAGCATTCGTTCTTATGCTCTGGTCTACCTTCTTCAAATGACTTGTGGCCTGAAACAAGAAGACTTTTTTCTTTTCTTCCTTGGCTTCAATTGAAACGGCTAAGGAATATTTTTCTAATTCCAACATCTGAATATTATAAATTCCTAGCTTCACAAATACTTTCATAATGAATGAACCATTGTTCATTTACTATCATTGAATTTGAATCTATCATTGCCAGAAAGTAAAGCAAGCATCATGATTCATAAATCGCTCATTATCTTTCTATTATGTTTAAAAATAACAGCATCTAATAATATTCTAATAGTCATACAGAAGGAGTATCTTGGCCATGTCAGTTCAATTTCTCGTTTGTTCTTATATTTCATTAGCAGGTGTGCGTATGTGATTCTATTGTGCGGGTTGTGTATTTTGAATGCATTGAAGAGTGAATCATGGTTTATTACCTTATTGAAGTAGTCTATTAATAGTGATATTTTAATTTGACGATGGCTATATTTATAGCCACTTCTGTTATAAATATTCAATACCTTAACAATTTTGTTGATTTTCTTTATATATATATATATATATATTATTACGTAAGTGTCAATGATTTGTTTTTCATAGTTATTGTAGACTTTTTAGTGCTCTAGCGTGGTGTTTACTATTTAGTTCAAATTATTACACTCATTTTTATGGCCAAGGGCATTTTTGACTTTTTGTCAGTCCACTATCAATCAAATTAGGTAGTGTTTACTTTCTGGAGTGGGAGTGTGGAGTATGGATTCCTCCCACTCTAATGTTTACTTGTCATTTTAAAAGGGAGAGTGGGACTCCCACTCCGTGGGTCCCACCGAATTTTGGACTAGGGAGTGGGATTCCCTCTCCCATGGAGGGAGGTGGGAGTGGGAATCCACTCTCCTCTCTTCCCTTTTTACCCTCATAATTAAAATAAATAATTAAAATTTAATAAAATAAATAATATTATATTTATTAAAAACAATAATTATAAACATATTTATTTTATTAAATTTAATAAAATAAAAATAAATAAATATTATATTTATTTAAATAATATTATTATATTATTTTATAAATTAAATTTATTTAAAATAATAATATTAAACATTAATTTTAATAAATATTAATTAATTATTTAATTAATAATAATAAATATTTTATTATAAAAAAATTAATTTTGTACTATATTATCAATAATAATGTTTCATTTATGTTGCTATTATTAATAATTTCTATTCACATAATTTAAATTAAAATTAATATAAAATTATGATTTACATAATTAAGAATATTATTAATTATTATTAATTTATAAATATAATAAAATATTTATTTTATTTTCTAAAAATATTTTTTATTAATTTTTTAATTAAAAATTATAATTCTTTAAATAAGTTTAAAATTGTAATTTAAAACTATTTACTCCCAATCTAATACAATGTAAACACATAAATTAGATTCTGGTTTCAATTCTATTCTCTCATTCCAATGAAAATAAACAACTTACTCCCACTTCCACTCCACACTCTCAATCCCAAGATTCCTACTCTTCAGGATTCTCATTCCAATCCAAAATGTAAAGGCTACCTTAATATGTACTAACATCAGGAGAGATTCTTATATTTAAGTGAATATTTTCTATGAGACTGTTAGTACATCAAACTTTAGGGGAGGTCTCTAAAAATTATCTGGATTTTCAAACATACACGCCAACAGAGCTGAAGGTAATAACGCAGTGTGCCACAGAATTAAAAATTAAATGAAAAATGCTTGGTATCTAGAAAGGCGAGAGAAACACGAAAGAAACGGCAGCATGCAAATTCAAAGCCCAGTGGATATTAGTGACACTGAAGCAACAAGCTGCATCTATTCAATATGCTTCTGAAGTGATATATTACAGTTAAGAGAGAACTAGAAAGGGGGTGCTTTGACAATTTCTTGTAGCCATTCAATGGAAGTACAAGATGAGATAAAAAGATGTGACAGACTGAGAAACATGATGCCATGCTTAATCGGCAGTAACGCCCATGTACAGACTACAGTTGCTGGAAACTGTTTTTTTGTAGATGAAGGTATAGAAAGTTGGAAACAGAAACACCCAAATGACTGCTCTTTGTTTAAAAGATTCCAGTTTTTTTGTAGCTCTTGATGGAATCAACGAGTTTCCACTTGACCGGCAACAAACTCAAGAGACCCTTACCCCTACCATTCGATTGCATGTAAGATAAATGTAGCCCCTACCATTCGATTGCATGTAAGATAAATGTAGAACTCTCTGAAGGTAGGCAAAATGCATCATCAAAATAAATAAAAATAAAAGATTTTCATTATGCGGATTTGCAAATGGCAAGGCTTCAGTTGTGAAGTATGAATTGCATACCAATATAAGATCATTATGCAATCCACAAAAAGCATACATCCTATAATTATTATTATTGCTAATGAAGACAAATCAATCAATGCACCTCAGAGTAAGAAAATGAGAATATTCTACAAACAGAAAGTTGGAAAGCATATTTCTATTTCAGAAACGCAAGTGACTTCAATAAGCAAGAATCTTTCTTTTCAAGTTAGTTTATTTCTTAGATTGGAAACAGAGGAACTTCTATAGAATGAGAAGGGCATAAGGATTACAAAAGCGAAACAGTTTAGAACACCAAAGACTATATAAAAGACTTTGAAAATCCAAACCAACAAAATTAACCCAATACTGCATCCCAATCAAGCTAAACGAAAAAGAATGAGGAATCTTGAAATTCATTGGAAGAGGGAGTGGTTTGTTTTTTAATTATTAAAATGAAAGAAAGTAGTTAGCAGGGTTTTAATGTGCCACAAAAAAAAGAAAGAAAAGAACTTGAAGTGTACTCAAGATTTATTAAAACAATTAACACACAAAATTGAAGAAGATAGATGGTAAGATACTAGGCAAATATCTGTCCTGGTGGACGGGGACCTACGCCAGTGAATGTGGAAGAGACTTCCTCCGCAGTAAGATCAGCAAAATATTTGAGTTCGACAGTAAAATGCAAGTCGCCCTTCTGGCGTTGTGATCAGAAACAAAAGCTATGCAGAAATAGATATGCAGAAATAATCTTTTTTTTTTTTGTCTTAACCACGAGATATCATAGGGAGGGCCCCAACTGTGTGAGACATCTTCGTACCACAACTCAAGCTAGAAGTCCTCGCTCGAACCGAGAGGTACAAGTTCTCCCAACAAATGTGATTTTTCTGCGATTCGAACTGGAAAACAAACCCAGTCAAACCACTTAAGGAGACTTCATTGTCAGTGGAGCCAACTTTGTTGGTTGTAGAAATAATCTTTTGTGCAACTTTGCTAGCCATATAGACGAGCAATAGCATGCGTATTCGATTTGACTTAGAATGATGGCAACCCTGTAGACTAACCCGAGAGGGCCATGTGGCAATGTTTAGTTTCATAACATGAGCCACGTCATTTATTGGTCCTCACTCTATTGAATTGAATCATGCGCCTCTCTCGCTACACACCCGAATTCTTGTGGTAAGATAATGTTAATTTAATTCCCCTCTTATTATGGGTAGTGACAATTAGAAATTTAATCCCCTCCTATTAATAGGTAGGGATAGATAGTAGTATTAGAAATTTAACAACAGAACAAGAAAAAATTGCTCAAAAAACCTTCAAAGCACCGATGAAGTGAAGGGATGTAAAGAGAAGACTAGAAATGTTTTCGCTTATTCTTTGGAGCATTACATGATCCAAAACGACAAGCACAGATTAAAAACATGACAACGCACAGATTCTCATATTGGTTTGCTAATACCCTATCAATCAAAGGAAGTAACAAGTTGAACTTAAATCCATGTCATGTGTTAGAGATATTAAGAGATTTTGGAATCCAAGCATGCACACAGCAGGCTGATTCCAGTTGAAACACAAGCCCTAGGCCCTAGCAGCATGGAGAATGAATAATTTCACACAAGAGACATACACTGTAATTTTACAACAATTTAAGTAAAAAAGCTTACAATTTATATAAGGTATTTTTTTAATTATATATCTAGCAGCTGCCAAAGGTAAATATGCCAAGAGTACAGCAAGTATGAAATATGCCATAAATTCAAAGCGCAAATGACAATCAAGCACCAATAAATTGACAAGCCGCAACTAATTCCTTAGCTTCTGAAGTGAGGGGTCATCAAGAGAGAACTAGACGGGGTGTTTTTACATTTTCTTGGGACCATCCAATGGAACCCCTATAGGAAATAACAAGTTGAAAAACACGATACCATATGCTAGCTTGTCCACATCAGGATTTGTAATATGAATGGGACTGTCCAGATCACAATAATCAGAATCCATGAACAGCATCAGAGAGAACATGCTGTCACCAGGCAACATGACATTTTCTAACATGAATGAGATGCTCCAGAGCAGGTTTTTAGCAGGAAACACATGCTGCTACTACTTAACATTTGACTCATCAACTTCCTCCTGTCGCTCTTGGACAGGAAATGACGGAAGTGAGTTCAGACTAATTTCATTCTTTACAAGTAAGTCCACAACCATTGAAACTATAGATGCATCTGGCATTACTTTTTTCTCCTTCATTTTGTGAAGAAGTTCAATAACTTTTGATGGCTCATTAATTCGGATGAAACCGCGGATAAGCGTAACAAATATGATGACATTGGGCGCCACACCATTTTCTTCCATGTCAAGAAATAAATCATGTGCCTTATCCATTTGGCCGTCATTACAAAGCCCATGGATCATGATGTTATATGTTACAACATCTGCTACGAGGACTCTACGAGGCAAACTATGAAACAGTTCCAATGCAATTTCGAGTCTGCCGGATTTACATAATCCATCAATGAGGCAGCTGTGGGCTTGAATATCAAGTTCACACTTGAGAATTCTCAAAGTATGAAATAGTTCAACTGCCTCTACAATATAACCATTCTTGCAGAGCCCGTCGATAAAGATAGTATATGTACAGGTAACAGCTGCCACATCATTATGCTGCATCTCATCAAACAGTTTTAAAGCACGCTCAACCTGGCGTATTTCAAAAAGGCCATGAAACAAGGTATTATATGTAACAACTGTTGGCTTTATTCCTTTAGAAGGCAGTTCGTTATAAAGACTTAACGCTTCCTCTACTTCCTTATTCTTGCAGTACCCATTTATCAATGTATTGTAACTAGCAACATTATGTCTGCACCCTTTACTCTCCATAGAAAAAAATATTTCCTTAGCACGATCAAACCTACCCGTCAAGCAAAACCCATCCATTAATGTGCTATAGGTAGAAGCATCTGGATGCACACCTCTCTGAATCATCAATTCTACCAACCTACTTGCTTCGTCCATCTTTCCGTTTTTACAAAGCTCATCCATGATCACATTGAAAGTCACAACATTAGGCTGTACCCCTTGATCCATCATCTCAATAAACAAACACTTTGCCTCATTCCAATCATTAGCATAACAAAAACCACGAATCAAAGAGGTATAAGTAACCACATTAGGGTTAATATTCTCATCCTTCATCTGCATAAACAGTTCCTTGGCCTTGTCCACAAAACCTTCCTTACAAAGACCATCGATGATAGTGTTGTATGTAACAGTGTTTGGCTTACAAACAACACCAAATTCCCCATTTCCGTTAGCCATAGCTTCAAATAAATTAAGAGCAGCAATTATATGGCCAGTCCGACACAATCCATTAATCAAAGTATTGTATGTAAAAACACTAGGCTCACAACCAAACGCTTTAAGTTTTGTAAACAATGCGGCGGCCTCCATGATTCTACTCTCCGCATGCAAACCTTTAATCAAAGAATTAAAAGTAACAGCAGATGGAGTAAAACAAGACCTGAGTATCCTCCCAAAAGCTACGAAACCAAGATATACTCTACCGATTTTGCAAAAGCAGTTAATCAAGATATTGTAAGTACAAAGATTTGGAAACAACCCAGTTGAATTGAGCCTCTTGAAGAGTAAAAGGACAGTATCATAATGCTTATTCTTAGCAAGGCCAGCAAGCAAAATATTGAAGGAAGGGGCAGGAGGCGGAGAAGGGTGCATGTGGAGCATGTAATCAAAGATACACAAGGCTTCATTAGGAGTAATAACATTAACATCACCTTCACCTGATGATTTACATCTTTCTTTCAGGAATTTGTCGAGGGAGGCTCTGTCTTTGACTTTGGCTGTCAGCAGGAACCAATCGTTCCGTTTAGTTGTAGTAGCTGGAAATGAGGGTTCATTTTTGGAATTAGAATTAGAAGTACGAGTAGTGAGGTCTCGGAAGTGAATAAGTAAAGATAAGAAGTTAGATCTGAAAGCTGATATTGGCGCTGAAGCAAAAGAGAATGAACGATTACAGCAAGATTCGAATCCCATTGAAGTGTTTTTTTTTTTTTTTCCTTTTCTTTCCCATCTTCCGGTTACCTATTTTATTATGCATTGCACGGGAGAGAGACAATAGCCTAACTAATCGAATTGGGTTGGTGGGCCAATTTAATATTAAGAGATAAGCAAGCCCATTTTATAAGTTGTGGGCAAAGTCGAGTCCATTGATGTGCGCGCGCGCGCGAGTACGAGCGAGTGCAGGAAATGGCCAACGAGTTTCAGTGAGAGTTAATTTTTATTTAGCACCGAATCAAATAATTATTTGGCTTAAGGGAAATAAAAATGTAAAAATTTAAAATAAGATTAATATTAGGTATTTTAATATTTAAATTTTAATTTGAGTCTCAATTGATGTAGCATTTATTTATTAGATTGTGATTAAATTATTTTGCAAGTTATAAATTTTTTTATCTAATAAATAATTAGCCCATAGCATTAAGATTTAAGTTGAGACTCAAATGTTGGGATTCTAAACATTATCATTCAAATAAGAACTCAGACTAATTATTAATTTAGTATTCAGCAAAAACTTACCTTAGCATTGAATCATAATCCAATCTCCGTACCCGCTTTAAACTATAAATTTCTTATTAAAATTTTAAATTTTTAAAAATTAGCATATCCTTCACTCTCTTTTCCTCTCCATTCACAATTGCATAATCTCAGTTTGCTCTTATGGTGCGTTTACTTCATGGAATGAGAAAGAGCTGGAATGAGAATGGGCTGGGAATGAGAATGTGAATAAGGAATAGGAATGGGATTCTAATATTTACTTGGCAAAAATAAATGGGAATGAGAATATACTGGAATGCCATTAATTTGCTTATTTGGCAAAATAAATGAAAACGAGGAATGAGAATGAGAATTATTTACCAAAATACCTATAGTATTAAATAATATAATTTTTATTGACTAGATACATGTATAAATATTATTATAAAAATAATATTAATTAAAAAATAAAATTAATAATAATAATAATAATAATTTTATTAACTTTATTATTTTAGTTACTATTAATTATTGTTATTATTATTTTTATTAATATTATCATTATTAAATTTTATTATTATTATTAAATTTATTATTTTATTTATTATTAATTATTGTTATTACTATTTTTATTAATATTATCATTATTAACATTTATTATTATTATCATTAAAATTAAATTTTATTAACTTTATTATCTTAGTTATTATTAATATTGTTATTAATATTAAAATTTATTATTTTAGTTATTATTATTTTTAATAATAATAACAAGAATGATAAATGTTAATAATGATAATATTAATAAAAATAATAATAAAAATAATTAATAATAACTAAAATAATAAAGTTAATAAAATTTAACAATAATAATTTTTATTATTAATATTATTAACTTTATTATTTTATTTTATTATTAATTATTGTTATTACTATTTTTATTAATATTATCATTATTAACATTTATTATTATTATTAAAATGAAATTTTATTAAATTTATTATTTTATTTATTATTAATTATTTTTATTATTATTTTTAATAATAATAATAATGATAATATTAATAAAAAATAATTAATAATAACTAAAATAACAAAGTTAATAAAATTTAATAATAATAATTATTATTATTAACTTTATTATTTTATTATTAACTTTATTAATAATTATTATTATTTATATTAAATTTATGATTTTATTTTATTATTAATTATTGTTATTACTATTTTTATTAATATTATCATTATTAACATTTATTATTATTATTAAAATTAAATTTTATTAACTTTATTATTTTATTATTATTATTATTTATTTTTATTACTATTTTTATTAATATTATCATTATTAACATTTATTATTATTAAAATTAATTTTATTAAATTTATTATTTTAGTTATTATTAATTATTGTTATTATTATTGTTGTTAATATTAATAATGATAATATTAATAATAATAATAATTAATAACTAAAATAATAAAGTTAATAAAATTTAATAATAATAATTATTATTATTATTAACTTTATTATTTTATTTTATTATTAATTATTGTTATGATTATTTTTAATAATAATGATGATGATAAAAGTTAATAATGATAATATTAATAAAAATAATAATAAAAATAATTAATAATAACTAAAATATAAAGTTAATAAAATTTAATTTTAATAATAATTATTATAATAATTATTATTATTATTAATGACATTTAAAATAATAAAATTATTTGTGATTTGAACAAGGGTAATTTAGGAAATATGAAAAATTAGAAAGATAGAAAAGTAAATAAATATTTAATTCTCATTCCCATATTTTCATTCCCAACTCCCCATGAGAATGAGATTCTCATTCCTTATTCCTAAATTATGTGGAACCCACACATTTTATTCACACTCTCAAATTATATTTTGCCAAGTAAGCATAGGTTTCATTCCCATTCCTTCATTCTTATTCTTCAAACCCACAAGTAAACACATCATTAGATTCTACAAGCTAAATTCTAAATTTCACTCTCTTTTGGATTCAATTTTTTTTTTTTTACCTTTCTTAGTAGATCATAATTTATATTTCATGATTTCTATATATAAGATTTCATTTTTATTCTTGATATTCACTAACTTTTGTTTATTCTTGATATTCGCTAACTTTTATGGTTGGTAAAGAATAATTTCTTAATAGTCATTAACCTTTATGGCTGGTAAAAATTTTGTTAATGTTAATTTTTAAATAATGAATTTTGCACCTCTTGGTTTATGATAATTATTTAGAGTTGAAGAAAAGATATGAACGAATTGATGAAAACTGAGGAATTGAGAATGAAAAAAAAAAAAGAGTTAATTGACTAATTCTATCAATAATTATTTTGATAATAAAATTCTTAATTAAGAAGATGGCGTAGAGATGAAATTAATAGGTCCAAATAATCCTACCATTTTTATTAATGAAAGCCATAAAAAAGAAGATTCTTTGTCCACACACTTCCAAGAATGAATTACAATGCACTGAATACCTACTCTAATGTTAGAAAAGGCCCAAAAGGGGGGATAATTTTCCAATGAAAAAGAAGATAAAGAGTACTACTAGGCATGAGTTTTCTAGGAATGATCCAGTACTAGGCAGAAGCTGATAAGAGAAGCTGTGCCATTACTTGTTATCAGACATGCTGCAAAGTGAGGCAAAGAGAGTCCACTAAAGGATATGAACGTGCATCAGTGTAAAATAGAAGATGAAGAGAGATTGAAAAACACAATACGATAGTTGATTTGGCATCAATACCAACCTGCATGATCACATATACACAAAGTACTGGTTATTTCAACTAATAAGAACTATAAGTTTCACAATATATATAGCCAATTCCACTTACATGGTTGAGGATAGGCAAGATTAGCTTATAATAAACACATCAAGGTCAGCAATAGGCTATGCATTGAGTGATGCTCCATTTCATGCATTACTTCAGGTTGGCATTAAAGTTACATATATTGAAGACAACAAATCTAACTAGTAGAACCTTGAGAATTCTCAAAGCATGAAATAGTTACAACAGTTTTAAAGCATGCTCAACTGAGTGTATTTCAAAAAGGCCAAGAAACAAGGCGTTCTATGCAGCAACCATTGGCCTAATTCCTTTAGAGAGTATTTCCCTATAAAGGCTTACAAGCTTTGTCTACTTCCTTATTCCCAATTAATCAAAATACAGTAACATAGAAATATCATGTTTGCCCGCCATACTCTCCATGGAAACAAATAATTCCCTTGCACAATGAGTTGTACCCGTTGATCAAAAACCATCTATTAATGCGCAATAGGAAAAGACATCCGGTTTGACACCTCTTTCACCTATTTGCTTCATTCTTCATTCCATCTTGCCATTTTCGCAAAGGTCATCTGTGACCACATTAAAAGTCACGCTGTACCCGTTGGCCCATCATCTCAACAAAAGCTTAGCCTCATTCGAACAATCAGCATAACAAAAAACCTGAATCAAAGAGGTATAAGTAACCAACCACATTTGGGTTAATATTCCTATCTTTCATCTGCAGAAAAAGTTCTCCACAAAATCATCCTTGCAAAGACCGTCCGTAATACTGTTATAAGCGAGAGTCAGAAGCTTAAAAATGACAAAATTCAGCTCTCCCATTAGCCATCTCTTCAAATAAATTAAGAGCAACCAGAGTATGGCCTGTTCGACACAATCCATTTATCAAAGTAGTACAAGTAATTGCACTAGGCATGCAACCAAACTGCTTTTAGTTTCATAAACAGGGTGGCGGCCTCCGTAATGTCTACGCTCCGCACACAAACCTTTAATCAAAGAAGTGAAAACCAAAGCATTGGGAGTAAAACAGCTTCTAAGGATTCTCCCAAAAACAACAAAACCATCTCGCACCCACCCATTTTGTACAAGCAATTAATCAAAATACTATAACCAATAAAATTCGGCATCTACCCAAATGAATTAAGTCTCTTGAATAGTAAAACAACAGTATCATATTGCTTACTCTTAGCCAGAAAAAATAAAATATTTGTATGTATGTATGTATGTATAAGGAGGAGAAAGCTGCATATTGAGCATGCAATCAAAAATATAAAGAGCATCATTGCAAGTAATATCACCCGATTTTTCCTGTCTTAGAGAAATTTGTCGAGTAAGAATCAATCTAGCGAATTATTCGGTCAAGTTGATTTTATGCTATTTTCGTGCACATATCACTGTTGATAAACCCCTGACCTATAAAGTATCCATTTTTTCCTTCTCTTTTGAACAAAACAGGAAATAAATTGAAGCCTCTTTTTAACAACACAGGAAATAAATTGAAGTTTACAATGGTCAAAAGTAACCCTTTTATGTCCAATGCAGATTGGAAATTCCTACTCGAGGGTTAGACTAAGATTTCTTTGGCCAAATTCTTTTTATCCAATTACCAGAGATGACGATGATGAAGAAGAATGAGTGCAGCTGAGCTGACATCAAGGCATGTTTCTTGTTTGAGGCAAAACCAGAAAATGTAACAGAACGACACGTGTCGATGAATAGAATAACTCCGGTATAATCCGAGGTACCCGGCATAATTCGAGGTATCCTACTTAATTCGAGGTACCCCTCATAACTCGATAGTAACTCAAGGTACCCCTCATAACTCGATAGTAACTCAAGGCACCCTGCTTAATTCGAGAGTAATACCCCACATAGCTCGGGGTACCCCGTATAACTTGAGGTAACCGACAGATCAGATGCAGGAGAATCCTCTGAAAAAGTCCGCCATGAGAAATGTCTCCATATCTTGAAGAATAATATTTGATTTTATCAGAATTAAATATCAAAACGTCATACTAAAAAGGGGGGACAGCTGCTTGCCACCTCTACCAAAAGTGAAGGACACTGTCCTAAGGACAGTGGTCCTCAGCCGCCAAACCCAACAACCACTGTAGAGGTACCCTGGACCACACTCCAGCGCGTGCCACGTTTCCAAAGGATAAGATATGCCATGAACGCCTTCTTGATTCCCAAGCATAATTCGAGGTATCCTACTTAATTCGAGGTACCCCTCATAACTCGATAGTAACTCAAGGTACCCCTCATAACTCGATAGTAACTCAAGGCACCCTACTTAATTCGAGAGTAATACCCCACATAGCTCGGGGTACCCCGTATAACTTAAGGTAACCGACAGATCAGATGCACGAGAATCCTCTGAAAAAGTCCGCCATGAGAAATGTCTCCATATCTTGAAGAATAATATTTGATTTTATCAGAATTAAATATCAAAACGTCATACTGAAAAGGGGGGACAGCCGCTTGCCACCTCTGCCAAAAGTGAAGGACACTGTCCTAAGGACATTGGTCCTCAGCCGCCTAACCCAACAACCACTGTAGAGGTACCCTGGACCACACTCCAGCGCGTGCCACGTTTCCAAAGGATAAGATATGCCGCGAACGCCTTCTTGATTCCCAAGCATGCACATAACGGCCCAAAATTATAAAAAGGTAAAAAGACGTGAAAGGCTTGAAAAAGGATAGCCAATGGCAAAAAGGATACGCCACGTGGCAGCTGAGGTACTCCATATATAAAGGTGTCTAGGTTTTATTCTCTATGAAGTCATTCATTCACTAATGAACACTCACACTCTACAAAATAAACTTTCTTCAACCTTAAACCTTAATTTACAGAGGGCTAGCAAGCTCTCTTTGACATAAAAAAGCTTGAATTACTAACTTAGTATCAGAGTGTGAACGCCAGGGTACCCCGGATTCACCTCTAACCTCTATTTAGTGTTTTGCAGGCGTGACGCTAATTTTAAAGGACATTTTTCTTGGTTCAAACCTTTCACCATTGTTACCACTTCCCCATCTATTCTCACCTCCTCCGAATTCAAAGATACTGCACACAACAAACTTGTGAGGTACCCCGTTTCCCCTAAAAATATAAATTCATTATTCTATATAGGTTTACCTTTTTCTACCCCCCAAAATCTGTCTAAAACATTTCTAATCCTAATCTTGAACTCAACGCTACATTTTATACATTAATTCGAACATTGTAACGTCTACTTGAGATGTTAGGAATATCATTGAAAAGACAATGACCATGTCGACTTGAGCAGCACCAGTAAACCCTGCCAACAGAGCCTTACATTTGGTAATATCATTGGGATTCTCGAGATTCCTTCCCTTCATTGTTTGATTGTAATCACCAAACAGAGAAAAACAGAAAATTATTAGCAACTTACAACGTTTTTCAAATATTTGCGCTAGCAGCTGCTAAAGATAATATATAGAGTACGGCAGAGATAAAAATTAAATATGCTGCAAATTCAAAGCCCAGTGGATATTATTGACACTGAAGCAACAAGCTGCATCTACTCAATATGTTTCTAAAGTGATATATTACAGTTAAGAGAGAACTAGAAACTTGGTGCTTTGACAATTTCTTGTAGCCATTCAATGGAAGTACAAGATGAGATAAAAAGATGTGACAGACTGAAAAACATGATACCATGCTTAATCGGCTGTAACGCCCAAGTGCAGAAACCAGTTGCTGGAAACTGTATTTCGTAGATGAACATATAGAAAATTGGAAACACAAACACCCAAATGACTACTCTTGGTTTAAGAATCCAGCTTTTTTGAAGCTCGCGATGGAATCAATGAGTTTCCACTTGACCGGAAACAAACTGAAGAGACCCTAGCCCCTACCATTCGTTGCATGTAAGATAAATGTAGAACTCTCTGAAGGTATGCAAATGCATCATCAAAATAAATAAAAATAAATGATTTTCATTATGCGGATTTGCAAATGGCAAGGCTTCAGTTGTGAAGTATGGATTGCATAACAATATAACATCATTATGCAATCCACAAAAAGCATACATCCTATAGTTATTATTATTGCTAATGAAGACAAATCAATCAATGCATTTCAGAATAAGAAAATTAGAATATCCTACAAACAGAAACTTGGAAAGCCTATTTCTTTCTCAGAAACCCAAGTAACTTCAATAAGCAAGAATCTTTCTTTTCAATTTCTTTTTTTTTTTAATTTTTTTTAATAGGCAACATAGAAACTCTTATATAACTAGAAGGGCACAAGGAATACATAAGTGAATCAGTATAGAACACCAAAAACTGTACAAAAAAAATTGAAAATCCGAACCAATAAAATTAACCCAATACTGCATCCCAATCAAGTTAAATGAAAAAGAATGAGGAATCTTGAAATTCATTGGACGAGAGAGTAAGGTTGAGGAATGTTGAAATTCATTGGACGAGATTGTAGCTTGTTTCTTAATAAAGAAAGTAGCTAAAAGGTTAAACAGGGTTTTAATGTGCCACATATAGAAGACTAATAAAGGGGAAACAGAAAAAAAACTTGAATGTAACATAAATTAAAACTCAAGATTTAATAAATCAATTAACACACAAAATTGAAGATGGTAAGACACCATGCAGATATCTCTCCAGGTGGACGGGGACCTACGTCACTGAATGTGGCAGAGACTTCCTCCGCAGTGAGATCAGCAAAGTAATTCAGTTCGACGGTAAAATGCAAGTCGCCCTTCTTGGTGTTGTGATCGGAAACAAAATCGCACGTAAATTTGAGTTGCTTTTCTTGCTCTGATGAGTACTTTCTGCACCAAATTTCGAAAACTTGGCGTATGTGCTGCTCCTCCTGTTCTGGTGTATAAGTTTTGCATCCTCCTGCTTGTATCAAGTTTAGAAGAAGATCATGCCACTTGCTAGAAGAAGGAACTGATCTCAAGGATGTCGTTTCAATGGAATGAATATTGTGGTTATAAAAATTTTCAAGCGGAGTCTGTTGATGTGAATAATTGTGGTGATCTCTTTTTGGAAAGTCAGTTCTTAAAGGAAGATGTAATAGTTTTGTACAGAAGGTTGGTTAGTTTTCATTTATAATTTATCTCAGTTGAGTTCCCCCTACGATTTTATCTACTCTGTTTTAACTCCTATTTTTGTATACTTTTCAGGTAGATGAAAGCATGTAGGATTGAAGCAATGGCTCGCCAATAGCAATCTGTCACTTTCTATCTAAATCCGAGTGACTGGTGATCCTAATCTCCTCAAAGTTCATCTGAATATTGACTTCTGATTCTGGTTGATCATCTTGGATATCTGTTAACTATTTTACATTTTCCGATCAGCTGCATAGCGTCTTTCCTCGCAGTAGGTACATTTTGATCGGTAGTTTCACAAGTTTCTGCCGCTTTTCATGTAAACAGCTAAGTTTGTGTCTTTTTTCAGGCATTTTTTTCACATTGTTTGAAGATTTCTCAAAAGTGATAAATGTCTGAGTACAGGTGAGAGTAAATCAATGCAAATAGATGTTGAGATTTGCAGCTACACTAAAGGATTATCTCTCTCCTCTCCATAAATAGATATGCAGAAATGATTTTGTGCAACTTTGCTGCCCTGGGGTGGCAATATAGTTCATTATTCATTTATTCGATTCGATGCGAACTAAATAAGTATGTGTTTGAAAAAATTGATTCGTTTAGTAAATAGGTGAATTCGGTTTGATTCGCTAATTAAACGAATTGAATTCGGGTTTTAAGATATTTATTCGTTTAGGATTTATTTAATAAACGGGTCACAAACGAATCGAATACAGGTCGATTCGTTTAAATTTTATTTATTATTCGTTTAATTAAATTACTTTTTTGTTCTTAAATTCATTTGAAAATTTTTTAAAATCTGTAGGTCAATATTATAATTTGGATGACTATATATTTAATCTTAGAATATGATTTGGGTTATTTGTGTTTTGTTATATTAAATTTGTGGGTTTTTTATATTTTATTTTACTTAATTTTATTTATTAATTATATTTTTCTAAACGAATTTTAAATGAATGTTGATTCAATTTGATTCATTATGGATTTGTAATAGGATAAACGAATAATAAATAAATCTGAATTCGATTCAATTCGTTTATTAATTCTACTAAACAAATTAAACGAACCGAACCGAATATTTATTTAATAAACGAACGAATTGAATACCAATTAATAAAATTTTAGCCCAATCCGTTTACAATTTAATTCAAATTCGATTCGTTTATTCATTTTACCACCCCTAAACATACATATGAGCAACAACATCCGTCTTTGATTTGACTTGTGAATGATGGCGAACCTGTAGATTAACCCGATGGCACCATGTGGCAATGTTTAGTTTCATAACACGAATAACGTCACATATTAGTCCTTATTCTATTGAATTTAATTATGTGCTTCTCTTGCTATACACCCAAATTCTTGTGGTAAGATTATGTTAATTTAATTCTCTCTTATTTATGGGTAGGGATAATTAGAAATTTAATTCCCTTCTATTAATAGGTAGGGATAGATAGTAGTATTAGAAATTTAAAAAAAGAACAAGAAAAAATTACCCAAAAAACATCAAAGCACCGATAAAGTGACAAGCATTTGAAGGGATGTAAATAGAAGACTAGAAATGTTTTCGCTTATTCTTTGGAGCATTACATGATCCAAAAAGACAAGCACAGATTAAAAAACATGACAATGCACAGATTCTCATATTGCGTTGCTAATACGCTATCAATCAAAGGAAGTAACAAGTTGATTCAACAGCTAAGAACTTAAATCCATGTCATGTGTGAGAGGGAATGAGAGATTCTGGAATCCAAGCATGCTCACAGCAGGTTGATTTCAGTAAAAACATAAGCCCTAGGCCCTAGCAGCATGGAGAATGAAGCATTTCATAGAAGAGGCATACACAGTAAGTTTACAACAATTTAAATAAAAAAGCTTACAATTTATACATGGTTTTTTACTTATACATACTAGCAGCTGCCAAAGGAAAATATACGAAGAGTACGGCAAGGATGAAACATACCATAAATTCAAAGCACAAATCACAATCAAGCACAAATAAATTGACAAGCGGCAACTAATTCCTTAGCTTCTAACATGAGGGGTCACTAAGACAGAACTAGACAGAGGGTGTTTTTACATTTCCTTGTGACCATTCAATGGAAGTGCTATAGGAAATAACAAGTTGAAAAAGATGATATCATATTTAATTTGGCGTCCGCAACCATGTACAGTTGGTGATCGCATATGCTAGCTTGTCCAGATCAGGATTTGTAATATGAATGGGACTCTCCAGATCACAGTAGTCAGAATCCATGAACATCACAGAGAGAACATGCTGTCACCAGGCGAGACGTCATTTTGTAACACGAATGAGATGCTCCAGATCAGGTTTTCAGGCTGAAAGCACATGCTGCTGCAACTTGACATTTAATTCATCAACTTTCCCCTGTCGCTCATGGACAGGAAATGATGGAAGTGAGTTCAGACTAATTTCATTCTTTACAAGTAAGTCAACCACCATTGCAACTACAGATGCATCTGGCATTACTTTTTTCTCCTTCATTTTGTGAAGAAGTTCAATAACTTTTGATGGCTCATTAATTCGGATGAAACCATGGATAAGCGTATCAAATATGATGACATTGGGCGCCACACCATTTTCTTCCATGTCAAGAAATAAATCATGAGCCTTATCCATTTGGCCATCATTACAAAGCCCACGGATCATGATGGCATATGTAACAACATTCGCCATTCGGCCTCCACGAGGAAAACTACGAAACAGTTCCAATGCAATTTCGACTCTGCCTGATTTACATAATCCATCAATGAGGCAGTTGTGGGCATAAATATCAAGTTCACACTTGAGAATTCTCAAAGTACAAAATAGTTCAACTGCCTCAACAATATAACCATTCTTGCAGAGCCCGTCGATAAATATAGTATATGTACGGGTAACAGCTGCCACATCATTATGCTGCATCTCATCAAACAGTTTTAAAGCACGCTCAACCTGGCGTATTTCAAAAAGGCCATGAAACAAGGTATTATATGTAACAACTGTTGGCTTTATTCCTTTAGAAAGCATTTCACGATAAAAACTTAACGCTTCCTCCACTTCCTTATTCTTGCAGTACCCATTTATCAACGTGTTGTAATTAGCAACATCATGTCTGCACCCTTTATTCTCCATAGAAAAAAAAATTTCCATAGCACGATCAAATCTACCTGTAAAGCAAAATCCATCCATTAACGTGTTATAGACAAAAGCATTTGGACACACACCATGCTGAATCATCAGGTCCAACAACCTACTTGCTTCATCCATCTTTCTGTTTTTACAAAGCTCATCCATGATCACGCTGAAAGTCACAACATTAGGCTGTACCCCTCGATCCATCATCTCAATAAACAAACACTTTGCCTCAATCCAATCATTAGCATGACAAAAACCACGAATCAAAGAGGTATAAGTAACCACATTGGGGTTAATATTCTCATCCTTCATCTGCAGAAACAGTGCCTTGGCCTTGTCCACAAAACGTTCCTTACAAAGACCATCGATGATAGTGTTGTATGTAACAGTGTCTGGCTTACAAACAACACCAAATTCCCCATTTCCATTAGCAATCTCTTCAAATAAATTAAGAGCTACAATTGTATGGCCAGTTCGACACAATCCATTAATCAAAGTATTGTATGTAAAAACATTAGGCTCACAACCATACGCTTTAAGTTTCATAAACAATGCCGCAGCCTCCATGATTCTACTCTCCGCACACAAACCTTTAATCAAAGAAGTAAAAACCACAACATTGGGAGTAAAACAAGACCTGAGGATTCTCCCAAGAACAACAAAACCATGAGAAACTCTACCCATTTTGCAAAAGCAGTTAATCAAGATCCTGTAAGTATAAATATTTGGAAACAACCCAGTGGAGTTGAGTCTATTGAAGAGTAACATGACAGTATCATAATGTTTATTCTTAGCAAGGCCTTCTAGCAAAATATTGAAGGAAGAGACAGGAGGAGAAGAAGGGTGCATATGGAGCATGTAATCAAAGATACAAGAGGCTTCATTAGGAGTAATAACATTAATATCACCTTCGCCCAATAATTTACATCTTTCTTTCAGGAATTTGTCGAGGGAGGCTCTGTCTTTGACTTTGGCCGTCAGCAGTAACGAATCCTTCCGTTTAGTTGTTGTTGTAGTTGGAAATGAGGGCTCATTTTTCGAATTAGAATTACAAGTACGAGTAGTGAGGCGTCGGAAGTGAATATATAAAGATGAGAAGTTACATCTGAAAGCTGATACTGATGTTGAAGCAAAAGAGAATGAACGCGACAACCAGATTTGAACCCCATTGAAGATATTGGTTTTTTTTTGTTTTCAAATCTTCTGGTTACCTACGTTATTATGTACGGGAGTGAGACAAAAGCCTAACTGCTCGATTTGGGTTAGTGGGCCAATTAAATATTGAGAGAGACGCAAGCCCATTTATAAGTTGTTGGCAAAGATGAGTCCATTGATACCTGTGTGCGAGCGCGCGAGGACGAGTAAATGCCGGAAATGGCCAACGAGTTTCAGTGGCAGTTAATTTTTATTTTGCACCGAATCAATAATTATTTGGCTTGGGGAAGAGAAATAAAAAAGTAAAAAATTTAAAATTAGAGTACTATTAGATATTTCAACTTTTGAATCTCTGAGTTTAACTGATCTGACATTCATCTATTAGATAATGATTATGTAATTCTGCAAGCTATAAAATTTATCATTTAATAGATAACCAATTCATAACATTGAGACTTAAGTTGAGACTCGAAAATTAGGATTTCGAACATTATTGTTAAAATAAGAGTTAATTCTAATTATTAATTCAGTATCCAGTAAAAACTTAGTTTAGAACTGAATTATAATCCAATCTCCATACCAGTTTTAAACTATAAATTTATCATTAAAAATTTAAAAATTATCATATCCTTCACCTTCTTTTCCTCTCCATTTACGATTACATAGTTTCTCTTTACTCTTAGAATTTGCAAACTAAACTCTTAATTTTACTTTCTTTTGAATTCATTTTTTTTTTTATCTTCCTTGATAGATCATAATCTATATTTCATACTTTCTATATATGAGAATTTTTTTTTGGGTTAAGTACGAAATTCCAATTAACTTGTTTTATATAAGTTTTTTTTTTGGGTTAAGTACGAAATTCCAATTATCATAATCTATATTTATTTCATATTTTGAAAAAATAAATTTCGTACTTAACCCAAAAAATTAGAATCTTACTAAGAGGAAGATGAGTCTAAAACCACATAATTGTAGAAGGAGGTGAGTCTAAAATCACTTTCGTTGAGAATTTTTTTTACAAGCTTGTGAGAAAATAACTCTTTAAAAACTTTTAACATCAATAAAATTAATACAGCTTCCAAAAGTTAAACTTCAAATGTTACTAATTTGAGATTTTGATTTTATATGTCTTTGCATACAAAAAAAAATCAAATGATATTAGAAAAAAAAAGTTGCAAAAAAAGTAAACAAAAATATTCAAATTTCAAATGCATGATCCAAATTCTTAAGCATAATCAGACACTTGAAACTTAAATATAAATAAACACAAAACTATATTTCAATTTTAACAACATATTTTTTTTATGAACTTTTTAACAACAAATTCAAAATATAAAAAATATTCTTGACTAGCATACTCATTCTCTGTAACTTGAGGTGTTGAAGTATCTTTTATTTAGTTGAAATAATTATTCATAACTTTATTTTTGAACTACTACTACTATTATTATTTATTTTTGATGTAACTACATTTATTCTTATTACTATCATGTCTCATAAGATTTATAGTTAAATATAATAAGAATACATATATGATGTACGCTACTATTGTACTCTTTTTATATTACTAAGATATTTTTAACATTTTGATTATACAATTGATTTTTATAAGTTACAATACTTTAATAAGTTGTTGATGTTTCAAATTTTTCAATTTAAAATCATAATTCATTATTTTAAGAGATTTGATCACAAATTTTATCATCTATTGCTTAGATTTTGACATTTGTTTATGATTATGCTCATTGACCATTTAAATAATCATAATTAGCTAACAACATATTTTTCTCGATTATAATTTGTATCGTTCGTGCTTAATTACGTATATCTTCTGAAAAAAAACAAAAAAGGGGATAATATCAACCGTCCACCAGTTTTTTCCCACTTTATCAAACATACACATATCTTAATTTTTTTGACTGCGCGCCACCTAAACTTAATTTTTTTTTCACATTTCCACCTCCGTCTGCAAACCGTCAAAAAAACAAACAGAATATTGTCCAAATTACTTTTTTACCCCCATAATGGAAAATTACATATTTACCCTAAATAAACACCAAAATTTTCTGCAGCAGTGAATATTGTAGCCGTTGCCTTCCAACGGCTACAATTTTGGGTATTTAAACCCATGAACCATTATATATTTGCATGAAACCTTTACCATTCAAGCAAATATGCAAGCTGCTCACAAACCAGCCACAACTGACAATCATTCGTTCATATAAACCTGCTCGTACAATCTAAAATCTGTTCATACACAAATAACCCATCATCTACACATTCAAGCCAACAATTGTCTCATTCATTGAAACTCATTATCTACACATTTAAACATCATAACCACTCAAATTTTATTCAGTCAAAGACAACAACTGCTCAACCATCACCAAATATCACCTACTTAACCATATTTCAAACACATCATCCACACATTCAATTAAAAAATGGCATCAAGTTATAATTCAAGTTCTGCAGCCAGTGGACAGCAACATAGAAAAGTTAAATGCACTCCAATTCACTGCTGGTGTGGTGTGCAAGCATGTGCTATGGTTTCCACTACACCACAGAATCGTAATGCAATGTTTTGGTCATGCAGGTTCAATAAATGCAAGTTTTGGCAATGGTTTACAGCCGAAACTCTCATATACCCTAGCAATAGTGAGCATACGGCAGATAATCAAAATTTGGAGGCGAATGCAGTCAACTTTCTAGCTGAGGATGTGGCAAAGATAAAGAAAAGGCTAAAGGTCATTGAAGGAAGGCTTAAATGGTTAATAATTATGTTAGTATTTTTCTGTGCTATTGTGTTTACTAAAATGTAATATCTCCTACAAAATATGCATGAATAAAATGAGCTTAATTATGTTCTATTTGTCCTAGAGCCAGTCAGCTTAAAAACATCATAAATTATATAACTTCAACCATAATAAATCAAAAACCAGCAAGTAAATGATATAAGTTCAACCATAATAAATCAAAAACCAGCAAGTAAATGATTATAAATTCAACCATAATAAATCAAAAACCGCCTAAGTAAAATGAGCTTAAATACAACCATATCTAATTATCCAAAAAACAGTAAACAAGACAATTAAATATGTCATCAAAATATAGCCTAAGTAACAATTAACTTCCATATAACCAGCAATATTCCAAAATAACCAGCAATATCCCAAAATAATAACCCAAATACCAAGTTTAAACATTTTAGTTTATTCTCTCATTCATCATTACAAAGAACCTGTCACATTTGAAGCTTGAGATGGATTTTCGGATTGTGACAGTCCCTTACTTGATTGTCCACCGCTTGTTCCAGCATCTCGAGAGCCAGCTTGAGCCTTTCTTTTCCTCGTTCCAGCATTAGAACTTTGGCCTGGACCACTTGGTATCTAAATATATATTACGTTAGTTTAAGAACTTAAAAAAAACAAAAAGAACTTAAATAGAAAAAAAAAACACCTTTCTTGTTGTCTGTGATGTAGCATTTTTGAGGCAATTGATTTTGCTGCCGATGCTATCTGTGATTCCTATTTTCATTTATAAATGAATACTATGTTATGCATAAAATAAATTGGACAGCCACAAAAAATGAAATAAAACAAGTCAACACTGTTTTTTTCTCCTTATTGCTTGTTGTGAAGCATTTAATGGTGAATTGAGATACTTGATGCCTACAAAACATGATGTCCGTTATTTAATGATTGAATATATATATATATATATATATATATATATATATATATATATATATATATATATATATATATATATATATATATATATATATATATATATATATATATATATAAAATAAATAATAACAGCTACATAGGATGTATAATAATAGACTATTAAAAAATAATAGTAGTATATTGCCATACCTGAGAGTTATGGTTTTTAGCTCTATTTGCCCTTGCAACAGATGGCCTTAATGGACAGGACCTCACATTATGGTTGGAGCCACCACAGAAAGAGCAAATAACAAAGAATTTTCTTTTCTCTTTGTGAGGCTCATTTTCTGCTCTTTTCCTAGATTTTTTAGGCCTTCCAACTTTTTTCTGCACAATTGGTGGATCAATCAATGGTCTTCCTATAGGCTCCCATGTACAGTGATCCGGAATGGGGTTAAACATTACTGAATATGTGTTGAGGTAAGTTTGTGTAGCAAACCATGCTGGAACATACTCCTCAATTGCATGTCTTGCATATCCAATGGCAGCCATCGCATGTTGACAAGGGAGGCCCGCAATTTCCCAATAACCGCAATCACATGTTCTGAACTCTAACTTCACCACAAACCTTCTAGGTGGACTATAGGCTGCATCCATGACTTGAAAATTCAGCTCACCAGAAGCTTGTACAATCATTTTCTGTGCAAGCTTTCTTTTTTTGTCCAACTCTCTTACAACTTTAGGTGTTAGCTGTCCCTTCCAAGTGGCTGCCTCGTTTCTTCTTTTTGTAAACCGTTTCATAAGCCTACATCTGATTTCTTCAAGCATTGTCAAGCAAGGTCTGTCTCGGTTAGGTAATATCCAGCTGTTGAAGCACTCTGACGCATTGTTGTCAGTCCGGTCTACCATGCAATTTCTGTCATATGTGTGCATCGACCAACTATAACCATTTAGTTCTCTTTCCAGCCATTCAAATGCAGCCTCTTTTACAGCTTTTATCTCTGCCATTGCCTCCTCAAAATCATGCTTGTTACAGCTCTTAGTAGCTTTCCAAAACAATTGTTTCAACTGTGCACCAGCAAATGACTTAGCAAAATTAGCATAAACATGCCTAGAACATGCCTTCTGATAAGCAGTAGGCCATGTGTTTGAAATTGTATTAATCAATCCTTTTTGTCTGTCACTAACAAAAGTCACTTGCCTCCCATCATCTAGATAACTATGCAAGTGCTCCATAAACCATCCCCATGTCTCTGTATTCTCAATCTCACAAACACATACTGCCAATGGGACAATCCCATTATTACCATCCATGCCAACAGCAGCTAGCAGTACTCCCCCATATTTACCCTTTAAGTGGCATCCATCTACTCCAATAAAAGGCCTACAACCATTAAGAAATGCATTTCTTTGTGCTGGAAATGAAACAAAAAATCTTTGGAATAATACCTTGTCGGGTATAGAAACACCATCACACAACACCTTACATATTGCTCCCGGATCAGCTTTATGAATAGCTGCAGCATACTCAAACAATTTCTGATATCCCTTTGAATGATCCCCAAAAACCTCTGTTCTTGCCTTTGCTCTAGCCCGATACAATGTCAAATTTTCAATCTTCAAACCATACGTCTCTTGCATAAAATTCTTCAAAAGATCAATTTTCACATTTGGGTCAACAGCAACCTGACTTTTTATTTTAGTGGCTACCCAAGAAGAAGTAACTTTCACTGTTTTGCTGGTAAGTCTGCACTCATGCTTCTTATTGTATTCTCGCAATATAAAACCAGTTCCATCATTTAGTTTTGCACCAGCCACATACCATGGACAACCAGCCTCTTTACAAGTTCCCACAAATCTTCTTGGCTCACTATAAACTGTTTTAATGGCAAACCCTTTCCTTATCATCACTTCATGCAATATCTCTCTAAAATGAGCAACATTTCTAAACACATGTCCTAATTTTAGCCTATTTTTCCCATCAGCACCTATTTTATACTCATGTTGCTGTATGTAATTGGTCAATTTGACAGTCCCAAGCTCAATATCATCATCAGAAGAATTAACGACCCCATTTACCTCCTTATCATCACTAGATAAACTACCATCTGAATCAGAGTCAACGTCAGCTTCAGTAGTGCCTTCACTATCCTTATCAACAAGAGTTTCTGCAGCAGTACCATCAACTTCAGCTTGCATGACTTTTGCATTAACATCATCATCGCTGCAATTATTTCTGTCCGAGTAGTCAGATAGTAATGCATCTTCTTCAGATTCACCACCCCCAATGGTAGCTTGTCCTACAACAACATCATCTTTCCCAACAGTACCTTGTCCCCCAACAGAGGCAACAGAGGCATTTTCCTCGACAGAATCATTCAACTGATTAATCAGTTCATCAGGTAACACAACTCCTAGGTTAGTCAATAATGCCTGCAGTAAGGCAGACTCTTGAAACTGAGGGTACAAGGTTGGTGCAACTTCAACTGTAAGAGTATTGACACCCAAAACCTGATGAATTTTAAGTAAAACTTCTAGCCCAAAATCTGAATCTAGTGCAATCTTAGCCTGATTCTCTGGGTTCGTAACATATAACATGACTTTTGAAGCACAATCTAACCCATATGGACTCGTAATGCTTAAAACAGCATCCTTAATCTTCGCAACTGTACAAGCAGGTTGAAGCAACCCTAAATTCTTTTTCATTCCTCGAAAGGATATCACTAGCTCTAATTGTCGCATCCTAGATTTCCCAAAAAAAAAAAAAAAAAGAAAAGACCTTGGTGGTTACGGTTCTTGAGTTTTGAAACAAAGCTAAGTATTGATCATTGTACAATGTTAGTTACTGAATACCAACACACACAGACAGATACCTACAACACACACAGCATATAGCCAGAGGTTAAAATTGTAGCTAGTTTTTAAACATTCTAATTTTGCATGCAACAGCCAAATATATAGGATATATATATAGCCAGGGGTTAAAATATTTTGAAAAACCATGACCCATAGTTCAGCAACCAAAAATTTTCAAAAGCCCCAAATTTTATAAGTAAACCACAGGGAAATATACATAAATAAGCAGGGGATACCATGCATTCAACTACAGTAGCATAATCTTTCATGAATTTGCATCTCAACAGCCGAAAACACCATATTACACCCTAATTTATCATTACCCCCAACAAACGTGTTACGAATCAAACTAATCTATATTCTAGGGTTTCAGTAATAGCGATTAAGAACAATCACCAGACATTGTTTCAAAAATATTATTTCATATGAAAAATTAAATGAAAATAAGTAAATAAAACAAAACTTACTTGATTGTAGCTTCAAACCCCTAAAAAACCAAAATGTCACGACTTCGTAATACTCACCACTTTCGTAAATGCCTCTGAATCCTCGAATTAACAAAAGATTTCAAACTTAAGCGTGATTCATTTATGAAAATGCATGGAAAATACAGGAAAATGGCGGGATTTTATTGCTTCTGCATGCACGGAGGTGGGGAATAAACTATGGGCGTTTTCTTTGCTTGCTGTATTGGTGGACCACTTTGCTTCCTGCCTCCTTTTCTTTTTTTTTTCGTTATTACAGACTTAAACGACGTCGTTTTTGAAGCGCAGGTGAAATTACCCATTTATCCTTATGACGTCAGCAATGTTTTGACGGTTTGCAGACGGAGGTGGAAATGTGAAAAAAAAATTAAGTTTAGGTGGCGCGCAGTCAAAAAAATTAAGATATGTGTATGTTTGATAAAGTGGGAAAAAACTGGTGGACGGTGGATATTATCCCAACAAAAAAGTATGCACATGAATTTCTGTTTACAAAATAAGTCTCAAATCATTTCTAAAAGCTATGCTGTTTATCTTCGTAAACTTATTAGGCTTCACAAATTTGATTCAAAATTTAACAATATAAACAATAAACACTTTCAATTGTTATTATTTATGAATTAAAATCACATAGATTGACCTGATCTTATTTTTTTCTCGAAAACAATTCTAATTTTAAAAATAAAATTATATTTTAAATTAAAAAAATCTAAATTCAGATTTCAAGCCAAGAAAAATATAAGCTATAACTAAAGAAAAATGAATCACATTGGTAAAAATACTCAATTAAACTAAATCTTCAGTTACAAATGCCTGATCACTAATAGAATCATTGGAATATAATTGAACATTCGAACATAAGGAAATAATATAAAAAATAGGAGTAAAATAATTGACAATCCCTAAGATTAGAGTAAAACCAAAAAGATATAAAATTAAAAATAATAAGAGTTCACTCTCAATTTTTCTGCATTTACATTCCTGCTACAAATTATTGACTCATGTCATATTTTCATTTACTCCTACAAACGAGTAACAATGTAGCATGCAAATCAAAATCCTCCAAATGAAAAACTAAAAATAGAAACTCAAGAAATAAAATAAAAAAAAGAATGAAAAATTGGAGAGGTAGAAAGCAAAGTGACTAAACAGGTACCTTGATTAACTCTAAACATTCGTATCATTCGTGGAACCAAACAAATGTTCGTGCTTAACAAATCAAAAATATTAAGGAACCGAAAAACAAAGTTATCATAAGCCAATCCAAATAAACAACGCCAAATCTCAACCCATATAAACCAACACCTTTGCACAAGAGCACAACCCAAATGAATATTTGAACAAATCCATCCGTCGTTTAATGAAAGTCACAAATTCACAAACAAAATTTCAAGCTAAAATGAGAAAGTTTCTCATTCCAGTAGTGTTGAAATACACAAAAACAATAAATCACACCTTATAACATTGTAATTAGCACTCACAACTAAGAAAATCAACAAGAAACTTATTTAAACATTTCATGTCAGTTTTATGGTTAGCCAAAAAAGAAAAAAAAACATAGTTGAACAAATGGAAACATTAATTGAGTTCATAAGTGACAAAACTGAAAGCTCATTTAATCTTAGATTCTCTCACAATTATAATTGCACAAACAATGCCCTACTCTCTATTTAAACTTCATTGGATCTACACAGGGCTAAAAACTCGACTAATGAAATTATTTGTCTATAATATTTTCATGGTGAAAACAGAAGAAGCTCATCAATAAATAGAATAACAAAACAAGATCAATCCCAAAAGAATCAAATGAAAGAATCCATATCTTGCTTTTGTTAATGAAGCAAAATTGCCAAAATTGTGAAAGACATTTGCAACAACGTTGTAATATTTCAAGGAAGAAGATTTAGATCTATCAACTCCTTGCACTTTCATTCAAATACACATTAAAACTAAATCTCAGCTTTACAATATCCATATTATGCTTATTCCATATATATATATATATATATATTTAAAAAAAATTCAAAATCTTTTTTGTTAATAACACTTCATCACTGATAAAACAAAGCTCAATAACCAAGCCTTTATAAACAAGAATTTATGAAGATGTAAATAATGCATAATTACAAATAAGTTCAAACATATAGAAATCTCCCAAATGAATCGCGTTGAGAGATCTATTAGTGATTGGGCCGCCCCTCCTGGCAGAGTCACTTTAATAATTGAAATTAATAATATATACTACTAAAGCTATCAAGAGCTTTCTCAACAAAGAATTACCATGATAAAAGCACAACCCTTCCCAATCATATGTCTAAAATGAAAAAAAATTACATTATTATTGATTTTTGTAAAAGTAAGGGGGGGACGAAAAGCCTAAATAGGTTTTTATTTTTTGCTCTTACTACCCCCAAGACTCAAACCCGGGCATCAGCTGCTACAAGCTTGATGCTATTACCAACCCGATCACACCCTTAGGAGCTATATTATTATTGGTTAAGTGATAGTTTAATTAATAATAACTGACCCAATTTTATTTTCATAAATTAAAATTCAAAACAAACTGAACAATAAAATCTTCTTTTGAAAAAGTATTTACAAAGTGCTTCTCAACACTAAGTACCTTTTATTCCCTTAGGGAGGGGGGAATGAAGCCAAAGCAACTGCATCCCCAAGAAATTGAATTAGTTCACCAAGAAATTGAATTATGCAATACAACCAATGCTCACCAAGAAACTGAATTATGCAATACAACCAATGCCTTCAAAGAAACAAGAAAATGGATTCAAAGTACCTGGATTCAAAAGAAGAGATAAAATACTACTCTTAATACCTTAGCTTTCGTAATTCAATCAATGAAAAATTTTGGCAGAAGATTTTCCACCAAAGTTTAAGATCTTTAGTGACGAAATTGAATTTCGTCGTTGCATGTGTACTTTTAGCAACAAAAGTTAGATTTCGTTGCTAGATGTGCACTTTTAGTGACGAAATATTTCTTCACTAAAAAATGTCAACTTTTAGCACGAAGTGTACTTCTAGCGACAAAATATATAATATAAAATTTGGATAAAAGTACTTTTAGTGACGAAGTGTAAACAAGGAAAAGGTATCGTCGCTAAAAAATTGGACAAAGGTATCATTGCTAATGCAAATTGTTTTAGCAACGAAGTGTACTTTTTCGTTGCTAAAAGTGCTTTTGGTGATGAGGCAGGATTCATCTCTAAAAATTCTTTTAGCAACGAAATTGTTTTAGCAACGAAAATTTAAAAATTCGATGCTAAAGACTTAACGCGACAAAATTACAACAAAATTTTTTCCTTCGCTATAGCCTTTAACAACGAAAATTACAATTTTTAGCAATGAAAAATTTGAAAATTTGTCGCTAAAGCCCTTTTTTGTTGTAGTGACGCCGAAACTCTAATAGAAGTTCTTATTAATAATACTACTAAAACATAATTGAACCTTTAGTCAAACAGGATTAGTTAAAAATAATATAAAATTTGGAAGAGAATACTTCATGATTTCTAAGATAGAGTAAAATCACAGAGAAAAATAAATTAAAATAACAAGATTTCAATCTCTAGTTTTCTACCATTTGCAATCCTGCTACATATTTTTATTTACTATGGTGATTAAAGAACAATGTAATAAGCAGATCAAAATCCTTCCAAATGAAAAATTAAAGATTACGGAAAGTCAAAACAAAAAAAAAGAAAAATTGGAGAGGTAACAACAAATGATTGAATAGGGAAGTTGAACGCAGAACATTCATACCATCTGAGGAAGCAAACAAAATGTTCATGCTAACAATTTAAGAAATATTAAGTAAAATACAAAGTCATCACAGCTAATCCGAATAATCACTAGATCTCAATCCATACAAGCCAACAACTATTTTGCACCAAAGCACAATCCAAATGAATACTGAGCAATTCTGTCGATTATTGAAAGTCGCAAATTCACAAACACAAATTTGTAGATGATGCAAGCTAAAATGAGAAAAGCATATCATTGCAGTGTTTTTTTTTAAAAAATTGCAATTAGCACTCATGGCTTAGAAAATCAACAAAAAAAAAATTATTACTATTAAATGTCATTTTATGCTTAAATGAAAAAATACATAATTCTTAGTTAAGTAATAGTTTGATTAACTCTTAATTGCCTTAATTTGCTTATAAATAAAAACTCAAGAAGTACATAAATTAAATGAAAATAACAGCTTTTAAAAGAATCTACAAAGTACTTTTCCAAACTAAATGCCCTTTTATCCCACAGAAAAGAAAAAGAAATCATAATATATAAGTCAAACAGATAAGGAAACAAGTATCTTACTTAGAAATTTTAGAAGAAGTTGAACTAAATTTACTAGGAATATAATGAAACATACACAACATCTCAAGTGTAGTAAAGGAGAAAATCCTCACCACAAAAGAAGAGAATAAAAAAAAAATTGGGAGCTTTGGGCTGAGTTACAAGATGCCAAATCACCCTGAAAAGAAAAAGAACTCATCTCATGACAATAAAATACCAACTACCATTTATATTTGAAGTAACAAAAATAATGGATAAATATACTCCAGTAAGGAAATTTTTAAAACATATAAACTAAGTGATCCAACTCCTTTTTCTGGATCAAATATTGGACTTTTGATTACCAACACTAAATTTCAAAAAGATTATCAAGTAAGCATATTTGCATGATATGCATCATAAAAAATATTCATTACCAAAAATCATGGAATGGGAGATAAAAAGCAAAAAAATTATTGAAAATATCAGTTAGTATAATAAAGATTTGTTTATGACTAGGGCATGAGATGCTGATTCATCTTGATTCTTGCAGATGTTAGAGCTATATTATAGTTCCATAATTAAAGAATTATATCAAAGCTCTCCTAATGCACATCATTACAACTATTAATATATTGTGTTTTCCTTTTTTCTTTTCTTTTCTTTTTTTTTCACCTTCATAAAAAGTTGATCTAGACTTAATACAAGTGGAAAAAAAATTATAATTATAGCATTTACAAGAAACAAACAACTTTAAACTATGTTAAGACATAAACATATGATCTGATTTAGACATTTCATCAAGTAGAAAAAAATGAAAATAAAAAGAAAAAGAGATTGATTTTTTTTCCCTAAATGGCCTTTCAGGATGAGATCTTTCACCACGCCAGTGAAGAGTGAGCTCAGCTTTAATTAAAGAGAACCGAACTCAATCATGATTTCATACAGTTTTTCTTCTCATCTCATGGATACTGCTAAAGCACACCTCCTTAATGTTCAATTCAATGAGCAAAGTTATAGAAGATGTAGTCGATACATGCATCACTTATAAATTATCCATCATTATATAAGTCATCACCTTTAACAGAACATCAATGAGCTTCTAGCAGAAACTTTTATCGCGAACAAAACACTAAAGACAACACTATTTTTTTTCACATACTAGATTTTATAATTAGAACATAACAATACAGAACATTATGTAAATATATATCATCCAAAGTTGTTCAAATTAAATATTAAATGACAGAGCATGAATATGACAAAAAATAAAGAAAACTTACTGTCTTGAAATCTTAAGCTCACAATTTCCCAAGGAATCAGTTGTCAAAACATTTTTGCATTCCATAGTTGCCTTCCACAGCTTTAACACTAACCAATAACCACCCTTCAATTAATAGAAAAAAGATTCAGATTATTAAACATATAATCCCAAACAATTAAATAAAGAGAAGCCAAAACTGATAACTTTCTCCTTAAGGTCACCCAAAATCCACATTTAAAATTTTTATGCAAAATGACACCAAATATTACATAAAATTAAAAGAAAAAAGGCTACCATATCAAGCATTAGAGAGCAGAGAAAGGAATTGAAATTGAAAATCGAAGATGCGAAAAATCAATAGAGACTTTAGATCAGAAAGCGATCAACGCTAATTAAAAAAAAAAATATGGCCGTGTTGTGCAAACTTTATTGTACTCGCGAGCACACAAGTCTATTATAGAATATATTTATGGTGACAAGTGTTAATCCCACGAGGAGGTAGATTTAATTGTGTGTATAAGTAATTTTCTAAGTGTACATGTGAGTTGGATGAAAGTGATTTCTTTATCTTAAGATTTAAAATAAAATGATGGGAATGAATTAAAGATAAAACTAAGCAAGTGAAGTGCTTGAGTCTTTGAATTCACACTCGAACATTTCACTATAGCTTCAATATTCCTTTTAATTCGAATTAATTCACGAGGGGGTATTTCCACTCCTTATAATCCTTAATCTAATAAATATGGTATCAAGCACTTTATGTGCCAGAGGGTAATGATCTTCCACTAGGCGTGGTGTCAAGAATATGTTATGCTGAACGATAATAATTCTTCTGTCGACAACGTGGCAAGCTCGTCCACTAAATAGCTTAGATGCACTCTCTGTTGACACTGAGTCAAGACGACCCACAAAATACTATAGGACAATTTCTCTCCAATAAATATGGTGTTAAGTGCTCATCATGCCAGACAGTAATGATTTTCACTATAAGCCAATATATCGCACAAAATCTAGATAAGATACATTGTTTGTCGATGATGAGTCAAAACAACCACTTAAATTAAAGTGAGTAAATAAACTTACCAAACTAAGCCTATGGATCATGTTGAGGCTTCACCTTCAACCAAAGTTTGAAATTAATTTAGCTACTCATTATTGAACTAAGGTGAAATGATAATTTTATTAAAATATATAGAAAATACAATATGTAGAGAGAATTACAGAAAAATAGAACTCAAAAATAGATTCAGGAGTGTCAAATTAGGGGGAGTCCCGTATTTATAGATACAATAAGTAAATTATGGCCATCAGATGCAAACAATTCAGATGCTCAAGATTGCATCACGGGGCAAGCTTTGATTAGCTTAAACACATCATCAGCCAATGCCACATTAGCATTTCGTTCTAATAATATGCTGCCACATCATCAATCAACGTCACATCATTAGTTCAGTCCAATAGAATTATGCCACATCATCAATTCGGTTCAATATAATTTTGCCACATCATTGGTCAACACCACATAATCAATCAATACCACATCATTAGTCCAAAAGGATGTTGTCATGTCATCAGTCAATGCCATATTATCGGCCAATGTCATGTCATTAAACCATACATGTGAATAGTACTGTATATATAAACAATATCTTATACGTGAATATTACCTTAAATGTGAATAGTAAAGTATACCTTTTTATACTTCTGCTAAGGTTTTCAACGTTTTGAGTTAAAAAATATCACCCATTTTTACTGTCCAACTTCTTGTTAATCATGAAATAGCCAAAATACCCTTAAAATTATAATAAAACACACACAAAGTTTAGAGGATTTAAACACATAAAAATATAAATGTTAGTGAGACTTAGAGCATTAAATGATAATTTTATCCTTTATAAATATACATTCTCTAGTACTCAATAGCCGGATATGGAGGCTGGATTATAGGAGAAATCGAGAGTTAAGACGCGAATGAAAGAGTAGGAATTGAAGAGGAAAAAGAATTAGGGCCGGCTATGCCCTAATTTTTCATTTTGCACTTATTTACTATTTATACTTATAATAAAAAATTAAAATTTTTTTTTCAAGTTTATAGATTAAAAAAAACTATGTTAAGAAATATTTCATTTAGGTGGCAGATTTGCCTGCCAAAATGAGAAAGTATTCATTTCATTTTAATTTACTTATATTATTATAAATTAATTTGATATTAATAAGTGTTACTTATTTTTAATCGATATATTATTATCTATTGGTACTGCAAATTAAAAAAAAATATATTGCCATAGTTGTGTAACACCTATAAATAAATTGCACAAAATTTAGTGTACAAATAATGCAACCACTTATATTTTTGCACATTACTATAATAATTTTGAGTTAATTTGGAAAAGTTTACGTGGATGGGGAGGAATTGGGTTGCCATTACACTAACTAATAGAAAAGATTGCAATTATCCATGCTACATGGGTAGTTACATTGTGAATTTAGGTTAAAATCGTCAAGGGCATAATTATCCAAAAAAAGCTACATATAATTTAATTATGAAAATATGGTATATATCCCAAGTTAAATCATGTGGGAGGTAATATTTAAAATTATAAACCATTAATTAATGTTACTATTTACTTTATTAAAATAAAATAATGTCATATGGAGATCATATACACATTCCAACAACAAACATCTAATATTGATAATACTATCATACTTAAATTTAAATTTAGTTAAATCTAATTAAAATTGGTTGACAATTCAGCTATTAACAATATAAAAAAATAAAGCTTAATGTTATTAGATTACTAGTCATGATATCACTAATAGCAATAGATCAAAAATTAACCTTAGCGTATGTATGTGTCTATTTTAAGTATTCATAGAAATTGTGCATACGTAGAAATTGTGTGACTTAAAAACAGTGAATAAATGTAACCATACAAATAATATAGTATAAAATAATAAATAAAATAATTAATTTCACATAAATTTGTATGAATTAATTTTAACAAGGGATTGTTTCGTGAGTATTATTTAAAAATATCAAACATTAGATACATTATATTTATCTAATATACATATTTTTTTTAGAAGGTATACATATAACATATATATACTAGCAATAAGGAAAATAATAATATTTTATGAAATTAGAATAGTTGGTACCATCAACGAGATAATTGTCTGATAATTATTTAAAACTTGGATAAAAACTATCCTCATATTGGTAGGTAGAGGTTTGAGTCTACTATGTGCATTGTGAGATTGATTTTTTTTTCTATATATTTGGAAATAAATATGATTTATTATGATTCTACATACAGACTGCATTGCACTATCAAAATGTTAATAAAGGTATTCTGATTATTTTCTATGCAAAATATCATTAAACTTATAATATAATGTTAAAAATAATTTAATTAATTTAAAATAAATGTCATTAACTTATATTTAAATTATTATTCTTACTAGTAAACAAGTGTCATTATTTTAAGTATCTTTTAATGTTCTTTAAAAAAAGGTATATTTTTTATTTTATTATAAAAATAAAAATAAAATTATATTTCATGCAAAGTTGAGGGGGTCTTTGGTATTTTTTCTAGATTGAATTTATTAGTTTGATATTAACTTAAAATAAGGGTAGCTATAAGATAATTACCTTTAATATTTGCCTTTATTTTTACCTATATAACTGCTACTTTCGGTGGCCAGTTATGTGTATAAATAAAATAAAATAAAAAACAGTGTATGAGATACAGCCGTTGTGTTATAAACGGATCCCTATTGATAGGTATACCAACAACATTGTGCTACTTTCCATGATCAGATAAACAGTGCAAAGGCTACACTATGACAGGCATTCGCCTAACAATATTTGCAAGCAACTGCCTTGACTGGCTGCCGCACAACTACTCATTAGAAAAGCAATTATTGCAATAGCCTAGGTTAATACCTAAGACTAGTTTCTAGGCCTTTACGTTAGTAACAGAAATGGAGCTAACTTAGAATAACTAGAAATTAGAATATTTCAGCCAGTCTATATCCTTTTCATTTTTAACTATTTAAGGGGAATTAACATGTCTATAATTTGTTTCTATGTGGAGTAAACCATAGAAAAGCTACACGGCAAAAGTGTGTATATAAACATAGTGAAAAAGAACGTAAAAGGCTTATGCTGGTGAGCATAGCATAATGTGTGTGTGTAATTTTTCTATTGAATAGGTTGTTGATAGGCATATCACTAATCTTATGCGACTTTTCATGAGCAGATAAATAGTGCAAAGGCTACACTATGACAGGCATTCGCCTAACATTGATGGCATGCAATTGTCTTGACTGGCTACCAACCATACAATTACTCATCAAAAAAGCAATTATTACAATAGCCTAGGTTCACACTTACCATTTTCTCAGCCTTTACATTAACAACAGAAATGGAGCTAATTTAGAATAACTATATATTGGAATATTTTAAGCTAGCCAATGTCCCTTCCACTTGTTAAACTTTTTAGCATGAACTAACATATGCCCAGTTTGTCTCTATGTGGGGTAAACCAAAGAAAAGCTAAACAACAAAAGTGTATATACAAACATAGTCGAAAAAAATGCAAAAGCCTTAAAAAAAATAAAATAAATGCCAATATGCTTCATAATTCAGGATGTTAAACTGTTCATGACCAATGCAACTATGTCAGTAACTACATATTAAAGATATAGTGCAATAAAAAATAAATTAAATTCATGAGAAATAAGTGTATGAGGGAAAAATTGTATCGATTTTTTATGGCACGTGATGGGGAAAATATTCCATCCAAAAGGGAAGACTGAAAATGTTAGGACCAACATAAACTTTCCTTACATTAAATATTAGAAAAGGTAAATGAAAGAAAAGAAATTCCCATTAAGCATATCTATCGCGAAGCTAATTTTGATGCTAATGCTCTTGCTAATTATGCTCATTCTCTACTTGTGGGTCTCCATATTTTTAATTCCCCTCTGACCTCTTCAATCACATTCTCCTTCATGATTTGTATGGGGTGGCTTACCCCAGTTTTGTTTTATCTTAGCTCTCTTGAAGAGCCCCTATGTACAAAAAAAAGAAAAGAAATGCCCATTCTTACCATAAGCTTTCAGTGAAAAAGATAAAATAAAAAGTGTAGGGATGTTGGACTTGAGATGGTTTTAGTCAGATATGATGCAAAACTATTGATACCACACTGGCCTAGAGGTTGCCAGAGTTTCGGTGTGCATAAAAGTAACCACCCATACCCCAGTTACTTCCTCATGAATTTTTTACAATCCAAAAATTTATTCTATTTTCTGAACCATAGCCAACTATCATGATACTCAAAATCAATACATAGCTTACAAAGATACTAAATCAATACATGGCTTACAAAGATACTAAAACACTGTTAATATGTTGATCCATTGTAGGAGCAATCTATAATGTCTTTTAGCCTTTACGACTTCTAAGGTACAAATTTATGCAGACAGGGGTTCATTAGCCACAGCTTCTAGTAACCAACTCTCAATAGGATTTGACATGGTTACTAAAAATTCAATGGTCACCGCTGGACCTTTCAAGTGCAACAAAAATAAGTGTCAATGTCTGTTGAGAAAGGAACTACCACAACTAGTTACAAATTAAGCAGAAACAATCTTTTTTCCTCGTTGTGTGATTAAAACAGGATATGTACCACAAATAAATAGGCAGAAAAATAAACTAATACAATCAAAAGCAAAAATCAACCATAAAAGATAGATTTTTACGTGGAAAACCCAAAGCAAGAAAAACCACGAGACCGTAGTCCGATATAATCTTCTACTATATTAATGGGATTACAGCACAAATTTTTCTCTAGATAATACTAAAGGCTACCAACATCAAGAATCTCAATATTCTTGGTTTACAATAACAACCTAATAATTGTTTCTCTAATCAATAGGCATTCAAATAATAGCCAACAAGAGGATAAAATAAAAATCAAGACTAGTAAGATTGTAGAGGGCGGTGACAGGAACTTACCATCAAAATTTAGGAAAAAACAAAGTTAATTTTACCTTCCAATCATCTAATAAAAGATTGAAAATCTTGCCACCAAATTGTAGTAGCCAGCCATTATCTTCTTCTCTCTTTTTCTATTAGTCTTTTTGCGATATAATAAATTAGGATTGTCGTTTGCTCTTAAGGCCAAATTTCATGGAAAGTCTAAAGTTTAATGTTAATTGCACATTAAGCAAGCCTTAATGTACTTTAGACTTTTGGACCCCTAAATGAGATAGACCCAACAAATCTCCCTCTCCAAATCATTTAAGGGGCACCGCAAGCCCCCTTTCTGCATATAGCTTCTCAGTTTCTCCTTGGGCAATAGCTTTGTCATCATATCTAACTCATTCTCCATTGCATGTATCTTCTCAAGCTGCAACTATTTCTTCTCAAGCACGTCTCGTATCAAATGATATCTCACATCAATATGCATGGATTTCGAATGGTGTGACGAATTCTTTGCCAAGTGAATTGCACTCTGACTATCATAATACACAACAAATCTGTCTCATTTCACATCTAATTCTTGTAGGAAATTCTTTATCCACAAGATTTCTTTGCAACCTTCAGTAATTGCAATATACTTTGCTTTTGTGGTAGCCAAGGCAACACACTGTTGAATTCTTGACTAACAAGAGACTGCTCCCCTTTAAAGGTAAGCAAATATCTTGATAGAGATTTTCTAGAATCAAAATTATTGTATTTTTTCTTGTACTATTAGTGTCAATGTGCAAGTGTACACAACAAGTAATATAATTGAAAGTATTTAAGATCGTTTTTATAGGGATTGATATTATCATATTTGCTACAGCAATCCTGAATAGTGTAGTTTGTGTTCCAAATTAAGTCAAGATAATTAATGAAACTAATAAACTAATTGAAATAAAGAGGGAATAAATAAAAATAAAATAGATAAATTATTACGTCAAACACAAGAATAAAATCAATGGAAATAGAGTAGTTAAGTGATTAAACTCTCTTAATGGTTTTGACTATTTCTTGTAATTTTAGACTCGTTGCTACAGCATCTGCTACAGCACTGGGCAGAATCTTATGTATCCTCAGCTATCACATGTTGGATGTCTTATACATTTATGTAACTTAACAGTGATCAAATGTTATGGGAAAAATATCCACCGTCCACCCGTTTTTTCCAACTTTTTCAAAAAGTTGCACCTAAAATTACAGTTCTTTGCACATTTCCACTTCCGTTTGAAGTCTGTTAAAAAAATAATGGAATCATAAATAAATGACTGTTTTACCCCCAAACGAAAATTACAATTTCACCCTAATTAAATACAAAAAATAATCAGATTCTTTTTTTATAATCTATAAATTTTACTCTAAATAAATGAAAAGGATTTTTTATAAATTTTTTTATAGATTTTTTAAAAATAATCTGATGAATTCTAAATAAAAAGTGTAAAAAAATTATATGTGACTGACTGACATCTTTTTTTATAAATTATAAAAAATTTATAATTTGATTATTTTTAAAAAATTAATAAAAAAATCCTTTTCATTTATTTAGAGTAAAATTTATAGATTATAAAAAAAATAATATGATTATTTTTTGTATTTAATTAGGGTAAAATTGTAATTTTTATTTGGGGGTAAAATGTCATTTGGTTAAGTTTCCGTTAATTTTTTTGACGGAATCCAAACGGAAGTGGAAAAGTGAAACAAAATATAACTTTAGGTGGAATTCAGGCCAAAAAAAAAAAGAATTGTGTATTTTTGAAAAATTAAAAAAAAATGGGTGGAAGGTGGATATTTTCCTAATGTTATGCTAACATAAGATATACCATTACACGTTTAGGTTCTATTTACCCTACAAGGTGAATCCTTATATCTAGTTCATCACTTATTTTAGATTAAACATGACCATTTTGGAATCAAGTAGAACTCAACTTAGGAAACTCAATCTAAAACCAATTATTGCTTTGATATGTTCCACTAAGATAGACACTTTTGTAGCTCTTTCTTAGCAAATATCATTAAATAGATGGTCAGCCGAAATAATAAATAAATAAATATTATCAAAACAAAATGTTGTAGCAAATATACAACAACACATATAGTTAGTCAATAACCATTAAGATTGTTTATCACTCAACCACAAATAAATTTAGTTAATGGTTTGTGAAAGAAAAATAAATAAAAGAGTTTCAGCCATCAAATACATCTCCATGATTAAAGAGTAAACAAGAAAAGAAATAGAAGGACCGAGTTTCCCAATTGATCTCTGCAAATTCTCCTTTGATACAGCCTTTAATTTCGCTTTTGGATTCTCTTTTGCTCTTGTTTCTTTTCAGTTTTTTTTTCTTGGTTGACGACCCTCGCCTTCCTTTGTGTATGTTCTTCTTTTATAGGTGAAAATTAGGACAACTGAGAGTCTAGGGCCCGTATCTTCCAGATTTAGAAAATCCATATCACAATTTGTTAAGAGTCTCGTGTGAAATCCTCTTTGTAAATGCTTCAGGATTGCTACAACAATGGCTTCAACATCTGCATTATTCCAGACTTGTTTCAATTCTCAAAAACCAAGTTCTTTCCTTATTTTTGCAAGTCCATTGCAACATCTCTTTCTTAAAATTCAAGCTTCCAATTATCTAAAATTATGCATATGATTTAAGCATACAATTATTCGAAATCAAACAAAATTTATTAAAATTAAACTAAAATGGATATTAATGCAAACTATCATTAAAATGTAATAAAAACACATCATTTACTCTCTAAGTAATCTTGATTTAAGTCTAAAAGTGTCATGATAACTCTCATTTCATAGAGTTATCAAACAGTTCATGCCATATCTGCATCTGTGTACACTTGTAACACAAGTTTGTCACCACCAAAGTATACACATGCCTTGGAAGTACCTCTGAGATATGTAAGGATCCATTTCGCTACTGTCCAGTATTCTTTGCCCGGATTAGAGAGAAACCGAGTTATTAAACCAACTGCATGAGCAATATCTAGTCTTATACAAATCATGGCGTATATTAGACTACCAACTGTTGAGCACAAGGAACTCCTCTCATCTCTTGCTTCTCTTTCTCACTTATAAGACAATGCTCGGAATTAAGCTTGAAATGGCCCGCAAATGGAGAACAAATAGATTTTTCCTTACTCATGTTAAATCTTTTAAGAACTCTTTCAACATAAGCTTCTTGAGATAACTATAATTTCTCAGATTTTCTATCACGGGAAATCTTCATGCCAGGAATCTGTTTTGTTGGTCCCAAGTCACTTATTGTAAAAGACTTGCTAAGCCCTCTCTTCAAATTGTCAATCTTACTAACATCCCCATCAACAATCAATATGCCATCTACATAAAGCAAAAGAATAATGAAATCGTTATCACTAAATTTCTTCACAAAAACACAATAGTCGCACATAGTATTACTAAAATAATAATTCTCCATAAAAGAATCAAACTTCTTGTAGCATTGTCTTGGTGCTTATTTCAGCCCATACAAACTTTTCTTCAACTCGTATACAAGTTTTTCTTTGCCTTTGACACTGAATCCTTTAGATTGCTCTATGTATAGTTCCTCTTTTAAATCATCGTACAAGAAAGTTATCTTTATCTCAAGTTGTTTAATCTCCAAATTCAAGCTACCTACTAATCCTAGAATAACTCGGATAAAAGACATATTTACCACAGGAAAAAATATTTCTTCAAAATCAACACCTTTATTCTAACCGAAACCTTTCACAACCAATCTAGCCTTATACTGCTATTGTGAGTTGTTTTCAGTCTTCAACTTATAAACCCACTTGTTCTTCAGTGCCCTATTTCCTTTAGGCAGTTTTACTAAGTCATACATATGGTTCTCATTCAAAGATTTCATCTCCTCTTGTAGAGCTTTAATCCATTTATTTTTGTACTGGTGAGACATGGCTTTTTCAAAATATTATGGCTCATCTTCATCTGTAAGCATTACATATTCATGTGGAGGATACCTGGTGGAAAGGCACCATTCTTTAGTAAATCAAAGGCACCATTCTTTAGTAAATCTTCTCAATTCTGGCTCAATCGGCGATGGAGGAGATTCTAAAGGTGCTTGCTCAACTGGTTCTGCTAGACCATCATTATTATCCTCTCCAGCTCCCCTATGGTCATCATGAATTATAAGTGAAGAAACTGAAGTTGGCATAATAAAAATCTCTAGAGATGACTGAGATCCATTACTCTTCTTTTTATCACCAACTATCTCATCTTCAAGGAACACAACATCTCTGCTTCTGATCAATTTTCTTACCACTGGATCTCATAATCTGTACCCAATTTCCTCATGCTCAAAGCCTAAGAAAATGCATTCCTTGGCTTTATCATCAAGCTTCGATCTCTCATCTTTTGGGCTGTGAATATATGTTTTCCAACCAAACACTCTCAAGTGTTTATAAGAAACATATTTCTCAGCCCAAACTTTCTTAGGTACGTTGCCATCTAATGGAGCTGAAGGAAAAAGGTTAATCAAGTCAACTATAGTACGTATAGCCTCTGCCTAGAAGAATTTAGGAAGCCTGGCATCAGAAAGCATACATTTTCCCTCTTTTCAATCCTTTTATTCATTAATTTCTACAACACTATTCTGCTACAGGGTTTTTGGTATAGTCTTCTCAAGTCTGATTCTATGTGATCTGTAATACTGTTCAAATGGTCATGTACCCACCACCATTATTTATCCTACACATTTTAATTTTCTTCTTGCCTCTCTCTCAACATAAATATAGAAGAACTTAAATATATTAAGCACGTTGTCTTTAGATTTCAAACCAAAAGCCCACACTTTTCTATAACAGTCATCAATAAAAGTCACAAAATAAAGTATACCTCTTATTGATCTACACTGTATCATGCAAACATCAATGTAAATCAAATCAATGATTTACGACTTTCTAAATGAAGAAAAGCTTTTAAAAGCCACTTTGTGTCTTTCTAGATAAGCATTAAACACAAGTCTTTATGGACATATCTGCGAAATTGGGTAGAAATTCTTTTCTAGCAAGAGTTCTAATCATTTCTCACCAATGTAACTAAATCTTTTGTGTCATGTCTCAATGTCAGAATCTTTTATAGCCACATTCACATCTTTTTTTTTTTTTTATCTTGACTTCTATCACATAAAGAGTGTTTACTTTCCTCCCCTTAGCTAACATTAGGGAGCCTTTGGTGAGCTTCAATTTTCTTTCATGATATAGTGGTACACACTCTGATCAGTCCATGATCTAATAGTACTCACGGCCTTCTAGTTTAATTAAGCTCACTTCTTGATGAGATTGAGGATAAAACTATTACAAGCATGTGGGATGAGGTAAATTCAGACCCTATTTAAGTTCCCGTGTGACCTATTATAAGATCTTAAGAAAAAAAAAATTTAAAAACGCTTAATGGATTGATTCAAGCAACTTGGGCTCACTTAAATTCGTGGAGACCTGTTGAAGGAATCGCACACAATAAATGCATGATTCAAACTCTTGAAGTTTCCAAATAATCACTTCCATGAAATAGAAAGTTGGCTTGCACATTATGGTTGGAAAATATATTATTTTCTTTTTTCGGATACTTTCCCATTTCTTGAAGAGGCTATTAGAGAAACATATCAACTATTTCTATTTTAATCGCCTAGTTTCTATTTTAATTGATGTAAGGTATTTAAGCCAATTAGGATTCTGATTTGATTTAGATCATTTTCTATTCGCTTAGATTAGGATTCTAATTTGATTTATATTCTTTCTTATTTGTTTATATTCAGATTTAGATTTAATTTTGGTTTAGGATTTATTTCCAAAAATTCTTGTAACAAACCCTATATAATGTACTTGTATCCAATAAACAGAGATTGGTTTTGATGCAATTGGTGAAAAAGTTAATTCTCTTTGGTTTTTATATAAACTCTTTGAACTTCTCAGATTTCTGTGACATTCAAACTCTTGACTTATCAATCAGACCATCCATACCTGATTATGGCGTCTTAACATACCAAGATTCATGCTTTTATTAAGCATTGGGTTGTGGTTTCATTCAATCCCTAGTGTAGAATCGATCCTGGCCACTAAATTGACTAGAGTCGCGTCATTTCTTGACAAGGTTCGTATCACTTCTTATCATCTAAATTGACGGGTCTAGATTCTTCACCTTCAATGGGTTCATGTAAGTCTTTCATGTACAACAAATCTTTCATCCTAGACTTTCAAATACCATAATTCCATGATTTTAATTTAATCATACAAGCCGAGGATTCCTCTATCTCAACCACATAAGTAATAAAAACACAAAACCTGAAGCTCTGATACCACTCTGTTGGGAAAGGAACTACCACAACCAGTTACAAATTAAGCGGAAACAAACTTTTTCCCTCTTTGTGTGATTAAAACATGATGTATACTATAAATAAGTAGGCAAAAAAATAAATCAACCATAAAAGACAGATTTTTACGTGGAAAACCCAAAGCGAGAAAAACTAAAGAACCGTATTCCGATATAATCTTTCACTATATTAATAGGATTACAGCACAAATTCTTCTCTAGATAATACTAGAGGCTACCAACATTAAGAATCTCAACATTTTAGGCTTACAATAACAGCCTAATAACTATCTCTCTAACAAGTGGGTATCTCAAATAATATCCAATGAGATGATAAAATAAAAATCAACACTAGTAGGATTGTAGAGGGTAATACCAAGAACTTACCTTCAAAATTTAGGAGAAAACAGAGTTAATTTTACCTTCCGATTATCCAATCAAAAATTGAAAATCTTGCCCCCAAATTATAATGGCAGCCACTATCTTCTTCTTTTTTTTTCCACTTGTCTTTTTGCGATATAACAAATTAGGCTGCCCCATTAATTTTGCCTTCCGATCGTTCAATCAAAAATTAAAAATCTTACCCCCAAATTGTAATGGTCAGCCACTATCTTCTTCTTTTTTCCACTCGCCTTTTTGTGATATAACAAATTAGGGATGCCCGTGCTTTAAAGCCAAATTTCATGACAATTTTCATCTAAGTCTAAAACTTAATATTAATTACACATCAAGCAAACCTTAATGGACTTTAGAGATGGACCCAACATGTGATTACACCAAAATAAACATAAATAAATGTCAACACCAATTAAATTGAAGGACCTTATAAATTGAAATACCTTGCAATTGTCCATCACACCTACATTAGGGTAATCTCTTTCTATGTTGATTCCTCCGTTTTGGATTACATATTGATATATAGTCTAAATAAATCCACCAACACAACTTCGACTCTCACCCTGATTGTCACAATCTACCAACTGTTGAGTGGAGAAATCGACGAGATTGTTGGTGACAATTTTACTTATTCCTTCTATAGCTCCAACTGCTACAAATACCCAACAAGATCCTAGCGGATATGGCTATTATGCACTTTGAAAAATACTTTGGACATCTAAAATTTTATAAAAATTTATATTACAAATATAATCACAACGTCATTTACTAAAATGCATATTTTGATATTAATTAATTAATTAATATGGACACACACATAATGCTCATGTGATATATATAGTGTAACTATAATATTTTAAACCCTATTTTTTACTCTGAACAAACACATCACATAAAATTATTAGTTTTAACTAATGTTAATCCTTAAAACTCAATCAAATTACTCACCTCTCTTGTTAAGGAAATCATGACTCACATGTCTTCCAATTTTATGATGCAGTAGAAATCTTACTAATAAAATTTTCTCTCAAAATCAATAAAATTCTGCCATTTAGTTTCATAATAGAGGTGCATATTTATATTTAATCTATTATCAAACCCAATTATTAATTATTGTTTGCTAAAAGCCTTGTGTAAATTACTTATTTATTGTTTTGAATTTGAAAAGAAAAAAATGGCTTACTTTTTTTCAAGATCTGAAATAATAATATATAATTTGCAGTACAAATAAGAATTATTGTACAATAGATAGAGCTTTTATGGAATCATAGTTAAACTAATATTGAAAGCATATAACTTGACCTGGGTGTTTTGATGCCATGAATGCATGAAGAAGAAACAAAGAGGAAGCTTTGAGGGCATGTTTGAAATTTTAAGTGTACAGAATGAAAGTTAATTGTTTTAAATAAGATAAATGAGTGTCCTAAGTGAATGGGCATTCAAAGCATTTTTTAAAGTGTAAATAACCCCACCCGATCCTAGCCAATACACCAACTTGAATAAGATTTACAAGCAGTTTAATGAAATTAAAAGGCCTAAAATATCTCCTAATCCAACCTCAAATGCCAATTTTAATTCAAATCATTCAAGCATTGTTTGCAAATCATTACGTCATACACTTATTATTAATCATACATTATTAACACTAGAAAGTGTTTATTTTATAAAGGTTTAAATTATCATTTTATTACTTATGGTGTTGATTAATTTACTCATAACTTATATATTATCTTAATACTTTTATAAATTAATTTATGTTAAATTATATTTTATTATATTAATTTTTATCTTAATTTATATATTTTGTGTTTATAGACATATTTTGGGAATAAAAAAGAAATCATTGGAGCTTACAAAATAATTGGGCACAATATTAATTGCCAATTTTGTGAAACACATGGGAAGTCAAACTATAACTATGAATTTTAAAAGAACAAAGAAGAAAAGGGTAATGACTTTCCAAATCATTCAAGAGAAGAGGACATTTTGGCCAAATCTTTTTTGGCTTAGCAATTATAAAGGGGCAAGGCTGCATTATTTTATGAAGAAGCCGAAAGCACCTTGGATTATTATGTATTGAAAAGGAATAAGATGAGGCTAGCAATTTGGCTATATAAAGCGAGAATCTGAGGCATTCGGGAGGAGAAGGGGAGGAAGAAAAAAAAAAAAACTTTCTCTTCAAACTTTCCACTCTTCTTTGTTCCCAATTTTTCTTGTAATATAAGTTAGGAGTTTATTTAATAAAATGAGTATTTTGTTCATCAATATAAGTAGCTAAATTTTTAAGATAAGATGAAAGATGAAGCTCAAAGAATTTAATCATGAAATTAATCTTCTCTCAAGTAAGTTAAATTGTTTTAGTTTTAATTACATGCTTATAATATAAATTTTTCCATCAATTATTTTATTTGATATTAATATGTAGATTTAGATCCACATTGGATCCATATGTCTCTAGACATAATGTCGACACAGAGATATGGTCGTGGCACATCATATACTTTATCTCCGTATTTATTCATAAGTGGTGAACTAATAATAAAGTCATATAATAATTAAATTAGTAAAATATATTATGAGAGAGTATTATGACCATAATTTGAATATCAAGAATGGATCTCATAATTTTAGCATGTTTTAAAGGAATAATTTTCTTTTCTACAATTAATTTTATTTAGTAATTGACAACTAAATTTTTAGATTCCTTGTAGTTCGACTGCGAACTCACCGGGTTATATTATAGTTAAACACTCTTACATTTGGGAATATCAATTCTTTTAAATCTTGTTAATACACAAATTAAAAAACTCAATAAACACCCATTTGGGCCTTCGGCTGGCACTAAACCCGACCTGACTAGCCTTTTCGGGGCCAGCCGAAATGCAAATGAATGTCAACAAGTTATAACACAACATGAAATTTGAATGATAGGTTCTATCGGTTTAAAAATTAAGGCAGTATTTATTTTTTGGAGTGGGAGTGAGCAGTGTGGATTCCTCCCACTCCAGTATTTACTTCAACAAAATAGGGAGGGATTGGGAACCCCACTCCGTGGACCCCACCCATTTTTGGAGTGCGGAGTGGGAGTGAGACTCCCTTTTCTACCCTTTGTTTTTAATTTAATTTAATTTAATATTTAATATAATAAATAATATTATATTTATTTAAATAATATATTATATTTAACTAAATAATAATTTACATTGATTATAAGTTAAAATTACTTAAAAATAATATTATTATATTAATAGAGAATTAATAAATATATGCTATCTTTATTTAATAATATAATATTATTATATTTATTTTAAAAATAATAGTACTATATTTATTTAATATTAATAATTAATACTAATAAATAGTTTATTCTAAGAAAATCTTAATTTCATATTATGTTAATAGTAAAAATATTTCATTTATATTGCCCTTATCAACAATTTTTAATTTATATAATTAAAATTAAAATTAATAAAAAAATTGTGATGTTCATAATTAAGAATGTTAATAATTATTATAAATTTACAAATATTATAAAATAAACGCTACGTAATATACCACTCCACACTCTCAATTCTAGAATTCTCACTCCAATCCAAAAAATAAATACTATCTAATATACCACAATAATCCTGGTGTTTGACAATAGTAACGTCTCCTTCCTCTCTCCAATCTTTAGACTGAGGCACATCTCCAAGACAATGAAACTTTTGAGGTTCAGCATGAAGGAGAAGGCAAGACACATTCAAGTGAAAACAAGCAATAAGCTCTCTATAGGTGAGGTCTGAATATTCGTTTAGTCCTAATATATTCAAATTGCCCTTTATATTGTTATGTTCAGAAAAACATATAATTTTTCTCAAAATTTTGAGGCAATGTAGCTTTTTATGCTCAGAAGAATATATTTTGTAATGCTGCTTGCAATGTTTGGAATAGTTCGGCAGTATTCAAACAACAATTGAGAGGAACAATTGAGTGCAGTGTTACAAAAAATTTGAAACAATAGAAGCTTAATGGCTGAGCCAATAAAGATTTGGCCAAAACTTTCTCTTCCACACTTTCTAAAGTAAATTAAGGATTGTTATTTATTTAGGGTAAAAAGAAATTTAACTTGAGAGAAATAATATTTGTCTTTTTCTAATTATAGAAAGGGATTTGTCAAGTTTCTTCCTACTGAAATTATTATATATCACTTACTCTCTATTACTTTCATAATGCTCAATAATTCCCTAACAATATAACCTTATAGTATTACTTTTATCTTTAAATACACTTTTATTCATATTTAGTATAAATTAAATAAACCGTATAAATAGAAACTAAAATAAAAAAAACTTAAGTACTAAAAATAAGAAGTATATATTTCGATGTGAATAAAAAATTAATAATTAGATATTTTTCTTGTATTTTTTGTCATTTTATAAAAATTTTCTTATAATAAATATATAAAATAATAAAAAGTACAAGAAAAATATGTTATTATTAAATTTTTTCACATTGAAACATATATTTCTTATTTTTAATACTTAATTTTTTTTATTCTAACTCCATTAAATGATTTACTTAATTTGTAATAAGCATGGATAAAAGTGTATTTAAAAATAAGAATAATATTGTAAAGTTATACTATTAGAAGAGTTTTTGAATATTATAAAAATAATAAGAAGGTAAGTGGTATTTATTGATTTCAGTAGAAGGGAAATTAATAATGTCATTAAAATTAATAAAAATTAATAAAAATTAATGGAGTAGGTTCTGATTCGAAACAGTTCCTCAAGCAAGCTAATATTTCAATACACTAATTAAATAAGACAAAACTGGATGGAATAACAAATTAATCACACTTGGTTAATGACATATTCAACTTTATTTAGAATCCATTCCCATAACTCCGGCGACAAATATCTGTATCTGAACATATAATCTCAAACTACTCAATATAATTTGAGACCGAGCATAAAAGAGCTTATTAGTTTACATTACAGCACTTGCAACCGATTTGAACAAAATGTGAACTCACGGAGTCACAGAAGAAAAATCCAGTAGCATAGCGTTACATAATTATTTTTTAGTAAATTTATTAAAGATCTGTAAAAGTTCTATGAAGCATTAGAGGATCTAAACGATAAGCACAGATTAAAAAACATGCTCGTATTGGGTTGCCTGTACCTATCAATCAATGAATGTTACAAGTTGATAGCTGGTAAGAACTTGAGCAAACGCCATGGTTGTATACTACAGATTTTGCAATCGAACAATACAAACTCACACCAAGGTAGGCATAGGTTAAAACAATACAAGCTCACACCAAGGTAGGCATAGGTTTCGTAAGTTTTAACATAACCATAGACCATTTCATAGAAGAAACATAATCAGCAATTTTGCCACAATTGAAAACAAAGAAGAATGTAAAGGATGATACAAAGAGACCAAAAGATCAGCACAATTGGGTTATTTTACAAGAAGATAAGAAGACTATTGCTCCATCTAGGATTGAGGTTGGACATTAAAGTGTTTGATAAAAACTAGTAGTTGTATTTTAAAAGTTAAATTGATTTGATCTTACACGTATATAATGAAAAATTTATTATATATTTACCCAGGGCCGGCTCCACCGTTAGGCCAAATAGGCACCCGCCTAGAGCCCTAAATAGGAAAGCCCAATTTTCACAATTAGTTAATATAATTATATTTCCAATAAAATTAAGAAGGTCCAATTTTCACAACTAATTATTTAATACAATTATCTTTGATTTCCCAAACGGTAACTAATTATTTAATACAAACGGTAATTAAATATTTCAATTATCTTTCCAATAAAACTTTCAATATTCCTTTTACAATTAAATACCTTAAAAGCAACGCCCAAATCTTTTGCCTTTTCAATTCTCTCTTCCTCAGCAAGAAAGTCTAGAATATTCATTCTCAATTCCATAATTCAAGTTTCATCTAATCGTCTCATCTTCTTCCAGTAATCAAATTCGAAATTATTTGATTCCAATTATTTTCTCCCATTGATTGAATTCAGCATCTCATCTGCTCCAATTTATCAAATTCGGCATTCTTTGTACTTAAGAAAGAAAGTCCATTACCTATTTGTGATCATCTTTTTTTCTAAGTGCACTCATTCTAATTATTTCGTTTTCACTTTTTAAGTATTTGTGTTTTTTTATTTTTTGTTTATGTTTTTGTTTGTTTGTTTGTTTTCATAATATAATATTAGTACTTTATAGGAGAAGATTTGTTGTTTGTTAATTTATTTGTTTGTTTAATTCTGTTTGTTATTTAAAATTGAAGACGTCAACTAGGAGAAGATTTGTTAATATCCATTAGTTCATTCCTTTTCAATTATTCAATGTTAGAATCTTTGACTTTTAATCTTTCTTTTAATTTCTATTAAAAACCTTATAATCTCAAGAATTAGTAAATGAAAAAAATTTCTTGTTCTCTTCTTTACAAAGAAAATTATTATATTTATTGGTTCATTTAAAATAATTAGTTTCTTAAAATCTAAAGTCTATTTTTATTTTTGAACATCAATTCATCATTTAAAATTTTTATACTCTATCATCCTAAATATTCTATTTGAAAATAATATTGTTTTTATTTGTTTGTTTGTTTATTTTTTAACGGTTTTAATGGAAAAAAAATCTATCTTCTTGACTATTTTTAAGGTTTTATTTTTAAAATTTTTAATTTTTTTATTATTGTTGAAATTTAAGAATTAAAGATAAAATAAATTTCGATCTTTTTTATATGTCTTTGAGTATTGAAATTGCAAAATAAATAGAGGCCTCATAAAAAAATTTCGTCTAAGGCCTTTCAAACTCTAAAGCCGGCTCTGTCTTTACCTATTTATAAAAATTATTATTTAAAAATTATATTTATTATATATTATTAACTTTTATTTTAATTTTATAATTTTTTGTATAATAGTTGTAGTTTAAAAGCAAAAGTTCAAGGTACATCGCTTCAATACTGAACAATACCTATGAACAAAATGATAGTTTTAGTTTGTGATTTATGTCATAGATAAAATCCCATGTAGAACAACAATGAACAAACCAAAAATACAGTATCACGCCTTCACATTTTGTACCTTGAAAACAGAAACTACCAACTTAAGATTAACCACATCAACTTACTTTTGGCTTCGAACAGGAAATTGCTGGAAGCAAGTTCAAACTAGCCTTCTTCTTTACAAGTTAAGTCCACAATAGTTGAAAATGTAAATGCATCTGGCATTGCTTTTTTCTCCATATCTTGTGAAGGAGTGCGACCAATTTTGGTGTCCCATTAGATTTGACGAAATCATACATCAGTGCATTAAATGTAAATTACATACGGCCCCAAACCCTTTTCTTCCATATCCAGCATCAAATCACTAGCCTTTTCTATTTGCCCATGTTTACAGAGCTCATTGGTCATGATGTTGCAGGTTAAAGCGAGCTACCAAGTATTAGCTGACGCTACATTTCATAAAACTTCTGGTTTGCCTAAATCATCAAAGAGAAGTTTTAGGTATCTCATAAGATCAATCTGACTGAAAGGTTGCAGCGCGCAGAAAATCATTATAGAAGAAACATAAACTGCTATTTAATAAGATTTAGAGTAAAAGAAAAATGTCAAACGCAAGCAGAACCTAAAGAATGAGCATATCTACCAAACGCTACTTTCCCATTTCGTTACTTCCAAAACAGAAAAAGGAAATGAAGAGAGTGAGAGAGAGACCTCATCATAAAGGAGAACTCTTGAATTTTCAATAACAATGGATGAAATTTATGTGATGCAACAATAACTGAAGTGAACGCGTTGGCCGGCGCCGTGTCTGCAAGTAGCACCTGAACATGCCATCATTTTGCAATCACTCCATTTTTTTTGTGCAACGCTCCGTATTTTTAAATATGAATGCGATTCTCCAAATCCCCCATTTAGGCAGAAGAAAACATGCTACTAAATCACCATTCAACTCATCTATTTACATTGGATTCTTGAATTTTGGAAGTGAGTTGAAACTAATTTCATTCTCTATGAGCGAGTCCACAACAATTGAAAATATAGATGACAGAGCTGCAGGTTTCAACGCTAAGTTCTCACTCGTTATTACTTATACCACGAAATAAGTCTACTGCCTGCAGAATGCAGACATTCTTGAAGAGCCCAAGAACAAAAATAGTACGTGTATACCAATCTGCTACCACACCACTAAGCTGCATCTCCTCGAAACAGTTTCAAAACCTGACGTATTTCAAAATGGCCAAGAAACAAGGCGTCATTTCCCCATAAAGACTTAAAGCTTCCTCTACTTCCTTATTTTTGTAGTGCCCCCATTAATCAAAATACTATGATTACAAGCATCCTGCTTGCACCCTTTGCTTCCCATAGAAACAAATAGTTCCCTTGCAGGATCCAATCTATCCGTTAAGCAAAAGCCATCCATTAATGCGTTACAAGTAGATGTGTCAGGATTCACTACTCTCTGAATCATCAGTTCTGCCAACCTGTTGGCTTCGTCCATCTTTCCGTTCTTGCAGAGCCCGTCTATGAGCATATTAAAACACACAACATCTGATCCATCATATCAAAAAAACAAACACTTACCCACACTGGGTTTAATAATTTTGTGAATTTTTTTATTTTACAATATCACTTATCATTATGATGCATTTTGGATGAACTATTTTGATGAAAATATCTTCACGAACTTAGGCGATGATCATACATCATCTATTAAAAATGACAAGCCAAATATCATCACTTAAACTGTGTATCTCAACCATACAAGTATAGCATTAATCTTTGAAAAAATCATTTCTCTTGTTGATGTCCATAAATTGAATTCAATTTCTCTTTGTTATAGAGTGGGGCTATTTTTAACAAGTTTTACACAGCTATCATCTAATTTAATTTTCAGAAAAATATAGAGTTCTACTTTATACACCCTTCAAAAATTTACAAATAAACCTATTTCTAGTTGCAGCTACTGCTACTGATCTCTTCTTCTTGATCTTTTTTTTTTTATTCTTATTAGTTTTCCCATCATTCTTCTTGTGAAATGGTGCGTGGTTTAGAGAAAGAGCTATGGGATTAATTCAAAATTAATTTGGCCACTTTCAAGATTACTTAAGAGAGCCAATGAATTAGAGAATTATGACTTAAATGGCTCTCACCTATAGGTTCTCTCTTTTGTTATAGAAATGCTGAAAATAAAATATAAATAGCTAAATTCTAGCAAAACTCAATTTCTGTCACTCGATTGGAATTGATGTTGGGAGGTTAAAAGTGCCTTTTCAAGAAGGTAAAAATTAATTTTGTCATTTGGTAATTTTTTTTTTAAATCAATTCTTCCTACAGCAATGAATTTCTTTTTAATTATCAATTTTTTTATATAACAAATTAAAAGAAATAAGAGTAATAAAGTACATATATTATTTTTTAATTACCAATTATTAAATATACAAAAAAAAATGTACAAGACTATACATATTTTATTTGTAAGTTAGCTATCAACATTACAACTGTTGTAGTCATTTATATTATCACAATACAATTATTTAAAATTAAGATATACCAAAGACATATAATAACTTTTTAAACTTAAGATCAGTTTTAAAAATAAAATTATTAAATATTTAATTAATTCTCTTCGCGTCTAATTATTTTCAAAAAACGACTAACAATTATTTTAGAAACTTACCACATTACCAAAAACAACCCTAACTTGTTTGCATATGTTTTGGTTCTCAAGTTGGAACCTCCTCAAACTCAAAAGCTTTCAGTTATCTTCTCGCTTGAGATTTGAGATTGCAACAGGCCATGGGGCCTCTACGCTAGTCTACTCATACAAGATAAAACACACCATCATCAAGATTCATAACTAATCCAAATGCATACATTCCATCTCCCCCTACTGCATTCTACTTTTGTGTACATCTGGACCATCGAGAATGAGTAAACACACGTGTCACAAGACCAAGAATTGAATGGATGATGCTGTACATACACCTCGAGTTTCTTATAAATGAAACAAGTCAAAAATTGGAAAGGACGATAATCACCATTCCGGTAACAAGAATGGTGAGGGTAAGCAGATTAGTGATGGACAATTATTGTTTTACTTCCCCAACAAATAGACATTGATCTTATTTTAATACAGTCAGGACTAGAAGATTCTTTCCTCATACTTAAAAAGGAAGCATGAAGCTTCGAGTATTGTGGTAGAACGCTAACAAACTCTTTCCTTAATCTCTCTTGCTGTTGTTGATTGAGAGAAATTGACTTGGCAACAATGAACCACCATAGGACAACTAAGAGAACTTTAAGAGGTTATAATCAATTCAAGTGATGATAAGCCAATTCTCACCAACTTTATTTCAGAGCAGACCTTTTTTTTTTTTTTTCCTTTCTTAACCCCTTCAGGGGCTAGTCACTAATTGTACATCTTTCCCTTCCACACATTAAAACAAAAAACAAAAAAAATTATCTGTCTTACCTTTACAAATAGACTACTAATCAACCAATTTCTTCATATATTACAACCGTGTTTTATGTCTCCCTACTCAGAAGACTACAAATTCTTGTTTTACCAATCACAATCAAGATCAATTTCAGATTAATCCATGCATATATGCGAATGAACCACTTTTCAAGCTACGAAATCATGTAACAAATGGGAAGAACTGAACCTGGGTTGCCGGTTCCCATTATTAATACAATCATAATCTACTGTGTCGGTCCCTACAGAAGATGCTGCAGCATGGTACATTTCATCATCTCTCATGGCAACAAAGCTCTGATGGGTTGCACCAGCCATAGGAAGGCTACCACCTTCGCAGTTCTGTAACCCCAATGTGAGAGACACCCCACTTCCACTCCCAAACCTCCCCAACTCTGACATGTGGTGGTAAGCAGCAGCTGCTGCCATAAATCTGTCGTTGCCACCACTGGAAGGAACCATTGCATCAGGAAAGAGGTTACAGTCATCAACACCGGGCCTCTGCTCTTCCCTTAGCTTCAATAACCCATACTCGGTTTCAACTTCTCCACTTGTCTCATTCTGGAAACTGGCCCCTGCCATTTCTATATCAGGAATATGATCGGACTTAGACTCGGTCAATTGTCCAGTACTGCACCTCTCAGCAGCTGTTGAACTCCCACTTTGTTGCAAGTCTTCCTCTCTATCCTCTGAAGTCATCAAATCACCTCTAGTTGCTTTGGCCGCATTTTCAGACGAAGAATTAGAGTCCATCTCTGCATCGGCGAATTCTTCTTTGTACATCTCTTCGACCATTGGCTTCCATAGGCGGACTCTCGCATTTATAAACCAATTTGAAACCTGATCAAAGCAACCACAATCGTGTTATGTGGAACAAAAAAACAGATGCATGTACATTTTGTGATATTGTCTGACAATATGCATGGCACCATCTTCATCAATAATGATAAAAATACAAGGGGACTTCAGGGAATTATCATAACAATTTGCCATTACCTTCCTTAAATCCATGAGATATTTTATCATATAATTAGACAGATTTCAATGTAATTCACATAAAAAATCAACAACTAAACAAATATAACATAAAATGGCTTCACAATACTTGCCATGACACTGACTTCTCAACATTCTCCCAAGTAAATCAAGTGTAATATTTCTTAACACTATTCATTCGCTATACTGTGATTCTGAGATGATGGCCAACAAATACAAGATACAAATCAGAACTCCACCAATTGAAGAAAAGCATGATCAGCATTGCACTGAGACAACCTCATATCTGCCTAGCAAATCGATAATAAGATGATTTGAGTAATTTTACCTGACTTCTAGTCAAGCCAGTCTGTCTTGCCAGCATAATTTTATCAGTATCCTTTGGGTAACTAGCAGACAAAAAAAAAATTAACAATCAATATAACAAGAAGAAAACAACAGGATCCTTTGATGGCACATAAATATTTTGAAAGAATAAGCAAATCATCAGAAAAATAATAAGAACAAGAAAACAAAAAAAAAATTAACAATCAATATAACAAGAAGAAAACAACAGGATCCTTTGATGGCACATAAATATTTTTGCAGGAATAAGCAAATCATCAGAAAAATAATAAGAACAAGAAGAAAAAAACAGTTTCAAGGTCAGGGATTTACGGATGAAGGAAATGCTCAAATAGCCAGGCACGAAGAATTGAGACAGAGCTTTCAGGCAACCCCCTTTGTGGCCTCCAGGCATGTTGTTGCATCATACCAAGGTGCTGAAGTGCCCGCTGTTGCCTGAGCTGCTGATCCACAAATCTGAGGCGAGTTATTCCAACACATTTACTGTTCTCAGAATTCTCTTGCTCTCCAAGGCTTTTGCGGGTTGCTCGAATTTGGCCGCAGATAGCATCACGCAAACACCTGAAGTGACGGGAGATGGTCTGCAGAGCTAATGCCGTGTATGGTTTAGCTGCCCCGCATCCAGCTATCACATCAAATGATGACACTACTATTTGCATCTGATGATAATACTGTTTATACCTTCTATCAACCTGTGAGAACAGAGAATTTGTTAGGATCTAACAATTGCGATGTAATATATAACTAGACTAAGCATGCATTCATAACACATAGTTTTGTGTGAAATATTTCAGAGGTAGACTCAAATAAAGTACAAAAAATGAATATTTCTGAATTTTGGAGTTCTGGTATCATTAATAACCTTAGGACAACTGAATACTCTTGGCTCAAATGAGTAGTGAATCTCCTCTCTCACTTGGACTAGTAATCAACAGAAAGTATACACAGACAATTTGGACTTTATGTTTCTTTCTTCTTCAAACAGGATGCTCATGAACACTTAGATCTGACTCCTTCAATTTATGCGTTCAGTCATTTGAGATTGCAAAACAAATAAAAAGATTTTGCTTTTTTCTAAAATGACTTGGTTAACAAGTTTCTCCATACAGAGAAAGACTTACACTAGCAACAAAAATCATCCATTTTGCATTCAAGGTGCCAGAAATTGGAAGTGAATAACTGGATATGGTTGCCTCAGAAAGATGTTAGGAAAACTGTAATGATTTGATGTTACCTCATCTAACATGGACAAAAGCTTTGTCAACTTGTTCTGCAATTCTTGTCTTTCGGCATGTGAAAGCTCATTCGGTGAATTACTGGGAGATTCTTGAGTATTTGAAGTAACATCTTTTGATCCTCCATCACCATCCTTGGAATTGTTCATCCGTTGCTCATGCGTGCTTTGGCTTTTCTCACCATCGGGCTGCCTCAGAGCTTTCCGAACATTAACAACTTCATCTAGCAATTGTTGGGCTGCCTTGAGGTATTTGGAACTAGGAATGGCTCTTGCAATGCCCGGCATTCCATATGGAGACAAATCCCCTTTACCATCCTGATTACCTCCAGAAGTACCTGCTGGTAGATAATCAGCATTTCTTGATTGTTCATCTGTAGAAGGTCCATTCCTGCCATTGTCGGCAGAAATTGATGAATTAGAACCCAAGAATGAAACAAAACCTGCACTGGGATTCCGATAGGGGATGGAAGACATTTGAATTCCTGATGGAATTTGTGTCCCCAGGCTGAGAGATAATCCCTGACCCTGCAAGTTCTGTCCACCGTGAAGCATGCCAGTGGAACCACCCATTGGGTGCATAACTAACATCTCATTTCTACTGTCCCTCCATGCATTGAACTGATGCTCCACAATTCGAGTTCCACCAAGATTTGAGAACATTTCTTGTTGCTGCGGGGTTGAATGCGAAGCTTCCACAGACTGGATGTCAATGCAGTTATTTTGCTGCTGAGAACTTCCAGCCAATGCATCAGAGTATGACCCCGAATTCATATACATCATTACATTACCAGGAAGAACAGGTGCCTCTGGATAAGAACTAGGCAAAGATTCCCTTAAGTATATCATTGGTGTGCCTTCTCTTTGATTACTTGAACTAGTGAAATAAGTGGCCATATTTGTATTATCACTAGAGCACCCTGCAACATTATAAAGATTAGATTATAAAACCATCTTCTCTGCTGAAAATTTGACAGTAGAAATTGTTTCCAGTTATCAACAACTTTGAGAATGTTGTAAAATCAAATTAACATTTTTTTAGATCTGATTCTGAATAATAACTTCATGCCATGTACAAACCTTAATAGAACCATTATAAATATTTCAACATGAGGTAACTACTCCAATTTCATTGCAAATTACATGCAGAAGGAGCAATTCACCGAAATAGATCACATAAGCCTGAATAACAAACAAAGCCAAAGATTCTACTAGTGGGATATGGAGTTCCAATTTGCAACCGCAACAAATAGGCAATACCCATATAAGCCTGTCCAAGCTCAATAACAAAAATTCAATCTCTGTATGCATGATAGCAAAATATCCATTCATCATACATATTTTTCATAGGCTTTGGAAAAAAAAAAAAAAACCACAGCATGCAAGCATCAACCCAGAAGAAATCTAAAATTAGCTCTATAAAAAAACTTACAATAGAAAAAAAAAAATAACGCTTTCAGTCATATGGACATACAAAATTAAGTTCACCTTCACCAAATAAAACGAAATTTCAACAGAAAACAAAAATTACAAAAATCCCAGAAAAGGTTTGAAATTTCCCCAAAAAATAAAAAATAAAGAAGGTAACAAAGGTAAAGAGTGAACAAGACAAACCCATAAACCGTAAACAATTTTCAAGAAAGAATATAGTTTACTTTCTTATGATCATATCATCATCCAGGCAAAGAGAGAGTTGATTAAAAAATAAAAATTGATAGACTTCTTATATATGAGAAGGAAAGATAATGAAGAAAAAGTCAATATAACAAGAATAAAAAATTACCTGGAAACAAGCAATAGTTGTGGGTGCTGTGGGGAACAGAAAAGCTTGAAGACACCACCAGATCCGCTGATAACAAAATCTTCAGAAAACAAAACACTTTCTGATCCCAAGAACCCAGTAGTACAACAACAACAACACAACGCCTCACTTTTCATTGAAAGTATTGCTCATAATACCGCAAGAAAAATAAACAAACCCAGAAACGAAAAACAAAATAAAAACCAACAAATCTTCTTTTTTTTTTTTTTCCCCCCAACCCTCTAAGGTAGTAACAGTAATATTTCAAAGAGCAATAAAAATTTTCACTTTTTGCTCTCTCTCTCTCTCTCTTACCAATCACTCTCTTTTCATCATTTCACCAATCCCCACGTGAAAGATTCACACACACACTCATGTACTTGTACATACATACATGAAGCAAAAGCAATTCTTGATTTCTTTTTCTTTTTCTTCTTCGTCCCTCTAAAAGTCTCTCAAAAAGAGAAATATAATGAACTTGTCTTTTTCCTTTTAGGTTCTTGCTTCAAACCCAGTTGTAGCAACAGAAGTAGTTGGTGCTTGACCTGCTTTTGCTTTTAGCTTTAGCTTCTGCTTCTTCTGCTTCTGCTTGTTGCTGTTGTTGTTGTTGTTGTTGTTGTTGTTTGTTGTTTCATTGGCTGTTAAGGAGTGTCAATCTCTAACAACCAGTTGGTAGACCTAAAACCCCTTCGTTAAACCTCCTCTTCTTCTTCTTCTTCAACTTCAATGGCTGTCTCTCTCATAATCCTTCCGCTTAAGCATGGAAGGTCTGGTTTTTTTAGCTGCAATATCCACCTTTATATCTATTTTCTTGTTCTTTTTTTCTTTTGCTTTTGTTAAGTTGTTTTATTTTTTAATTTCAAGTTTATTTATTTAAATTTATTTTTGTATTTTAATATAAAAGGCGCACCATTAGGTGCCCATATCACTGCATTTGTCTTTTTGTTCTAACTAATATCCAACTTTTGCACATAGGCTCCTGTTTTTCTTTGTATTTATAACATGTCCCTATAGCTTTTGTTTTTGTATAATTATCCACTTTTAGGATACAGACCGTAGTCGGACCCAATATTTATACATTTAAAAGAACGCAAAAAGATGGAATGAGTTTTTCGTCAGATTACGGTATCGTATCCTAAAAGTGGACGTATAAATTATATAAAAACGAAAAAAAATAATAAAAAAAAGATAAAATGAGTTTTATTGAATGCTTCTAGATATAATTCTTATACGCTATTTTAATTGTCAATTTGAATTTCAAAAGACTATTCCAAAGGGTAGTCGAGTGTGATCACTTTTATTTTTAGTAAAAATAAGAGAAAGAAAGAAATTGGGAACAGAATATTGTTCACACTAAATTTGAGGAGAATTAATTTAATTTCTATATTTATGGTTGGTTTATGGCTTGGTACCTTTACCTTGTAATTTGGACATTCTTAGATTTTCTTAATTTTTATTGATTTTCTTGACTATTTTTCAAAGTCCAAACTGTGGCATACGATCGACCCATAATTGGTTGGAAAATGAGAGGAGAGGAGGGGAATAAAAAAAGGAAGAAGGAGAGAAAAAATCAGAAAAAAAAAAAGATTAATCTCAATTTTATTATTTAGTTTTTATATAGAATTAATGTTCTTTCCTTTTATTTCTTTCTTTTCCTCTCCTTTTTTTTTCTTTCCTTCTTTCCTTCCATTTCTTCAAACCAAATATGTAAGAAAGCCTTAATTGGACCTCTTTGAGCTTGGGGTGAAACAAGATGAGAGGCATGAACAATTTTTTTAAAAAATAAAATAATAAAAAGTCGTTCGCTTTGCTTTATGAGAAATTATATTCTAGAAGCTTATTGTTATTTTAGGTCTTTTTTTTTTCCAATACCCTTCCTTGAACCACTTAATAGGTTCGAGTTGATTTGGTCATACTCATTACCCAGCTTAGATGCTTGAATTATATACTGCATAATAGATCTAATTGAAGTGATTCAGAAGGGGTCTCCATAATTCCTTCACTCAATGTAATATTAGCATTTCTCATTAATTAGAGAATGAGGTTTAGAATTCTTTAGTTAGAAAATTGCATTTCTCATTAATTAGAGAATGAGGTTTAGAATTTCTTTAGTTAGAAAATTAAGGATGTCAGTAAAATTCATCTTTTTTCTCAATAAAACTAATTAATTTACATGAAGAAAAAAAAATTTCCTTTCACAAAATCGCAATATAGTGAAGGGATAAAAACAAAAAATTCCATAAGAAGTGTAAGATTCGAACCTATCGTTTGCCTAACCCGCTAAAATGACATTATTCAAGCCTATTCTTTTATTCTCTTTAGGAAAAAAGAAAACAATTCCAATATTTTTGTTTGTTTGTCTGTTTGTTTTTTCCCCCTCTTTTTGATTTTGAAATTTATAAACTTACAAATTACAATGTAAACGGCATGCCTTCAAGTGGCAAAATGAGTGAGGATTAAGATAGAAATGAATGGGAATATGGCATGGCCTTTTCAAAGTAGTATAACTTTTAGGTGATGTTAAAAAGATTTAACCAAAAAAATGTTAAAAAATATAACAAAAAGAAAGTTAGTTTCGTACAAATTTTATTATTTAAAAAAAAATCTTTTTAGCATTAATTAGAATGAAAAACCAAAATGGTATGGTTTTCACCATCCATTTTTATTTATTTAAAATTTGAATATAAATTACGAGAAATGAATTTATTAGTGTAATTGTTGTCTAGTGACAGAAAGCTATTTACTGATTTTTAAAATTTGTACATTTTCGATGAATTGGAAGTCCAGTATTCAAAGGAAACAAAAATAAGTAAAATGGAAAAGATACTTATACTTGAAGGTTTAGGAAAATTATCATATAGAACCCCAAATTTTTAATAAGAAATATCAAAAGTATATTTTAATTATAATATTCTTTAGCTCTATTAACTCAAAAATTAACTCCAATATTTTATAATAGATAGACAATATAATATTAAAATAAGGCAACAATATATGCATTTTAAAATAATTTCAATATTTAAAAAAATAATACTTTGTATCTTATATTATATTAAAATAAATTTTATAATGAATAGAAACATAATATTAAAATAAATATAAAAAATTTAGATTATTTTTAATATTATATAAATAATTTTAATATTATTAATACATGAGAAATATTTAATTAACTGTAAAATCTATTTAACCCAAAGATTTATTTAAATTTTTATAATAAATTCAAATATGTTACTAAAATAAACATATTACTTTACATTCCAAAAGTTATGTTATTTATGTTAGACAAATTAAATTGTTTAAATTATATTTTTGTTTAATAAAAAATCTAAAGTTAATTTTTTAATTATTATCTACAAAAAAAGATATTATAGTTAAAAGTTGGCCTCGTTATCTCCTATCAAAAATTTTGAGAATTTACATAAATATTTCCTTAAAGTTTAAGGGTGTATGTGTCCTTTTCATTAAAAAAAAATTGTATACATTTATTGAAAGCTATGGAAGAACAAAAGTAGTTGGCAGAGTTGTAATAGAAACAGCTATAATTATGGGGATTAAGTTCAATAATTACTTAATAAAAACAATGCAAACAGTAATTATATTACATGCATGCTTTATGGGGAAGTTGCATCTTCAAAATGTGCTATTATTAGTAAGACACGAAGATATTTGGACTTTTTTACATCACAATCAACTTTTCGACTATTAACTTGTATAATTTGATCTAATTTTTTAAAATAAATAGTAACAATAATGTCCATTTGATTTAAGTAACTCAAGCTCCATTTGATATAATTTTTTAAATAAAATTTATTGAAGTAGACTTTTTATTAGTAAATTTTTTATAAGTAGAGCTTTTATTAAAAAAAGTAATTATTTGGTTGTTAATGTAAGATTTTATTAAAAATTATAAAATTATTTTAATAAACAAGTTTTTGAGGTGATGATATAAAAAGAATGAAATAAGAATATAAAATGAATAATAGACAGTTTAAACTATTAAACTTTAAAAAAGAAAAAAGTTCTCCAACCTCTATTTCTAAAATCTCAAAATTTAAGTTTTTTTTTTCTAGTAGAAGCAAAATATCTTATCTAAACTCCAATCTCCAAAAACTCCGAACAAAAATGAAAAATTTTGAACGGATCTTATAAGATTAAATAACTATTTATAATCATTAGATAAACTTTATAAAACGATACTAACACTAAAACATATCAGTATATTAATAAATATATAGAACATTATTTATTTACTCTTCAGATGTGAATTTTTTTTTTTGTAGTGGAACTATTTATACAAGATGGTAAATATATTCTTTTATAAATTTAAAAAAAATGTCAAAGGGCCTTTTCTTCTAACTTTTTAATACATAAATAAAATCAAATTTAACATGGAAGCAGATTCTTCGAAATATTGAATCTAAATATTTGAAAAAAAGAAGTTTGAATCATTGAACAAATAAAATAAGAGTAATAAACACTGCTCTCATATTGCATGCATTTGTCCTTTTATGGAAAATCGTCCAAATAGGATGTGCTATGAGTGAAAAAGGCAGTACCCACATGGTTAGATTTTCATGGAAAGTCTCCAAAAAAAATCCTCACAACTTTTTAATTTTTTGACTGACATGAAGCATCAATGCATCATCACCTTCTCTCTCTGATCATTATCATATCAATGGGGTCATTTTCTCTTTGATAGTATAAGAAGTGGCAGAAAAGATCAATTGTTTGGCCATTGGACTAAAAGTACATAAAATATTATGCAAATTGAACGATCATGATTATGGGTCCTATGAATTATGAATTTGTATGACAGTAGTATGGTTTGCAAAAATTGGTTTTGTGGACCCCTTATCACTGCAATTTATATTATAATGTATTGATGAGAATATTTTTAAGAAAAAAAAGAAAAATCAATGGAAGTAGATGACATAAACCATGACATGTATTTGGTTGTCTCCATCATATTGTTATTGGGTAGTGATTAAGAGTTTGTGGGTCCATTTTGAGGTCATTTTGTAAAGATGTTTAGAAAGATTAGTTGCGATTATAATGCAATAATGAAGATTAGTAACACCAATTGCACATATTTTATCAAATGAAAAGTATGCAATTCAATATTAGGTTGAATCCCAATTCATAATTAACTTAATTGGAGTATGATTTAGTTTCAAGTGGGTAAGTATAATCTTATCTAAAATCAATAAGATGATTTCAATTCCATCACAAATTGTGAAAAGTTTAATTGATTTTAATCATATAAATTAAAGCCCATCAAAATCGATAATTAATTTACGTTGAACTGACTAAGTTATAACAAGTCTCTTTCAGTATTTATAACTGACCCTACTATTATCTAATATATTTGAAAAAAGTACTAAAAGACTAATTCAATAAAATAACTTGAAGCATGACACACTACCATTTGTTTTTTAATGACACCAAGTTGAACATTTTAGCAAAACTTTAATAAAACATAATTAATTAATAAGGTTGGTTGTTGAATTGTTGCCACACACAACTGAAAATTATAATACCAAATATTTGAAAAATATGGCTAAAAATTTGTGAATTTTTGTTGCTCCAACCAAACAAAAATGATATAATATATAACTCACATTGTTTAGCTTGCAAGATAAAGCAAAATGCAATAATTAATTAATGAGATCCGTTACCGAACCTCCGTTAGCTGAAAATTGAAGGAAGTGGGCAGACTAGTAATTAAGTAGAAGTGGAGGGGCAACAAGAGAAGCGAGAATATAAAAGCTGCCTGGGATCGGAACTCTGACGTAGTCAGTAGGGGCTTGATGAATGGATACGATAGCACGGTGAGAGGAGGACACGTGTCATTGGATTTCGTGAAAAGTGAAGATGAAATCTAAGGTAAATAATAATAAATTAAAAAGAAGAGATGTGATTGGCTGACAAGGCGCGATATCCCAAGATTCACTCTCATCCCTACGTATGATTTCGTTTGTGGGCTTCTGATTTCCTGACACAAAGCTTCGGCCTTAGTTTTCTGATGAGAAAATGAGCGAAACCCCTTCCCCAAACCTTTTTTTTTTAATTAATAAAATTGATCGAAACCTAAAACCTTCCAAGCATAAATTTTAATAAAATATAGATTTTAACAAAATGAAAATATTACTAACTAATAATAAACTATAAATTTTAACATATTAATAAATAAAAATATAATCTCTAATACATTAAAATCTACTTTTTTTTATATTTTTGAATGTCCTCATTACAAAAATATATATATATCAAAAAATATATATATATAAAATTTCTCGGGTGCATATATTTAAAAATCAATATCGTGTAGTTTGTTATTACATCATACGACATTATAGTGTTTTTATTCAATTAACTATTTGTGCTGCATGGTACAATAGAGAGTTTGCATTAAATCCGTTTTTAGGCATCAACATTTGAGAATTTATATGTGTGTGTACGGGTATTGTATTTTGGGAGAATAATAAGTTAAGGGTACGTTTTTATAAATATATAATTTAAACTTATTATTCTCCAAAAAAAATACATGTGCATAAGTTTCTAATCAAAAATTCCTAATCACATTAAATTAAGGATAAGTTAAAAGACAAAAAATATATATTTTAATACATTAAATGACAAAAAAACATTGTATTCCCATCTACATTTTTTAACCTTTTAACTAATTCCTGACTTGATAATTTTCCTACACACACATATGCATTAATTTTGAAATTAAATTTTCAGAATTAATTGAAACATGATGACAACTCCCTTGCTTTTTCCATAAATTTTCATTAACTTTTTAAATTAACAATGATTATAAAACATTATTCAATTAATAAATAATTAAAAGTATTAAATTTCCAATATTAAATAACCACAAAGTGTAAAATAATATGATTAGCAAAAAAAAAAAATCTGAAGAGGATTTGAATGTATTTTAAAGTATTAAAGAGGTTTTGATTAGTTTTTTAAACAGCAAAAGGATTTTTACTCTCTTTCCTACTTTTTAGGCTGATTTATTTATTTATTTTTCAAAAGATAAGCTAAATTAAATCTTGTGCTCACTTATGTGATTGAGGTTATGACTCGGTCTTGGCACCATCAAATCGTAAAATCTTGTCATCTTTTTTCATTTTTTCTCATCATACAATGGTGCCTAGATTGTATGGTGTGGGACACTGTGCTTGAATCATGTGAATGATCATTAAATATTTTGTATTACCTTGATAAATTTTGTTATCTTTTAATTATTATAGACATACAGTAAAAACTTTTTATAATTATAATTTTGGGACCGAACTAATTTTACAAGGGAAAATAGGGCTTACCCACTGTTGTTTGAAGAAACTGAGTAAAACTCACCTCATATTTTAGAATAGGTCCTTCTACAGTTATAGTAGTATTAACTTTATATATCATTTTACTAGTTTACTCTTATTCTTGATGATAGTCATAAAATTAAAAAATTGAAAATATAGATCAAATAAAATGACTTACATACCCTTAAGGATTAAATTAATTTAATAATGAATTGCAAGTAATATGATAAATATTAATTAATTTTTAAACGTAAGTTCTTTTCTATTTTTATTTTTTTATAATCATTTATATTATTGAAATATGATCTTTCTTATTAAAAAATATTTTAATATGATATTTCTTTATAATTTATAATTCATTATTAAATAAATTTAATCATTAGGCATAACTCGATTCATATTCTCAAAACATTTAAATTTTATGATTTACATCAATAATAGAGATAAAATTATAAAATAATATATAAAGTTGACACTATTATAACTGCAGGAAGTTTGGACCTATTGTAAAGTATGAACAGGAGGGCGGGTTGCTTAGTTTTTCCAAGGAATAGAAGGGTACTCATTTTTCTAATTTTGTACTATAAGGAGGCTATAAGCTAATGAAGATGTAGTTACAAAAATTATTGTTGTGACTTAATTATCCTTAGTATAAGTGATGTATAAGTAAAATATACATTAGATTAATAACTAATTAATGAAGAATGTCAAATTCAATGTACCAAGAAACTAGTAGATGTATCTATTTTTTTTGTGAGGAATGTGCAAAATCATCTCACAAGTCTCTAAATGTTTGCATTCTCTATAATATTTCTCTCATTTTATAATTATACGATATGGAGGTAAGTTCCTTTAATGTAATCTTACAAGTCTTAAATATTTACATTCTTTTTAATGTTCCTCTCGTTGTATAACTATATTATGTGGAGGCAATATTTTTCTTCAATATATAGTTAATTATTATTATGTGGAAGTAAGGTTTTTAAGATATAATTGAAAAAAATTATAACTTATTATAATATAAAGTTTATTTTTTTTATCTGACTAGTCAAAATTAGGATCATAATTTTTTATGACTAAAACTTAAAATACATAAATTTATATTTCACCTCATAAATCTACGCTATCGTGAAAGGACTCCACCCTTAAGTTAGTCTTTTTATTTAATAATAAAAAAAAGAAGTAGAAAAAGAGTTACATGGGGCTCAAATGACACCAGTCCTTCGTTAGGCTACAAAACTAGGTTGATGACGGACACTTTTTTTTTTTTTTTTTTTGCGTATAGGTGCGGTAAATTTATTAAAAAGAATTAAGTTACATGCTAAAACTCAAGAGAATCGATACGTAGGAGCCCCCAAGTATCCTCACATAAACACTTAGAGAATACAAACTGGAGGAGTATCCCACCAAGAGTAAGAGTTACAAGATAAACCATAATTAGCAATCGTGTCAACCACTAAATTTTATTATTTTTTTAATACTGATTACACATCAAATTATTGTATTTCACAGATATTTATAACTGTTATTATAGCAGACATTACACTGGTATTTGCAATCAGATATACATAACTAGAACTTACATTATTATATTAAATTCTACAAAGTACATGTTCAGATAAATAATCCTTACAGACGAGAGATATTTTCGCTCCACTCGCATTTTGCAAAAGCATTGTAGAGACTTGAACCGCTGTCCTCACGCAGCCCAACCACTCGGTCAAAAGCAGAGTGATCAAATTTTACTATGTTATTTATACCTTTGCGAGCCATATTGTCACTACTAGTGTTTCATAATATTGGGTTTATAAACACTAGAAGTCGTGCGACAAGAAAAATTAAGCTTTATAAGGCGGGTGACATTGCTTATTAAATTGTTTTTCAAAATTAGTTAATAAATTAACTAGTGTTTTTGAAATTTTGTAGTCCTAATTGTTCAATTTTATCTTTACAAAGGAAAAAAAAAAAGAGTTAAATATTTGAATTTTAGAGTAAAAAATTGTCTTTGTAAATGAGGTTAACATTACCCCTGTTCACATTGATGGAAGGTGGGTTTAATTTTTGTTCATCCGACAAACGTTAATTATAAATGTTTGAAAGTTGACAATCATGTTGAGCATAATAAGTCAAAATAGGTTAAGATAAGAGATAAAAGGCATCCATAATTACCTGAACATTAATCAAGTTTTAATGTTTAATTACTTCTTTATCAAGTTAGTTCAAGCTATGGGACCCTAATTGAGCTGGGCTGGGAAAATTGAACCCTAATTTATAACTATTTTATTTACAAAATCATGAGACAAAAAAGTAGGTATAATCCTCCCGCCATCTGAAAAATCAACCTTATGGCCCATTTCATTGAATTCAGTTGGAATTAAATTACCTTAATTATAACAAGTTGATATTATTATTTTAATAATTATTTCTGTATATATAGTTCTTTATATAATTATATTTTTTTCCTTTTTCTCATATAATTTACAGTTAGTGTCTCAATTAAATAAATATAACATTATTGTTTATTTATTACTATTTTATTTTGTATTCCAACTTCGAACTCATTATTCATCTTGTTTTGTGATCAACCTTCGTGGATGAAAGCTTAGTTATTTAAATAAAAGCAAGGCAATTACTTGTCAACCAATTGCGTTCCATGAAGCTTTTTTTTTTTTTTTTTTACATTAAAAATCAAAAGGGTTGTAGTTAAAAATCTTTTGCTGCTTCCTAAATATTTGACCAAGCTCATTGTTGTTAAAGAAGGTAAAAATAAAAGTTTTAGTGTTTCAAATAGGAAAATTGCATGTTGAATGAATGTACTAGATCAAAACAAATAATGTTATATTTATTTAATAATAAAGTAATTTTAATAATAAATCATATTATATATACTTTAACAAGGGTGTTTAAATTAACTTCTAAAGCACATGTAATCGCATCCGTAGATTTTTTTTTTAATCAAATAACTATGAATTAAATCTGTCTCAACTTCAAAATTATAAATGTAAATATTTACATACTTTAGGGTCGAAACTGAACTTAATACTAGATATAATTATTTTTTTTCTTGAATAGAGCTTTAAAATTATAGATTACAAATCACAGCCGTAAAATAGCACACACCAAACGCGTTCTAAGAGAAAAGAGGAATCAATAAATATTATATAGTTTCCATAAGATGGCGTGCCAACGGCCAAACTTTGAATAATGGGCGCGTAAAGCCCTAAATCACATATCTATATATTATTGCAACTTATTATTATTTTTATTACAATTGTATAATAATTCATCAATTACATAAAATTTTATATTATTTTAAGGGTACATTTAGTTGAGTCCTTCTTATACCAAACTTTAATTAATTAAATCTCGGCGGGCCAACAAGCCAAACCTGGGCCGGCACGTTGGAGTCTAATAATCCAAAATAATAATATACCTTCAATAATCAAAAGAATTAGATATATTTATTACAAAATTATATTATTTTCCCAAATCAACTAACTCATAAACAATTAAAAATTTTTTGCATTGATATTATTCCAGCTGTAATAATTTTGTATTCAAAATTTTAATTATTTATTTAATTGAGTCGGTAATGTTACTATTATTGTCATTTTGGTTAATTGCATTGAAAAATAGATTGTTCTTGTTTGACAAGTAATCAATAAAAATTGCAATCCGGTGACACGTGTCGATGATCAATGAAACGAGTAATGAATTTTATACAATGATGTGGGTCCCATGTTGCTTTTAAAAATCGGATCAAAAAAATTTCGATCATCCAAATTATCCAACGGTATGTGTGCTTAAATGGGGATCAGTTCCAATTCCATCATTGGTGAGATCAGAAGCGACAAATTTGGGGCCCACTAGTATAAAGTAGGGCCCACACTGGACGCAAGGGGCCATGGAGTCTAGGCAGACTTTTTCGTCTTTGCCTATTTTCTCTGCCAACTTTATTTTTGTTTTGTCAGTTGGGATTTGTTCTGATACGGTAATGCATGCAATTCATCAAAAACACTTTGAGATTTTTATAATTTATAAACAAATTATTTCCCCTCATTTTTTAAAAACATGACGATGACTTCTTTATACAAAATTATTTTGAAAGCCAAACGAAAACATATCTTAGAATTTTGGAATTCTGTTTTCCAGAGAATGTGAATATTGGCATTTCATAATTTATAAATATTTTTCCTAGATTGTACCACAATCTATTACTAATAAAATTTAAAATTATCGAGACTCTTCGTAAAGAGCACTGACATAGCATAATTTAGACATCTAAACTTCAAATAAGTAAAATTTGCTTTCAAATGATTGAAGGAAAACATTTTCTCACACATGCTCTAGGAAGCACTTGAACAATTGGTATCCTATTACTCTAGATATAAGATTTTTTAACAATATTTTATACAGTAAATTACGTAATTTATTATAAATTGTACATTTTATGTTACAAACTTTAAGCTTAATGTAATTCTATATATATATATATAAATCTTGTGTCTATAGGACAACAAAACACTAAAGGTTATTATGATGCGAATGGAGTGTGATCTTTGTTTTCTTTCACCTAACAGCAAATTTGGGCAATTCCACTGTCACTATGTGGGTTTTGCTCTAACACTTAGATGGAGAAAAAACCAAAGCTCCTGCTCATGGCTATGCATCCTAAGTTTAGTTTCTGTCTGCTTGCAGTTTCTGAAATTATTTTGACCATTTGGTGGTGACTTTGGGGGCACTCAAAATCTTTGTCATGATTATGCACTTTCAGTATTGGAGTTTCAAGTGCATTGTATCATATTGCTAATAGTGAGATCCTCTTCACAAATCACAATGAGCTAAAGTGTCCTAGAGAGAACCCTCCCCTTCATGGACCTAAAAGGCTGAAACTGACCATTTCATCCCCCACTTAAAATAATAATAATAATAATAATAATAATGGCCTAGTTGAGGTAATTGTTGTCCGTCAATGATCTAAAAGCGCACGCAAAGTTGCAAACGATTTATTTTTTTAACTTGCACAAGATTTATTGTAAGTTTTATTAAATACAGACGTTACTCTTAAATTTATTTGAAATACGTGGAATTTCTTTTTATAAATATTTGTGTAAAGACAATTAAAAAGACATAAAATAAATAAATAACTCAAATTACATTACACATTACATTATATGTAATACGAATTAAAATAAAAGAATCTCTCTAACTTATATTTCGTGTAAGTTACAACGACTCACATGAACATCGAGTGATGTGAAATTCACTTAATATTCATGTAAGTGGTGTAATTTACATAAAATATAAGTTAGAGTTTGCTTAAAATACAAACAGTATTAATTTGGCCACAAAGTGACATGCCCATGCAAGTTTCGTTCTATTTTTATGGTAGATCATTTTCAACATGTGCCCAAAAAAATTAAAAAAAAACCTAAACTTTAATCGGATAAATTCCGAATTCCCGTCCTGTTAAGCCTTTAATTTCCCATGGACCACAGAATAGACAAAAGAACCCAAATCGATGGGCTTATTAAAAGCTGTAATCAAACCTAACAAGAAAACTCCATTTCGATAAGAATGGAATCAATTACCCATTGTACTTCCAAAACACACTCAATGACCCTTTATCCCCGGGACATCCCCCTAGAGAGTCAAAACTTTGATTTGACACATTAAGGTTTCACCAATCAATAAGTTGCACAAATTATTGATTTCTTACAGAAATGGGACAGAATTTCTTCAGTAATTTGCTCAGCTTTCTCTTGTTGAATATAATGCTGCGCATCCCGAATTACGACTACTTCAAGATCAGGTACGAGAGTCTTAAATTCGTCTCCCTTGATGTAATTTTCAGTCCCAAATGATTTAAATCCCACATCCCTGTCACCTATTATGAACTTTGTAGGAACACAAATCTTGGCGCCCTGCCATGGTGCTGTTAACTCCCAGTTCCTGCATCAATCCACACATGATACATCATAAATTCATAAATCAAAACCAAAACTATTGCTTCAATCAAATATTGCTACCTAATTATGTGACACACCAAATGCAATTCAAAATGATGTTGAGTTTTGACATCTTACTTGTCCATGGCACGGTAGTAGTTCAGCGCCCCAGTGAAACCTGTTGCATTGAATTTTTCGGCCCAGGACTGCAGATCTTCTAAGTTCACCCACTCAGGGAATGAAGATGGGCTGTGAAGAAAGTCTATGATTTCAACACCAGCGGGAGCAGCAACAAGATCAGGAGCATTTACGAGCAAAAGCTTCTTCAAAACTGTCAAAGAGTCAAATTTGGAGAACGATTTTTCAGCAACTCCAGGCTCCTGTTGAGTACAAGAAGAAACCAGATAGTTTATAAGTCGTGAAACAAAATTGTGAACAACTAGAATAAATTGTTAATAGATTACCTGAAATTGAGAAATGTAGAATCCTTCTCCATATAATTTGGAAAATATTTGAGTTGGTTTGAGTTCCGGGGAGCGTGGCATGTAAGTGACACCTAAGTTAACAAGAGCTTTTACCCTATCTGGCCTAAAGAGGCAGAGGTTCCAAGCAATTTGTGCACCCCAGTCGTGTCCCACTACAAATGCCTGTTCAACACAACAAAATTTTTTGGCAGCTTTAGGAAGTGCAAATCAATTGTATTAGCTGGAGAAATTTGAATCAACCGAGAAGCTCTTCTTTTGCATTTATGTGAATCAATATAGATTTGTTTTCTCAATTTCCCTTTAAAGGAAAAGAACATCCAAATTGATCCCAAAACGAACAGGTTAATGTGAGTTTATCCATTTAGTTGTACAATAAAATAGTCGATTATACCTAATCATTTTAGGACCAACATTTCATTTGATAATCTTAGTAATCCCGACATTTGAGGCTTAATTTCAATCCCAATACTATGTGTCACTTATTTATTAGATGATAAGTTTTATAATTTGTAAAACTATTTTAACAGCTATTTAACATTCAATCAGGGACTTATATATTAGAATGCATCATATGTGTGTACGTCTCCATACGTAGAATTGTGTATATTTTATGAATGTATATCGTAATAAAAGTTACGAGAAACATGACTGCTTATCCAAGTCTAATGAAAAATAGATTATATGCCATTTTTATTTTTTTTATAGCCTTCCTATCAATTAAAAAATTTATGTCATGTAAAATCTGTGTATGAAAGCGACAACCGTTTACCTGTTCTTCTCCAAGCTCGTCCAGAAGGCCAATCAAATCGCCAACGAGATGAAAAATTGTATATGATTCAGGATCCTGAGGAGAATCTGAGTCCCCGTAGCCTCGCATATCGGGTGCAACAACATGGTAACCATGCTCAGCCAAATGATTTATCTGGTACTTCCAGCAAGACCAAAGTTCAGGGAAGCCATGAATGAGCAGAACAAGGGGTCCTTGCCCTTTTTCTGCTATGTGCATCCATATTCCATTAGTGTGAACCCTCCTGTGATTTATGTCACTCTTTATGATTACTCTCTGATGAGTTTTTTTTCTTCTTGTTTTTGGTTTCCTTGCTATGCACTTGATACTTGCCGTTTAATTTCAAAGATGGTGGGTGTGTTTATATTCGGAAGCTATTTCTGCAACTTTTTATTAAACTACGTCAAATACTATCAATAAGCCTATGTTGACTTTTCTATGATATTGATTGACCTATCAATGGGAGTGAGAGCACTGGCCCAGTCATGGGTCCTGGAGGGTTAAGTTTCTTCGCCCACGTGCCGACCATCGGCCCAGGTCAGCTGGCCTACAAGCAATTTAAAAGAATATATATGGTGAGGTAATATAGTTTTCATGAAGAATTATAACAAAACTTAATGAATGATAAATTATTTCAGATAAATATTTTTGGGATGTCTATTATTTCTCTTGCAAAAAATATTTATTTTTTTTAATAATTTAATTTCTTACTGTGTTACGTATTATTAATTATTAATTACTTAAGTAATTAATCCATATCACGGTTACATGATACCAAATCAATAGTATTTCCTAGTGTTGCTACCGTTGTTGAACTATTAAACCTGACCATGAAGCAAAAGAAGCGAAAATGGTACCAAGTAATTCTTATGAAGCAAAAGAAGTGCATAGGGGCGGATCTAAGCCAATATATATATAAGGACAAATGAAAAATAAAGGATTGAATTGAATTTTTATTGATTTCCCCGTGTATATTACGTTGGGCAGTGATATTTCCCCCTTGTTTTCAGTAAAACTACCTCATTGATTAACCCACCCCATTAAAAATAATAACAACAATAATAATAAAGTGAATATATTTTGTAAATTCATCCCATAAATAGCAAAAATACCCCTCTCTGCTAATATTTATAATATTTTCTTATCTTTTTTTTTAGATTTTTGTTTGTTTTAATTTAGAAAATAATTGTTTATTTATATTTTCCAATCATTGAAACCTCCATATTTGGTGTATATATGTATGCTTTTTTCCGTATTTGTGAGAGAAGTAAATTTATCGAGAAGTACAAGCATATTCCCAACATTTCGTGAATTCAAAATAATTTGGCTTCAATTTATCCTTTGGCAGTCATCATCAGTGTAACATCTCAAACATGTTAATTCCATTTAACAAAATACAAATATCAAAAATCCATTCTCAAGTCCAAGAAATAGATCCACTGGCTCATTTGCCTCCATTACATCTTCTCGTTCGATTCCATTAGCATCTACTTGAGCTGGTTCTAAAATATTCATAGAGTTTGCAATATTTTGGTTTTCTAATATCATCCCTTGATACTCTAAATAGGCATACTTATTAGGAAACAGTCATTAGTCTTTAAATGTTACTGAAATTGACGTGCATGTGTTGGGCGAACTATATTTATGCTTTTTCTTCTAAGACAATCTCAATGGTCAATGATTGTGATCAATTATTTGATTTTGTATTAACTGAAACTTTCATATTCTCCTGCTGATAGTACATTGTATATAATATAGTAGATTGTCTTTACTACAGCTTTAAGGAAAATGTATAATCAAGCTCTCAATTAGCAGTAATCACGTATTGAATTTTTTGAAAGATATCAAAGTTGACTTTAGTTTATTTTAAAAAATTATCAAACACCGTAATTAGCTTTAAAAGTGAAATACTTCAATTGCAAATGAATTTTTATTATTAATGTAATAGTTACAGAATTTTATTTCTTCTCACACACAAGATGCGCTCATAAATCACAACTTATAATGATTTAGGTGAAGTACAAAAACAAACGCCTTTAGGACATTTTTGTTTGTTTTCATCTTTACAGCAAAATCCATTTTTAGATGGACAATTTCTCACACAATCATCCTGGGAACAACGAATTGGTAACCCTCCGGTGTAGGCTTCAGCAATTGGTAACTCAAAAATTGTGGTACCTGCAAAGGAAACTTTATTGTTTGAGATCAATAATTCATGATAATGGCAAAACGAAACAAAAGGTGAAATGTGCTAGTAATTAACCAAAAAAAAAAGAAACAGATATTTGGAACATTGATTAACCATATGCAACAATCAAAAGAACGAACAAGAAAGTTAACTAAAACGAGATTTTCTCCATTTGTTGTAATACAAAAGAGAAATCACACCGGTGTTTCTTTATGGGAATAAGAAAATATGTATGCAAGAACTTTATTTTTCACCTAATATTTATAGAGTCGTAACACAAATTGTAAAATAGTAAAGCTATCTTTTTAAGTTATTTTGTTTGCTTTTTAGTTTTTACTCATCGCGATTGAGTAACAAATTCTTTTGCAACTTATTGCTGATATAGAAAAATCGCAACAAATTAAATAAAGTTACAACAGATGATATCCAAATCGTTAAACCTGGCCCAATAGGAAAAAAGAAAAAGAAAAGGATTTTCCCCCTATCTTTGCGTTAATACACACACCCACACACATTTGCTATTATCGATAAAATCTCCATCAATCTTAGTCCATAAAGTTAATTGCTTCACTACAATCTCAATCACCATCTGGACGGGGGATGTAAGTTGATGATCCATTTCACGTTGTTTAGGAAATAAACTCTAATATTCATGTAATTTCTATAATCTCTCAAAATGACATATTAAATAGGTCTATTTGCAACTAAATGCCCCTTATTTTTTATATTGTCAAATCAATTTATTTTCTTAAAGTTTTTTATCTTTAGTTTCAACTCATCTCGTGCCATTGAGCTTTTGATTTTCTTTATAGCAACCATTTCGGGCTAAAAAAAATGGATTCCATTGATCAATTTGACAATATATATTTTTAGTTTTTTTTATGTCCTTTGCTCCAATTCACTCGCAATAAATCTTCAAATCATTGACCATCGTGATTAAATTTGATAACATTAATAGCAATGATAACGACAATAAATGTTAAGTTGTTAAATGGATAGAATAAATTTGTAAAAAATTTGAAGCATTACAATAAGAATTATAGGGAGACAATTGGTGATAGAATAGTGCTACATATGTTAAATTTTTTGTTCTAAAAAATTATCTCAGATTATGTGGCATTTATTAATTAATTAATTATATCATATTAGTGGAAAGTGTGGATTTCCATTTTAAATTGATAGAAATAAAATTTTTATTTCTCGCATTAATGAGATTTCTGACCATCTGAACCAAGTGGGAGACAGTAGGGTTTTTCTTGACCTTTGACCCTTCAATAAATGCTTGAGAAAAAAATACCTACACTTCCAAGGTTTAGAAAAATGGTCACGATAACCCTTAAGTTTTAAAAACGGGACATTAAGACCCATTTTTGCCCATAATACCTTTTGACTATAATAATTAGAAAATTGATGTTAAAAGTTTTTAATTAACACGAATTTAATCTAAATAATAAAATCTATCTAGTAGATTAATAATATTAAATTATTTTTGACATTTAAGATAATATTAAAAATTTTAAATTATTATATTTATTTTAATAATATATTTGTAATATAATAGATATTTTAAATAATTCTACTTTATTATATCAATGTACTATCAACAGGAGAATATGAAAGTTTCAGTTAATACAAAATCAAATAATTGATCACAATCATTGACCACTGAGATTTTCTTAGAGGAAAAAACATAAATATAGTTTGCCCAACACACGCGCATCAATTTCAGTAATATTTAAAGATTAATGACTGTTTCCTAATAAGTATGCCTATTTAGAGTATCAAGGGATGATATTAGAAAACTGGAATTTAGTGATATAATATCAATTTGGACAACGTATTCTTAACTCGTGACTTAATTTTTAAAAATATATAATTAGTCTTACAGCTTCTAAAATTTTTATGCTATATATATCAATTTGGACAACGTATTCTTAACGCTGCAGTAATGAAATAATATCAAGTCCCATTTCTTCCTCCATCAATGCAATATTAAGTAATTTTTCTTTTCGATATTCTCTCCTTCGCATTTCATTTTCCTCCATCATTGCAACATTGACTTCTTTTTTTATTTGAACAGTTAGGAAAGACTTTAAGAACATAAAACTCTTGGGTTTATATGGTATAATAAATTTAACTTCTAAATTACAACAGATAATAATATAAGTAATAATTATTTATCTACCTATTTAGTCATTTGCAATAATTGTTTGTGGAAAATGATAACGTACCGAGGTTTTTAAAACTTGAAAGACAGAAACAACAACATTAACTATGTTTTGAAAATTTAATGAGTCTTCGCGTGTTTTTCACGTGATACACAGTAAAAAAAATTAAAAAAAGGAAAAATTCAGCCCCAAAACCCCCAACTCCATTATCTTCCAAATTGGTTCCACAGCCCCCCAAATCCCTAAGTCCCTTAAACCCAAATCACTCTAAAACAAAACCCAGCAACACCATTCTAGCTTCTTCATTTGTCTTCACCATCTTCTTCTAAGTATGTTTTATTTTTCATTTTATTTTTTTCTGTTTTGGTATTTGATTTGATGGTGATGGGTTTTGTTTTATATAATGATGGTTTTGTTTGATGGAATTTGGGTTTTGATTTTCCATGAAATTTTTATTTGATGATATATTCCATTTTGTATGAGTGCATTAACGGTTCAAAAATATACACTATATATTTAGATAATTGAGATGCATAGTAGTACAAGGGTTTCATTTTCTATGATGATAGTTTTCATTTTTTGGCATTTAGCCTTGATCTTTAATGAAAATTTTAGATAACTGAGTTTCATAGTAGTAGAAAGCTACGGTTTTGTTATGGGAAATTATCTACCGTCCACCTATTTGTTTTGTCTTTTTAAAAAGTGCACAAACATTTTTTTTTCAGTGCACTACCTGGAGTTTACTTTTTATTGCACTCGTCCACTTCTGTCTGATCTTCGTTAGTGGATTTAACAGAATATTAATGAAATGACTTTTTTACCCCTCAAAAGAAAATTACAATTTAACCCAAAATAAATAGAAATTGGAGATAAATTGGTTGGATTTAAGTTTTTTCAAGCAACGGAGTTAAACGCAAAGGTGGATGCTAGAAATTAGAGGAAAATAGTGTTTGTTGCTTGCTAGATTTAGAAAATTTGTATTTATTTTTTCTCTTTCAATTAAGTTAAACAACATCAGTTTTCTTTCTTTTTTTTTATTTTCAAATCGCATTAAATGACATCGTTTTACTCTTTTTTTTAAAAAAAAAATTAGCATAATTTTAGGTATTCGAATGACATACCCATTTTACCCCTTTGATGTCAGCAACGTTTTAACAGCGAATAAACGAAAGTGGACGAGTGCAATAAAAGGTAAACTTTAGGTGGGGCGCTGGAAAAGAAAAAAAATGTTCGTGTATTTTTGAAAAAGACAAAACAAACAGGCGGACGATGGATAATTTCCCTTTTGATTTCTTTGTATTGAAATGTATTCTGACCAGTAGATGATTGTCTGATTGGTGATAATTTTACGTTTTTCAGTTTTAATAGTCTCTTAATCGCAATGTCATCTAGCAAACATGAACTTCAAACTCACTATGAATATATGAAGAATGTGGTAATTATAAGAAGTTGTTAACTGTAAGAGCTTTGAATGTGCAGAAGATCGAAAGTTTAGTAAAGAGAAAATTGACTTCTTAGAAAGCTAGCGGTGCAGATTGACTATTTATTCGTTAAATTTCAGTTATTTTATAAAGAACTTGAACAGATGCAACAATGTAAAATGCAAAGGTGATTGTTCGAAGATGAACTACGAATGAGACAGAACAAAACATGAAATGATTTCATTAAAATAATTGTAGGGGCTATTCTACTACATTTCTACTTAAGTGTTATTTTTAGTTATTTAAATTTGAACTTATGTACTAGACAAAGATATGTTCAAATCAAACTAGCAATAGTACCTAACTGTAATTCTCAGTGAATGCAGTTGATCTTTATGTGGTTTCTTTCTGTTCTTGATCTTGCTCTATTCAAAGAGCATGTGAAATATGTCTCAGTTGTTTGTCCGAGCTTGACATGGAAAGTGATATATTATAGGCACTTTACTAACATTTTTTTTTGATATCTTTCATTTTCTGAATAATTTTGGAAAATTTCTTTGGAAAGACAACATAAATTCTTTGGGAAATTTCAGGCCATACAAATTTTAAACACTACTTTCACCCATAAACAAATGTCACATATCTTACAATCCTATTGCTCCTTTTTTTACAAGTTCTTCGTTTCACTAGAAACTCCTCTTATTTACCATATACCTTGTAATATGTAAACATTTCATTGGCACTATCGAATAACTAAACAACATTCCAATCTTTAGCTTGTCTATTACTTCTCTTTCAGTCTCAATATTCTAAAATTTACCAATATCTTCTTCTAAGTTGTTGTTCTCAACCTCATCAAGTTCTTCAACTTCGTGGACTTCTTCCAAGCTTTCCATTTCTACACAATAAACATCATCTGTATTAAATGTAAATGAATCAAATTGACACAACAATGAACAAACAATGCTACATACTAACATCAAATGTCCATTAAATAAACAAAACCCAAATGTACCATCTCTATTGAAAATGAAGACCCAAACCAAATGTACTTGAGTAAATGAATGATCAAACATGTGGAAATCAAACACCAAAAAATAAAATTGGAACTGGAAGAGTAAATAGCAAAAGATTGGATAAAAATTGAATACCATAACATAAAAAAATAAAAATCAATTGAAACTACAAGAGCTAATTAAGAGCAAAAAGATGATTGACTTACCAAGAGCAAGGAGCAAGCAAAGAGTGTTACATTCAGGGTTGATGGTGAACTTTTTGAAGATGGGTGCGAATATGATCTCGTTGAGATTTGGAGAAGAAAACTGAGAGAATGGCTATACTATCTTTGTTACTATTTTTTTAATTTATTTTACTGTTGATCACATGAAAATCACGTGCAAGTCATTAAAATTTCTAAGTGTAGTTACTATTGTCGTTTTTGTCTTCTCGAGCTGTCATATGTTCAGTACGTCTATTACTATTGATTTTTTTGTTGAAGAGTAGAGCTAAAGGGCTAGAGAAATGAAAGAACCACGAGAGAAATGGCAGCAGTTTACTGCCGTTTCGCTTCTCATTTCTCTAGCCAATTTAAACAATAAAAAAATAAAAAAAAGAATAAAGAAATGGGGAACGACAGAATGAAATCCAAAGTTTATCCTCTAGCCAGGCTTTCTCATCTACTCCTGTCTCTTCACGACAAATCACCATCATTGTTCACGGCAAAACACTCATCCTCGTTCACGGCAAAACACTCATCCTCGTTCATGGTAAAGCACTCCTTATGGCGACGCACCATCATCGTTCACGGCAAAGCACTCTTTTCGTCTCTCCTACTTATGGCAAAACACCATTTTCGTCTCTCCTCAGTGTCTCTTCCTCACGGCAAAGCAACACCGTTTCTGTGTCCTCCTCACGGCAAGCAGCACTGTTTCCCCCTCCCTCTTGACAAACATTAAGTAAGCAAAATTATGCCTTTTTTCAACTCGTTCTTTTTCTTGTACTTTTCTTGCATTTTCTCAGCAAACAATAAATAAATGTTATAAGTAATGCAAAATATGATAAACTTATGTGATCTTGTGTAATAAGCTTCTGGAATTTTTTTTTTTACATTTCTTTTGCAAGTTCAAAAGTAATTGAAAAATAAATTGATGTTCGAATTTTTGTTTTAACATTTCTATGAAATATCTGGTTTTTGGTGGGTGTGTTGGATTTAGGGTATTTTTTTTGTTAAGTTGGGTGGTTTTTGTGCAGAATTTAAAAAGTTGGTTTAATTTGTGTGAAAATTGTTGAATTTTGGTTTAGTGTGATGTAGAATTGCCGTGAATTTGGAAAAGTTGGTTTCAATTCTAGCTTCTTGTAATTTTGAATTTAGATGTGTGCTTCTGAAGTTGTTGTAGTTTAGGTTAAGACCTTAAAAGAATAATATAAATTAATTTATTTAAATTATGTGAGGGTGGTTATTGATAAATGATAATGAATTTTGTTTTATTTGAATTCTATTTGGTTTAGAATTTTTTTAAATAAAAATTTTTAGAAATTGAATACAAGTGTTAATTATTTTTTAGAAATGAAAAATTTTGAAAATGAGCGTGCAATTAAAGATGTGCAACCGGAAAAATATGAGCCAACTCTTAGTACGTTGTTCGATAGTCAAAAAGAAATGTTTAAGTTTTACAAAGCGTATGGTAAACAAGAAGGGTTTCCTGTGAAGAAGGTAACTAGTAAAAAAGGGAACGACGAGAATTTAAAATATGCGACATTTGCATGTGACCATAGCGGCAAGTCAGATAGTAGATCTGCTAATATGATGAAGTCGAAACTTGTTATAAAAACTGGTTATGAAGCTAGAATTGGAGGTTGCGTAAATGAAGAAGGAAAATGGATTCTTCGAATTTTAAACCTTCAGTATAATCATGGATTGAGTCCGTGAGTTGAAAAGACCGTGAGGAAGAGAGATAGAAAGAGTGCTTTGCTGTGAATAATGATGGTGCGTCGTCGTGAGAAGTGCTTTACCGTGAACGAGGATGAGTGTTTTTCCATGACCGATGATGGTGATTTCTCTACATGTTCGAAACTAATTGAAAATTAATTGATTGATGTTTGAATTTCTGTTTTGATATTTCTATGAAAGATCTGGTTTTTGGTGGGTGTGTTGGATTTGGGGGCTTTTTTTTGGGTTGTGTTGGGTGGTTTTTGTGTAGAATTGAAAAGTTAGGTAGAATTGCTATGAAATTTGGTTTAGATTGCATGCTTAGTGAAATAAAAATAAGAAGATTAGCTCAAATTTTAAAGTGAATTTTCTTCTCCTAGCCTTAGTAATGCAATTATATTTTCAATCATCAAGCTTATGTGTGTTACTTTTTCAACGGAGAAAATTTATCCGCTTTATTATTGATTAGTAATATTAATATGTATTAGTATTGAGTTTTTATTACATATAATTATTTACATGTATATGCTACCCTTCTCTCCTTTAATATAGCACAATATTGGTATTGTCTTACATTAATTAATGGCTTATTTCTGCGTTCTATCTAATGTCTGTTACTTGTATAATGTTGGTGTCGTAGTAAATTGGCAGTAATTAAACTTTATTAGTATTAGTTTTGTAGTAAATTTTTCTCATTCATTAATGGTGACCTGTTATCCCACCGTAATTTTTGTTTATTGTGATTATCTTTAGAATTTTAAGGGAGAAAGGCTTTTATACTTTGTCTTATGAGTGCTTTGTGTTTTAATGTTTTGTTTTTTTTATATATATATTTTGACAGTTTAAGTAGTTTATTAATGACGATGTTATCTAGTACAAATGAAACTCGAAACTCATTGCAAATATGTAACGAATACGGTGAGCAAATGGAGTTGTTAACGTCACGTACTACAAAGAATCCAAATCACAAATTTTAGAAATGTAGAGGATGTAAGAACTTTCAATGGGTAGAAGACTGTAAATCTAATGAAGAGAAAATTGACTAGATAGTGAAAGAAGTTAGGAAGTTGGCATTGGAGATTGAATGATTGTCTGTTAAGTTTCAATTTTTTCATAAAGAACTTGAGCATATACAAGAATGTAAAGCGCAGAGGCGATTATTTGATGATGAACTTCGAAGAAAATAGACGCCATGTTATGATTTCATTAGAATACTTGTGATTATTTTACTTTAGAATACTTGTGATTATTTTACTATGTTTTATATTCAAGAATTATTTTTAAGTTGTTTTAATTTGTACTATATATTGAAAAAACTTGTAGACAAATATAATAGCATTTTCCTTCGAAATGTAAGCTTTATTAAATTTGAAATTAGATTCAAATGCCTTAATGAAATTAAGAATAATAAGTTTAACACTACAGAATAATGCTGAAATAATCATTGAACCAACAAAAATTATTAGAAGATTAAACAATAGTGCAATGAATAATGTCAATAAAAATATAATATTCTCATATCATTAATTCATTACTGCAATTTGTCGTCTCAAACCAAATCTAATTTAAATGATAATGAAAATAATCAAAACAAATACAAGTCAAACATTAATTGCGGCGATTGTTATCTTCAATATATTGTTGATGTAACAATTGTTGAAAATTCCTACTTTCAAATCCTCTATACGTCATCGAAGGAGAAGAATAATACGGCTGCAAAGCATATGGTGGGACTGGTTAGAATAATGCGGCTGCAAAGCATATGGTGGGACTGGTTGCTATAATGCACAAAAAATTAAAATATCATGTTACATTTTAAAAATTTGACAACGTAAAATATAAGTATGCATTAAGAAATTTAAAAATATAAGTATACTTACTGTGTGCCAGCTATAAGGAAATAACTTATAAATATTATTTCCACCAACTTACACTGGGTATACAGGTACCTAAACAAAAAAAAATTATGTAAAAGTCATATTAAAATTTTAAAATTAAAATTTACTCGTGAATTTGATTGTTGCATTACAGTAGCCTAAACTCCCGTACTGACTGAGATTTGCATTAACAGTATTTCCTTCCTATAACGTCTACATATACTCAAAAACTCACAAAAATATACCATGGCCACGTTGCTTTGCTGTATGGAGATTTCATTAGGCATTTTAAAAGATACTGAAGTATTTTCTTATACATCCTGTAAAATTATAATATACAATAAAATGAAAATTAAATTAAATTAGAAAAGATATATATGCATTTAAACAAACCTTATTTTTTTGGCAGTCTTGTTCTTTTGGGCATTTTTTTCGAAGTGAAGATTGTTTCCTCAGACATGGAGGATGACTTTTACAACATGCCGCTACTCGATTATTAATTACATGTTCAACATTGTTGCTGCTACAACTTACTTCACCAAGAGCAGTTGTTTCGACACTTGCACACCTAATTTGCTTAGGCAGATCCTTTATTGCTTTATTAATCCAATCCAACATAAATTTGTAACTACTCTCATCATCAGCAGCTATGTTTGCAACCTCAGTGAAATCAGTACACATTTTATCATATCTCTCCTGGTAAATGGATAAATTCTGCACACTATAACTAACTTTTACCTTACTATAACATCACCTCACATCTTTCCTTCACCTTGATAAAATGTACATCTTTGGAAGTAATTCAACATTGTTACGTATCAGCACTGCAAGGGCATGTCTACAAAGAATCCCCCTAAACTGAAACATTAAGCAGATACAGCTAACTTCACATTCAATTTCCTAAAAAACAACCTCAAAGCTTTTTTTCTTTCCTTACCCATATGATTCACTGATTTCATATATTGCCCCACAGAATCCAATATATAACAATACATCAGTGCAATTAATTTTTGCTGGAATTCTTTGAACTTGGAAATAGTTTACATCTTCTCAACTTGCTTCTCCATCTCATGTCTTGTTACATGTGGAGTCTTTTTACTGAAACATTTGGCATATGCCTGCCATTCCAATTCAGCTTTCCTTCGCAATGCATTTTCATATTGCTTCACAAACTGCTTTAAATTTATTTTTGAGTTAACAAACTCATCAAAAAATGTATTCATACTTTCACTTCGCTGAGTTGTTAATATTCCCGACCAAAAACTGTGTTTCAAATAGCATGAAACCCAACAATGCCTCTCATCATATAAATCATTTAACCAATCATTATCTCATAAATCATATATTATAATCATATCATGCTAAGCTTCCTCAAAAGCAACTGGGCTCAATGAATCATAAACAGCAGAAAGTAACGAAGAAATAATACCTTCACGTCCTTTAAAAGCACGTAACTTCTTAGACACCTTCTTCATTATATGCCACAAACACCATCGATGCCTAGTCATAGGAAAACATTTTCGATTGCCTTTTTTTATTGCTTTATCTTGGTCTGTAATGATACCAATGGGAGGAGAACCGGACATGCATGATAGTTACGCCTCAAATAGTCACATAAATGTCTCCGTATCCTCATGAGAAATCAATCAGCATCCTAATAAAATAGATTGCCCATAATGATTAACTCCGACAAAAGGGGCAAGCGACATGTCATACTTGTTCGTAAGATACGTGGTGTCAAATGTGACAATGTCCCCAAAATATTTGTCAACTGCCCTACTCCTCGGATCTGCCCAAAATATATTCTTCAATCGATCCTGCTCATCTAAGTCAATGCTAAAAAAAAAACCCTTGTATTCTGCTTGTTTTTTCTCGAAGTACTTTAAAATTGCCATAGCATCCCCTTCTTTAAGCTGTAATTGTCTTGCTTTATCAATAAGATTTCTACAATCTTTTTCTAAAAATGAGACATTTTCATGCCCACCAGCTTCGACAATAATAGAATTAAAATTTTGGGCAATTTTAATTCCCGCAGAATCATTCATTTCAAAACGTTTTTTTACACTTGCACTAATTCTGCGGTTACAAGGGAAATATCTTGCTTTGCCCAGACTTAATCCATGATTATGTTAAAGGTTTAAAATTCGAAGAATCCATTTTCCCTCTTCATTTACACAACCTCTAATTCTAGCTTCACAACCAGTTTTCACAACAGGTTTCGGCTTCAGCATATTAGTAGATCAACTATCGACCAAATGCAAAGGTCACATATTTCACAGTCTCATTGTTCCCTTTCTTACTATTTAGCTTATTCATAGGAAACCCTTCTTGTTTACCATACACTTTGTAAAACTCAAACATTTCCTCATGACTATCAAATAACATAGCAAGAGTTGGCTTATATTTTTCCAGTTGCACATCTTCAATTGCAAGCTCATTTTCAAAATTTTTCATTTTTACAAAATAATTAACATTTGTATTCAGTTTCTAAAAATTTAAATTTAAAAAAAATTCTAAACCAAATAGAATTCAAATAAAACAAAATTCGTTATCATTTATCAATAACAACCCTTACAGAATTTAAATATATTAATTCATATTATTCTTTTAAGGTCGCATCCTAAACTACAATAACAACTCCAGAAGCACACATCTAAATTCAAAATTACAAGAAGCCAGAATTGAAACCAACTTTCCCAAATTCATAGTAATTCTACATTATACTAAACTAAAATTCAGTAATTTTCACACAAATTAAACCAATTTTTTAAATTCTGCACAAAATCCACCCAACTCAATGAAAAAAAGAAACCCCAAATCCAACAAACCCACCAAAAACCAAATATTTCATAGAAATGTCAAAACAAAAATTCAAACATCAATTTATTTTTCAATTACTTTTGAACCTGTCGAACGTGCAAAAGAAGTGTAAAAAAAAAAATTCCAAAAGCTTATTACACAAAATCACATAAGTTTATCATATTTTGCATTACTTATGACATTTATTTATTGTTTGATGAGAAAATGCAAGAAAAATAAAAGAAAAGAACAAGTTGAAAAAAGGCACGATTTTGCTTACTTAATGTTTGCCAAGAAAGTCGAGAGAGATAGGGGAAAACAGTGCTGCTTGCTGTGAGGAGAACATAGAGACGATGTTGTTTTGCCGTGACAAACGAGAAACAGAAATAGTGCTGCTTTGCCGTGAGCCCGTGACAAATGAGGAAGACAGAAACAATGCTGCTTTGGCGTGAGGAAGAGAGACTGAAGAGAGACGAAAATGGTGCTTTATCGTAGGTAAGAGAGACCGTGAGAAGGAAAGATGGAAAGAGTGTTTTGCCACGAACAATGATGCTGCATCGCCGTGAGGAGTGCTTTACCGTGAATGAGGACGAGTGCTTTACCGTGAATGAGGACGAGTGCTTTACCGTGAACGATGATGGTGATTTGTCATGAGGAGAGAGGAGTGGATGAGGAAGCCTGGCTAGAGGATAAACTTTGGATTTCATTCTGTCGTTGTTGGGGGACTTAGCATAAGATTTATAGATATCCAACCCAAAAGACTAACCTTTTAGGTGGAGTGACCTACCTCCTGATAAACTTAATTATCTTCTTTTTACTAGTCAATGTGGGACAAACTCAACAATCCCCCTCTCGGACAAAACTATCGCTGGACTCCGATCCTTTCGTCCGAAACATCTAAGTTGTTTCACCACTACATTCTGGCTACTAGGGTTTAGCTCTGATATCACTTTTTGGGGGGACTTAGCATAAGATTTCTAAACTAGTCTTTTGGGTTGGATACCTAGAAATCTTATGCTAAGTATTGAGAAATGAACCACAAATCTGGAATTGTGGTTGAATGTGACATGTCGGTCTTGAATTCTGAGGCTGGATGATATCTTGGTTTGTTCACACAAGGGAGCCATATGACAAGCCTGATTGATCAGCCGAGTGAATAAGTTAAGCATGTGTTAAGGCACATGTTTTCACTTACTCTAAATGGTAGATGAAGGCGGCGATTTGGATGAAGTTGTTACACATGTTTTGTGGCTGGTTTAAATGGCTAGTAATGCTGTTAAAAGAAGCGGGAAAATTCTGGGTTTGTTGGCTGTTACGCTGGCTAGTAGAGGTTGTTTCTAAAGCAATTCTGACGTGTATATAAGGCTTCATAGTCTCGTATTTGTTTGGCTTAAGTGTGTGATAGTTTCTCAGATTGCTTGTATCTTGTAAACACGAAATTAGTGAAAGCTCTTTCTCTCTTTCATAGTGGATGTAGGTCATTTAGTGGCTGAACCACTATAATATGAGAAAAATACAGGTACTTGGAAGAAATTGGAATTGTATTATATATTGGAATTGTTTACAGTGTGACAGATTGAGGTCTTTATATAATACAAATTATAGTCGTTTGAGAATTAAATAGCTTCTTAAAATATAATGGAATTGACCAAAATCGAGGAAATTGTGAATGCTATTGATACATGAAATCTCGGCTTTATTAGCTTGCAGTCAAGACTAATCTTTTGGCTGATTTTCTTGATTCCTTTCCTTGATTCTTGACTCATTGATTGCTTTTTCTACAACTTGATTCTTTCCTTTAACATATAACCCTTTTGTGTTCTTGTGCGATTGTTTCTGCTTTCTTTGAACTTGTTATTTATTGATTCAAATCTGTGATTTCACAAAGCTTTAATTGATCATCATTGGTTCTTGGATTAAAGGTAAATCGAGGGAATCTTGGAGGATCAAGATCGATTCTTTATTGGTTTTGGTCCAACAGTTGTTGCCCCATTTCTTTATTCATTTTTTATCATTTAAATTGGCTAGAGAAATGAGAAGTGAAACGGTAGCCGTTTCTCTCGTGGTTCACTCATTTCTCTAGCTCTTTAGCACTGCTCTACATTTTCAGTTTGTTTAGGATCCGCTGTTGAACAAAAAATCTCGCTTCAATCATTTTGTTTGTGCCTCAACAAATCATATGGGCCGGGTTAGCTCCAGCCCGCTGTAAACCTTTCGCATCAGCTTGCCACAGCCCGTTTACACCTCTCGAATAAATCAGCCGAGGTTTTAGAGATTTTAGGTTCAAATCAGGAGCAGCTTCGCTTGCACTTTCTCGCTTGCCAAACGGAACGATGGGAAAAAATAAGAAAAATGGGGGAGGCGAAAACAGTGAACACAGTCCTTCGACTGTGTTCGTCAACAACTTGCCTTACTCTTTCACTAACTCTCAGGTACTTTCTCTTCTTATTATAATCAATCTCTTTGCTTCTCAACAACTCTCCCAAAAAAGAAAAAAATTCAAAATCCCGTCAATTATATATTATTTTTCGTTTAGTTAAAATCATTTTTCTATCCTTATAGCAGTGAAAATAGCATTTTTGTTTCGATTTGTTTTTTTTTTTTTGTATTTTAACCTCTGTTTGGTTTGATGTGCTTAGCTTGAGGAAGCATTCAGTGATGTCGGGCCAATCAGGAGATGCTTTATGGTTACCAAGAAAGGTAAGCATAACAACAGCTTAAATATGCACGTGTTTTTTCTAATCCAGCTTATTCACTTATTGTAAATTTATCAGCTTAGTAGAGGTTCAATTTTGTAGGACTTAAAGTTGAAATATATTAAGTATATTTCAGTGTCTTTTTCTAATAAAGTAGCTGCTTTTACCTATTCCCGTGATTCTTTGCAAGCATTTTATGTTTATTATTAGGTTGTTTTCATTTTGGCAACTTGATTGTAGATTTACCTGCTGCTATCTTTTACAAAGCTTGAATTAATTCAAAAGCATTGCTGAAGTTTTTTAATATTGTTGTTATTATTATTAAATTTGCTGGGAAAATTTGATTTGTTTTACGTCTGCTTTTAAGGGGGATCTTTTTAAGTTTGAATTAGCCTCGACTGCTAAGTTTGGGGCAATGCAGTGATAATTTCTGAAGTGTGAAGTATGGTTTCAGAAAATGTTGCTGTGTTATAATCTTTGTTTTGTGTTTACAGGGTCAAATGAACACCGTGGCTTTGGTTACGTTCAATTGTAAGTCAATATTTTTTCTTTCTTAAATTAAGACAGTTATTTCACTTTCTCTTTGATGCTTTTTTTCTTTGCAGTTGAGCAGTTCATCACCATTCTTCCATAAAGAATGATATTTAGATTTTTGAAATTACTCACTTCATCGTTTGGCTGTGAACTTCATCTTTTCTTATTTACATGCTTAGTTTCATGATCATGCTGCCTAAAGAAATGAACATATAGTGGAAATTGTCTAAATTCCTGTTGAGCACTTGATATTTGCATGAGATATTTCTTGAATTATGATTGGTAGTATTTAAGGTTTCTGATCACTTTTACTCTTGTGCAAAATGTGCATACTTGCTAATTTGAGGAACATGAAGTCATTTACTCTTTTAATCATCTGTTTTTGTGATGAATATATACATTGTGAGGGGAAATTTTTAAACCTAATCTACTATGAGTTTGTCTCATGTATTTTATTTGCATCCATGTGCAGCGCTGTTATGGAAGATGCTAACCGTGCTATTGAGATGAAAAATGGTACATCTGTTGGAGGTCGGAAAATTGGAGTTAAACATGCCATGCATCGTGCCTCCCTGGAGCAGCGCCGTTCAAAAGCAACTCAAGGTTATGATCATGGAATTTTAGTATCTTATGTTTTGCTTCATCACATTTAATGAATGCATTCAAATTTTTGCTAAAATTTTATCCCTTTCTCCCCAATCAATTAGAGGTTCAGGCAGATGATATAGAGAAAACAAATGATAACAAGGATGGTGTAATTTCTGGGGCAGAGAAGCATTCATCAAAGTTATTGGAATCAGGTTGGAAGTCGTTTTGTTTTATCAAAGTATGTTTGTTCATATTTATTTTAGTTTTACTATTTTTATCTAATGTCTTGAACCGAATTTCAGGGAAACCCATGAAACCTAGAAAAGCGGCAACACTTGGCATTGACCTTGCAGATAAAGAAAACTGTTCATGGAAGCAGAGGTACTCAATATTCTCAACCATCTTTAGTTTAAAGTCAAATAGCCTTGGAATTGAAGTAAAGAAAATACCATGTGTTCATAAACTTGTAGTTGTTTCATGAATAGTTTTCATCATAATCACATTATATATGCCATTCTGCATCACATAGCATGCAGAAAACTAAGTTGAATATTTCTTCTGTCTAAATTTTCCAAGAAGGTGTCTGACGTTGCTTGTTGTATGATTTATTTTTTTATTTTTTATCTCTTTCGAATTGGGTTCAGAATCTGGATGTAAATGGAGCAATTGATTTGGGTTGTACAGCACTAAATAACGATGCTGTAAAGTCTTAAGGAATATCTGTTGCATTTTACCTTTGGTATTGATCACTTAAATATTGACTGGCTATTTATGGAAACCGAAAATAGCAGCTGAAATGCGTAACCTCCTGTGAAACACTTAAGTGATATATATTTCCTGAACTTCAATTCTTTAGTTAGAATTTTGTTCTCAACTGACAAACGAATTGTGACCATGCTATGTGTTATTTGCCTTACATCATTGCTTGGTAATTTTTGAATTCAGTTATTTATAGCATTCCCGCAGCTTTTTAACCTTTCTTTACCTTTCATGTTCCTGTTGTGCAGAGTTGCTAGAACTGTGATAATTGGTGGTCTTCTGAATGATGATATGGCTGAAGAAGTTCGCCGTCTTGCCGGAAGCATTGGCACTGTGTGTTCTGTAACTTATCCTCTTCCAAAAGAAGAGCTTGAACAACATGGTAAGGCCTTTCCTTTTTCCTAGATTCAATATCTTAGGTTAGTGCTTGAAACCTATTTTGCTTGTCTATGCCGTGCAAAATTTATTCTGATTTATGAATCCTGTAACCGCATAATGAAATTGAGATGATAATACTTATGCCATTCACTTAGAAGTCAGAAAATTGAAACATCAGATCAGTGAGATCTGAGAGCGTATGCACTATCTTATTGATTTTGCATTCAAGATTTTGATAGTCGGATTTGCAACCAAATCAGGATGCAGTCTGCCTCAGTGGACTCTTTTCTGGAGGCCTGTTGATAGTTTCAGATTACTATCTGTAGAGGCAACATTCCTAGCTTTTTATTGAATCACTAACTTCCCTTTACTGCTTAACGCCTATAACTTAGTTGATGGATTGAAAATGCTCCCTATTTTCTATGGTGTCATAGAACACAACTAATTGTTTTCGGGATTTATCAGCAGCTGAAGTGCGATAGCATATCTACTGTCTTTGTCTTCTTCACAGGTATCTCTGGCATATGGATGTAGTATCCTAGTACATTTGCTGAATTGGTCCCCACCACATATTCTAATACTGTCATACTAGCTTGTTCATTTGGCTGTGATCTCTGTAGGGTTCGATCTTATTTGTATTTAAATCATTCCATTTGCAAAGAGCCAAAAATACATAGTTGATGTTACAGATGTTTGGTGAAAACATTGTGCAGGTGGTTTCCAGTTTGAAGGATACCATAGCAAACTAAACTAGGTGTAATCCTCCTTTGATCAGTTTAGGATGATGCTTGTGCCCTTGTGATGTTTTTCCAGGCCTTGCACAAGAAGGATGCAAAATGGATGCTTCAGCTCTACTTTATACGAGTGTTAAATCAGCTTGTGCTTCTGTTGCATTGTTACACCAAAAAGAGATAAAGGGGGGAACAGTTTGGGCACGTCAGCTTGGTGGAGAGGTAAAGGAACTTAATTAGTTGCGGCAACTGTAATGCTGCTTTGATTGTCATAACGAATACATGCTTTATTTCACTGCCTAACCAATAGAGTGGCATTAGCTTGGTGAGATTTACTGGATTTAAACAATTTTAATGATAGATTTGAGGGGAAATTTTATTATGTTTTAATTTTCTTTGTTATTTAGGGCTCCAAGACTCAGAAGTGGAAACTTATTGTCAGAAATATTCCTTTCAAGGTTATCCTTTTCTAAAAGTATTTTTGTGTTCATTAAATTTCTTTATATGATATGCTCATCTTCTGAACTAGTTTCCGAAAATTACTGCAGGCCAAAGTGAATGAGATAAAAGCCATGTTTTCATCAGTAGGGTTAGTCTGGGATGTATATGTTCCTCATAATACGGATTCAGGGTATTCTAACTCCTCCATAATTTCTTCATCTATCGATAAAATTTCATAACCTTTCACTTCGACTCTAATTTTTCTTTTTGCAGGTTATCCAAAGGATTTGCATTTGTCAAATTCACATGTAAACGGGATGCGGAAAGTGTATGGTTTCTGATCAATGCTTTCTCTATAACATTACTGCTATTGCAGTGTAAACTTGTTTTGAATTATGTGTTTATTTCTTTTTCAGGCCATTCAGAAGTTCAATGGCCAAAAGTTTGGTAAAAGACCAATAGCTGTTGACTGGGCGGTTCCAAAGAACATTTATAGTACTGGCGGAGCTGCTGCTGGTGCATATGAAGATGGTAATTGTGGCCATTAATTAAATTTCACTTCTTCCAAGGATACATACAAGCTATTGTTTCTCTTTCTTTCTTGTTAGTATCAAAATCAACTCCCATATTTTGTCATGCATATGGTACTGTACCACTGTTGTAAGGTTTTTCTTTGTTCAAATTCTTGATTTATGTCAGTTTGTTTAGATATTCATAATCAAATGGGCTTATTTTTTGTTTAAACATACTTTCTCTAGCCTGTCTCTCTCGTCATTGTGTGTGTGTCTCTTTCTACCCTCCTTTGAGTGCTATACCATTATTTAGTGTGTAGAGGTTCTGGCCTTCTGATCATTTCATTTGCAGTTTATTTATTATTTAATAAGTTGGCAAATGATATTTCTATAACTTAATAAACCATTTGTGCTTTCACAGGAGTGCAGAACAAAAGTGATGGGAACAGTGACAGTGGTAGTGATGATGATTTGGGCAATGATGATGCAGAGACTGATTCAGATGACTCAAATTCATCGGAGAAAGAAGACTTGCCTTCTAATGCTGACTTTGATGGGGAAGTAGACATGGCAAGGAAAGTTCTAAATAAGCTCACTTCTTCGACAGGCTCTCTTCCTTCTCTCAGTGATGATTCTGCACTGGTCAAGGGAAACAAGGAGCAGGATTCTAATAAAACAGTTAATGAGTCTGCAAAGGTATCAGATGTTTCTAAACTGAACTCCAGCAAAAGCAAACCAAAAAGTCTTAAACAAATAGAGGGAGAAGATGAATTGCAGAATACAATTTTCATATGCAACCTTCCGTTTGATCTTGACAACGAAGAAGTGAAGCAGAGATTTTCTGCATTTGGGGAAGTGGTATCCTTTGTCCCTGTTCTTCATCAAGTCACCAAGTATGGGTTTGGTCTTCAATTTGATGAGTTTCTTTGTTTCCTGTTCTTTTATGTTTAAAGTAAATGATCTCCATGTGCTTACTGCAGGCGACCAAAAGGGACTGGTTTCCTCAAATTCAAAACAGTAGAGGCAGCTACTGCTGCAGTTTCAGCGTCAAAAACTACTTCAGGTCTGGGAATTTTTCTGAAAGGAAGACAACTGACTATTTTGAAGGCTTTGGATAAGAAATTGGCTCATGATAAGGAAATAGACAAGTCCAAAAATGAGACTAATGACCACCGAAATCTTTACCTGGCAAAGGTTACTTTACTTGACCATTTTTCCTTGTTGCCTGCTCCAATCCATGGCGTTATGTACTATAAATTTTGTGATGTTTGACTGGTCACCATTCACCAACATGAACTGACACGTTTTCCCTTTTTCCCCAAATTTGTAATAGGAAGGCTTAATCCTTGAAGGGACTCCAGCTGCTGAAGGTGTTTCAGATGATGATATGTCAAAACGCCAAATGTAAATCCTTTTCTGTAATCATTTAGTTCATGATTTTCAAATGTTTTATTTATTTATTTACTTTTAATATATATCTTTCTCTTTTATTCTCTATCTCTATAATTTTGTTAATGCCTGAAAAATGCTGTTCGCTTGTTGCCGAATACTTTTAATTCCTTCAGAAGAAAAAGGTGTCACAAATTTGTTTATTATGTCAGTTTAGGTTTTTGCGTTCTTGATGAATGATGGTGTTGAGAAGAAATTAATTGAACATATTCAATATTCCTGCTGATAAATGAGCAATTATTTTTTAAGTTTCAAATTCCCATGCAACAGGCTTGTAATGTTTTTAGACTCATTGCAGGTTGCATGAGAAAAAGATGACTAAGCTTAAATCGCCGAATTTCCATGTTTCAAGGACAAGACTTGTTATATACAATTTACCCAAGTCAATGACCGAGAAAGAACTGAAAAAGCTCTGTATTGATGCCGTTGTCTCGCGAGCCTCAAAGCAAAAGCCTGTTATTAAACAGGTTTGCTATCTTTTTTCATTCTCACTTTACTGGCCTATACATAAGGTCACTTTTTTAACTGTGATATTGCTCATGCAGATAAAATTCTTGCAAAGTTTGAAGAAGGGAAAAGTTGATACGAAGCATTACTCACGTGGAGTTGCTTTTGTTGAGTTTACAGAGCACCAACATGCGCTTGTAGCTCTAAGAGTTCTTAATAATAACCCAAGTAATGTGTTACACCATTGTTTTGGTGCTACTGGTGCTCAATGCAAGACTTAGTGTTTTATTACATTTCAAATTTGAAAATCACCTTCCGGCTACTTGCAGAAACTTTTGGTCCCGAACATCGTCCGATTGTGGAGTTCGCTGTTGATAATGTTCAAACACTGAAGCAGAGAAACGCTAAGATACAAGCTCAGCAGCAGCAAAATGACGAGTCAAACACGATGGACACCTATCCAAACAAACCGGAGAAGTCCAGAAAGCGGAAGCCTATTGGTGACAGTAGATCAGAGAAAGATTCAGGACGTGGTGAGGACAGTATAGTGAATGATGGGGTTCGAGAAGGAAAAACAATTAAAAAGCATAAAGCTAACAAGAAGCAGAAGCACAATCCTGCTAGTGACAAAGGAGAAGTCTCTTTGAGAGATAATGGTGAAGGGAAGACAAAAGGCCCAAAGAGGAACAGAAATGATCTCCCAGACCGTCAGAAGCCTGATGTTGAAACTTCAACCAAAGGTAATGATGCATGTAAATCAAATTCTTCTGAACAAGCACATTTTCGGCCACAAAAGAGGAAGCTGGGATACCAAACTGAAGGACTGATGGGTGATAAATCAATGAAACGAAAAAGGCCAAAAAAGAACAAAGACACGGCGGGGAGAGAAGCAGTAGACAAACTTGACATGCTGATCGAAAAGTACAGAACCAAATTTTCACAGCAGGGTTCTAACAAACCTGACGGTGACAAGCAAGGTTCAAAACAACTCCGAAGATGGTTCCAGTCGTAAGTTTTTATTACAAGTTGTAAGGCATTTCATGACAGTTTCTTCTGTAGAGCTGATGAGGCAATCCTTTAACATGTAGATCTACTTGCTACAAGTTTTGTGCAATTTTAGATTGAAAATTCTGGTTATCAGAAAAAGGGGAAAAAAAAAAGATCGAAAATTTTGTGGGCGTTGAATCCTACTGCCTTTTGTAAGTTGAATTTTGCTGTCAGTTGAGAAATTCATTGGACATTTGTAACTTATCAGATGTGGAATTAGGTCTCGTACAACTGTTTTTAGGTACACTTTGGTTTGTTTATTATCCATTCACCAGATTCTCTTCGAAATATTTGAAAGCAAACGCGGTCCCTTTTGACCCAGATGCATAAAGCAGAACTGCCCCGTTTTCGACCCAGATTTTTCATTTTTTTGTTTATTAAGATTGATTGATACAAACTAAAACTCTTTTCTGAAAATATACCAATTTCTAAAATTAATTAAAAAGATAACTCAAACGCAACAAATTCTCCCTAGCCTCTTGTATTAAATTAGTTATACGGCAAGAAATCCTATAATTGACAGCTTCATCATTAACTTATTACAAAAGGGGCAGATGATATTTGCTGAGTGTGACTTTGATGTGATCAGTTTGTTTCAAAATTAGGAAGTACTTGTCCGTTACGACAAATAAGTAAGAAGATCAACATCACTATTAAGAGTTTAAGACTTATATTGTTGGATCTAAGCACAATTTTAGAATGCATATTTATTTTTCATAGGCTGCAAATTTACGATAAGATGATTAATATCACGAAAGTGGATGAACTTAGATTATAAAAATCCTCACATGCATTATACGTAACCTTTCATATACGGATAGTGTATTTTACATTTTCTGTTTGTTGGATTGGATGGGCATGCATTTATTTTTAAAACAATAAAGGCAATATTTTTTAAATTAAAAAATAATAATAAAAGGCCACATTAGTGGAAAAAGAGAGCACATAATATTATACGTACATAAACTTAATAGACTGTTTTCTGATTTATGGATATTTGCCTTTTTATCTTAATTTCAATTTCCATGATTTCTTTGGTCACTTTAAAATACTAAAAGTAACATCACCTTTTCTTTCACCCAAATTCATGAAAAACTTATGATCTATGCTTGTGAAGGTATGGTTTGTAATGAATAATTGAGTTAAGATAAGTTCTTTTATGGGGGGTTTTTATGTAATATTATTTGGATCTTAATTAAAAATGTAATTGTCACATAAACCATGGTCATGAACGAAGGGGCTACGACAATCAAAACGATTTTTTTTTTTTTTTACGGTGAATTGTACGTGCATGTTGCAGAGATATCGTTTCATTGAATTATTTTGAATACTTATGTTAATCCTTTTATTTAATTTTTCTTAACATTGCACAAGCTGTGTAGATAGTGATAGTTTCCTATCTTTTTTCTCCGGCCTGCATCATACTTATTTTGAAAAATTAAAAGTTAATTTTGGTATTAGTAAATTTGTGTTAATAAAATGTAAAAAAAAAAAAAACCTTTTCAGAATCTAATTATGAAAATCATTTTTATATTTAAAATTGTATACATATCTTAAAATATATTATGCAAATTCGAAATTATCCTTATTCAATCAAGAAATAAATTTGAGAATATTATTATTATCGATTATATTGAGATAACAAAATAAAAATAAAAATAATAAAATAAAATAGGTATCAATTATCATATATACATGTAAAAAAAATTATACACACATATATATTGAATAAATTTTATTTAATGTTATACCTATTTTAGTCTTTTTAAAATTCACAACACTCTTAAAATAAATTTTATTAAATATTTAACTAATTTTTTCCACAACTGATTATTTTTACATCACAACTAACAACAACTTTACCAAAATCTTTAACATCACTAAAATTGCCCTACATCCAATCACAATTAATTTCAATTACGCAAAACAATGACCAAACAAAAACCAGTACTTCTAATTACTAGTTAGTTCAATTATTGAACAATAAAGGTCAAAAAGTTTGGGCATTTAATTTTTTCCCACGATTAAACAGTAAATGAAGCTTCCTATTCTCCAATTCAATCACCTTGCTTGTTAAGTTGACTTTTGTTTGACATTTGGTACAAAATTGACAGCTCACATCGGTAGTTGAATTTTGATTTTATGGAAAAATCATCTTTCAAAACTAGGCATGTTTTGAGCATGTTTTGTTGAATGTGTTTACATATTCTCATGATTTATACTAACTGAGTTTATTTAAGTGAATTTGCCATGACTCGTTAAATTATCATCACATAACTTAAATCTTTATCATCTGCAACGTAAAATTTATCACTTAAATATAAAATTTATGACTCAAAATAAATGGACATATTATTAGAGTTTGCTACAATAGTTAGTTGAATTAACGTGTCAAAACTAAAACCATACTGAAATTTTTTTTAAAAAAAATTGCTTTGTAAATGTATGTGATATATATATATATATATATATGTGTGTGTGTGTGTGTATGGATCCCCTTAAGTTATATACATATACCATACAACCCTCTCACATGAATAATAATTATTTACTATTTATGTGAGAGGGTTGTATGATACATACATGTAACTTAGCATTAGCATATATACTATTTATGTGAGATGATTGTATGGTATATGTATGTAACTTAGCATTAGCGCATATATATATATATATAAAATTTTTGTACTTATCCTCAATGTTGCCATGCATTTTAAATCAACACTATCTCTTTTATCACGCATAAATCAAGGGTATAGTTAAAAACAGAATGGCTACTGCTTTGCTGCAGTATAAAAGCCACGCTGCAACCTCTCTTCTTCTCACTTATGCTCACTTTCTTTTTCCACAACACTTCACATTGTCTGCTCACCTTCAAAAATGGCAGCTAGCTCCAGTTCCAAGTCAATTTTCATGTCCCTTGTCCTGTCTCTATGTCTCCATTTGACACTCAGCAGTGTTACTTATGACAACAAGGCTCTTATCATTAATGGGCAGAGAAGAATTCTCTTCTCTGGCTCCATTCACTATCCAAGAAGCTCACATGAGGTTAAAACTCAAACCACCATTTTCCCTCACTTTCCCTTTTAATATTTTCCAAGAAAATGTGCTTACAAATGAAACAATGCATATGATTATGAACGCATAATGCAGATGTGGGAAGGCCTTATACAGAAAGCAAAAGATGGTGGCTTAGATGTTATTGACACTTATGTGTTTTGGAACGTCCATGAGCCTTCTCCTGGCAATGTACTTTTCTCTTTAAAGCTCAGTTTGTATACTTCCACTCTGTTTATCCCCTGCTATTTATTGCATACTCTTGCACTTTCTGCCAAGTTTGTTGCTCTTTCGTAGTCATATTCTTATGGCACTTAATCAATTTGTTTTTTGAATTTTAGTATAATTTTGAGGGGAGATACGATTTGGTTCGGTTCATCAAGTTGGTGCAGAAAGCCGGATTGTACGTGCATCTTCGAATTGGACCATACATATGTGCAGAATGGAATTTTGGGTGATGACTTTTTCTTTTTAATTACAAATAAAGGTTTATATTTGATGCATTTATGTTCTAAAATCCATCATTTTTTTCTCTTTCTTTCAGTGGGTTTCCTGTTTGGTTGAAGTTTGTCCAAGGCATCAGCTTTAGAACTGATAATAAGCCTTTCAAGGTTTGTATATAACAAAGATAATTGACAAAAGAGAAAGAAATGAATGTATGTTTCTTTAGTGTCTTACAGGCTTTGTTTTGCAGCATGCAATGCAAAATTTCACCCAAAAGATTGTCCAGATGATGAAGGATGAAAAGTTGTTTAAGTCCCAAGGTGGACCAATAATCCTTTCTCAGGTAAGTTTAAGGCTATCAATGAAGCAATAAGCTAAAAATACTGATATATTTCATGTTCATTGTACATATATTCGATTGTTTCATACATTGTGTGTAGATTGAGAATGAATATGAACCCGAAAGAGAAGAATTTGGAAGTGCGGGTGAGGCTTATATGCGATGGGCAGCTGAGATGGCTGTTGAGTTAAATACTGGAGTCCCATGGGTTATGTGCAAAGAGGAAGATGCCCCAGATCCTGTGGTAAGCAGATTGTTTCACCAAGCTGTTTGATTTTTTATTTTTGATTTTAGTCTTAATTTAGGTTTATAAATGATCAATGGGAAAAATTAATCCATCTTCTTCTAAATCATGGTGACAGATAAACACATGCAATGGCTTTTACTGTCACTCTTTCTCTCCAAACAAACGTTCTAAACCGAAAATGTGGACCGAGGCTTGGACTGGCTGGTAAATTTCATGCACGTCATTTATCTATAATTTCATTTTTTTCTTTTTTTGTGATTTTGAAGTAAAATTTATTCGCCCTTTGCGTCCTTTTGTAGGTTCTCAGATTTTGGTGGCCAAAATTACCAAAGGCCAGTTGAAGATTTAGCATTCGCTGTTGCTCGATTCATCCAAAAGGGCGGCTCTTTTGTTAATTACTACATGGTCAGTCAAAATCAAATTTCTTACTGCATTTGATACAGAGTTATAGCAGTAAAATGGTAAAAAAGATGTACATTTGCATTTGCTGGGCATAAATACTTTGATTGTCGAAGCAGAAAGAGATAGCTTCCTTTATGCTTAACTTGATTCCCCAGAAAGCAAAAGGAATGTATGTATTTGTGTGAACTTTGCATCTGATAATGGTTAAAGACATACTGACAAGGGTAGATCTCCAGTTCTTCCTTTCATTTTTTGTACGGCTGCTATGAAAAAGAAAAAAAAATTTATTCCTTTCAATCATTAACTTTCAGTAGACTTGCTACAAAGATGATTGGTGTCATATATTTTCATCACTAACTGCAGGATCAGCTTTTAACTTCCCATAAACTTCACAAGATGATTCCTGCAGTACAATGTAAATGTGAAGTTGTTTTACAGTATCATGGAGGAACGAACTTCGGAAGAACTGCCGGAGGCCCTTTCATTACTACAAGCTATGACTATGATGCTCCAATTGATGAATATGGTCAGACCCTTTGAGCCCCTTTATTTTTTCAGTACTGCACAATTCTAATTCATAAATAAGTAAATTTCTTGGACTTGCTACTTATATCAGCACTTTGACAATATCGTAGGCTTGATCAGAGAACCAAAATATGGTCATTTAAAGGAGCTCCATAAGGCTATTAAATTATGTGAAAACGCTTTGCTCACTGCTAATTCCACTGTCTCATCCTTGGGGAATTATGAAGAGGTTTGTCTATTGTCCATACAACAGATTGCGCAACAAGCAACTTCAAATTAGAAAAAAGAGGTTGTTTTATAAGTAGCTTCACTGTGGATGTAATTGACGCATTATAAGCCTATTTTCAGGCACATGTATTCTCTTCCGAATCTGGGCACTGTGCAGCATTTTTATCAAACTACCATACAGAGTCAGCTGCGAGGGTGACTTTTAATAATAGGCAGTATAACCTACCATCTTGGTCTATCAGCATCCTTCCCGATTGCAAAATCGTTATCTTCAACACCGCCAATGTAAGTACATTGAACAATTGCCAACAATGAATGCTAAGAAAGCTCAAATTATTCAAAAATTCCACATGCAATTTCTTATTAAACACGCACTAGGAAGAATAATTTGAAATTTCTTTGTTGCAGGTGACAGGTCAAAGATCCCATGTTCAAATGTTGCCCACAAATGTTACTTTTCACTCATGGGAGACATCCAATGAGAATGTATTTTCACTTGAAGATGATTCAACAATCACAACAGTTGGTCTCTTGGAGCAGTTGAATGTCACAAGAGATACCAGCGACTATCTTTGGTACTCAACTAGGTAAAGATAGAATTAACATGTTTCAATCAAAACATTGTTTACCTGTTTTAAACAAAATGATTTTTCCAGTGTCAACATAAGTTCATCCGACTCATTTTTGCATGGAGGTGAGCGTCCCACGCTCAGCGTGCAATCAAGAGGCCATGCCCTACATGTGTTTGTAAATGGACATCTCACAGGTTTTCTCCTACAGCAAATGCAACTGGCTTATTCAGTGCTTTATTGCCTGTGTTCGGCTGATGATACACAGTCTTGCTGTAATGATTAGGCTCTGCCTCTGGGACTCGAACATACAAAAGATTCACTTTTAGAGGAAAAGTTGACCTTCATGCTGGAGTCAATACAATTTCACTTCTCAGTATAGCAGTTGGATTGCCGGTCAGTACCATAATCATCAGTTTAAATGAAGATAAATTCTTATTATCTAAATTCAAATGTAGCCTATTTTTGTACTGGCAGTGTATCATATGACACTAAGGTTTAAAGCTTTGGCTGTAGTCTCATTCAATCAGATACTTCTATCATTTTAAATTAATTAAACACTGAAACATCTGCTGTTTGTTGTTGAAGAACAACGGTCCACATTTTGAGTCATATGAAACAGGAGTCCTCGGACCGGTTGTCTTACATGGAATAGATGAGGGAAAGAGGGACTTGTCCTGGCATAAATGGTCATACAAGGTTTGCAAATCTTCCATCTTTACTCATGATTTATCATTTATTCAATCATTCTTGTTCTTAAAAATGCTCCTTTTTTTGTGCACAGATTGGTCTTCAAGGAGAAGCAATGGTAACTGGTTTAGGCTCTCAAAGTTCCATTCCATTTGTGAGTTGGGTACCATCTTCTTTAGAGCACGAGAAACAGCAACCATTGACATGGTATAAGGTAGGGGACCAACCTGAGTTCCATCTTACAAGTTTTCCTATTATTAGTAAACACATCATTTGTGATATTAATGACATTTATAAGTCAAGCAATATATCTTGTTACAAGTGTAACATCACATGTTACTAGAACTTGTTTTTCTAGCCAAGCATGACATCTTCTCTGATAATAAAACTCGAGATCTTGATGCACACCGGTGATGTTGCAGGCCTATTTTGATGCACCAGAAGGAGATGAGCCCTTAGCAATGGACATGAGTAGTATGAACAAAGGCCAAGTATTAATCAATGGGCAAAATATTGGCAGATATTGGACTGCTATTGCTAATGGCACATGCCGTAATTGCAGCTACACTGGTACTTATAGACCTACAAATTGCGGATTTGATTGTGGCAATCCCAGTCAACAGTGGTACAAAAATCTTAAAACAAAATTTTCAAATTTCAATTGAACATTTAATTGTGTGTTTGGTAATAGCTTCTCTAATGTTATATTCTCAGGTTTTGGTACTAGCTGCTCTAATGTTATATTCTCAGGTACCATGTTCCCAGATCTTGGTTGAAGCCAAAACAGAATCTACTGATAGTCTTTGAGGAAATTAGTGGGAATGCATCAAAGATATCTTTGGTAAAACGTTTGGTGACAAGAAAATAATGTTGTTAAGCCATTATTTCAAAAGCAGCTTCTTGGTCAAAAACCTTAAATTAAGCAAAAGCAAACGAGGTTTTATGGTCTTTTTCCCTGTGGTTGTTGTGGGGATTAAGCTTTTATCATGACGTGACAAGTGCTTCTCTTAACCGAAAAGGAACTTTTGTAGGACTCATTGCCCTTTTTCACAACTATTTATGGGTAATCTTCCCAGCGCACCACTTTCTTTGTTTTAGGTTGTGAGGTTGAAATTATAATTTATGTAAAATTATTCATGGCTGTTCCTTTTCTGCAGCTAATGCCCATTTTAGGGTTCCCCAATTGCAATTTCTTTTTACCTAAGCATTTCCTGCAAGGTAAGGTTGGAATATAAGGACCAATAATGCATAGCCCACTGCTTTATATATATATATATATATATATATATATTTATGGGTAATCTTCCTAGCGCACCACGTTCTTTGTTTTAGAGTTGTGAGGTTGAAATTATCATTTATGCAAAATTATTCATGGCTGTTCCTTTTCTGCAGCTAATGCCCATTTTAGGGTTCCCCAATTGCAATTTCTTTTTACCTAAGCATTTCCTGCAAGGCAAGGTTGGAATATAAGGACCAAGAATGCATAGCCCACTGCTTTATATATATATATATGTTTGTTAAAAACTACCTGAAGTCGAAAACTGCCTAGTGAAAAAATTATTAAATTTTATAATGACTTGTTAAATCTATTAGGATGTAAGAAATTGAATCACACAACTGGAGTACAATATGATAGTAAAATTTTATTGATTTTTTTCTAATATTTTGATGGTACCGAGAGTACGGTTGGGTGCCTTCATGTACCATAGTTGGATCGCCGAATTATTTTAATTTAAAAACTCTTCTAAAATATAAAATTCGGTGAATGATTATATTTTGAGAAAATTATCAGTTATATACCTTAAGTTTATTCAGTTATAAAAAATACTATAAAAATTTAATTTTTTTTTATTTTCTATCATAAATTTACAATTGGTATTAACTATCTACTAAACTGTCATTTATAATTAATGACATCACAAGAGTAATTAAACATTTAACATGCTAAATACAAAATTAAATAATAGTATAAAATATAAAAATAAAAACTATTTTTTAAACTAATATTCAATTAAATACACATACTAACCCTATTTTTTATTAATTAAAAAAATTCTAATTACTCTTCCCAATTTATCTTCACAAACTTAAATAATCAAAATAGATCCAAAAATTACTCTAAACCGTAATTCATAAACACCCAATCAATCAAATCCTTAAATTCAATTTCATAACTAGAAAAGTAAAATTTTATTTAATTATTTATGATGGAAAGTAAAAAATACCCTAAAAATCAAGGGTATAATGGTAATTTTATTTAAATTCTGTTAAATATTCTAGTGTTATTACTAATGTTTTATTGGACGTATGATAAAAATTACAAACTTGTGATGAAAATCAAACAAATTTAAATTTTCGAGGTACTTTTTTTTTAATAACAAGGTGAACTTAATGTATATGGCTGATAATTTTACCTAAATGCTTTATGTTAAATTGAGTTCTAAGAGCCAAATGATTAATTTACTATAATTCTGATAATTTTTTAGTGAAAACTAATGATGTAGCGGAAACACGGATAACTTAAAAGTTTCATACTATTTTTTATGAAAGGGTAATTTAAGAGAGGATGCTGTTTCCGCTATAATTAATTTAAAAAAAAAGTTCAAAAAATAAAAGAAATGAAAGTGGGTAAGTTGATTCAGAGTCTACAGAAAGTGAGAAAATGAGAGAACAAATCGGGACTTGGCAGGCACAGTTAATAGATCCGACGGTCATTAGCGCTCCCTACCAAAATATAGTTCCAAAAGTCAGGGTTGGACCCCACTGAATACGCTGACGTAATAAATGAGGTATGACAGGATGCTTATTCTCCCCTTGACATGACGAAAACTATGTTCCTTCTTACCATACAATAGTTCTACATTTAATTTTTTAGGTTAAAGTTAAACTTTAATTTTTTTACAGTAATTTTTTAATCTAATATTAATTAATTTTTGGTTACGAAAAAATAAAAAAGTCAGAAAATAATTTAATTTCTTAATTAAAAAATCTATATACATTAATTTTGTATAAATAATATCATCACAGTTTACCATCATGTAACATATTTTTTTTTTAGATTAAGAATTTACTAACGTCAAAAAAAGTAATAGAAAGATTGGAATAATAATTTTTGTTTATTTATTTTTCAAACTAATATTTTATTTATTTGAACGAACAAACAATTTTAAAAAAAAATCGCAAATGACCTAAGTTCAAATTATATCGGAATTGTGGGCAGCAGCTAAGCTACTTTAATCTAAAATAATAAAATAATAAAATAAAAAATGATACTATGATGTAACTTAATGGTGCTAGCAAGGACTTGTAATATCGACGCATACGTGGCAACACCTGAAAGCAGCACGTGAATTTGGTAAAAGTAAATCTGGTCACATAGAAATCCGGAGACGGAGTCGAACTCTCTCGTTCTGTTCCACAACTTTAATGGAAAATTTTCATCAGCTTCAGCTTAACTTTTCAATCCATTACATCTGCGTAGACGCCGACGTGGATTCTCGTCGATCCCTCCTTTTCAATCGTCATAAATCCCCCTCAGCTACTCTATAATTTCAATCCTACCCTCCGTGTCCGCGTTTCAATTTTAGATTCAGTTCTCACACTCGATCGAGGCTGATTGGACATCCGCGCGGTTTTTAATCATACAACGCGAAACAGCAAATCAATTGAAAATTCAACACTTAAGGACGCGTTTGGATGGGAATTTCTTGTTAGAAAGATCAAATAAATTTATGATGTATTAATTTATGATGTGACACAAGTAAACTATAAGAAATATATATTCAAAATTTTCTAAGCAAATTTTTTTATTAAAATATATTATTGTGGTTCCTTTTATTAAATTAAATTTCTTTTTTTTTAAAGGTTGATAGATTTTAATTTTAAATAATTAAAAAGTATATTTTAATTTTCTTTTTTAAGTCTAAATTAATTTTTATTTTTTATTTTTCTTTTAAATATGTAGTGACTAATTAAATTAAATTATTTGAAAACCATCCGGCTGAACCCTAGAGCCAAATATTTAAGAAAGTATGTATCCTATATTTTTTTTAACATTCAATGTAAGAGTAAGACACAAAGCAATACTATAAAATTATCATTTTTACTAAAAAAAAAAATTCAGGGTATCCAAACAAAGCCTTAGAAGAAGATAAAAACAGGAAGTTAAATTTGTATGACAATCTGTGTAGTGTCTTTTGGTCATGACTTTTGTGTATTCTGGTTCAGTGGTGTAGTAGCGGTTCGCTTCAACTTCAATGGCCAAACCCAAAGCTCCAAGGCGGACTCTGGAGTCCTATACAGTCAAATCCATCAACAAAACTGTTAAACGTAGGTTAAACACACACACTCAACTAAAATTAGAATTAATTTTAATTTTGATTTTATATAATTGAATTATTGGTTTACCGAAGATGTATTTTATTATTTTCAGCCGGCGACTGCGTTTTAATGCGTCCATCGGAACCGTCGAAGCCGTCCTACGTGGCGAAGATCGAGCGGATCGAATCCGACGCGCGTGGAGCCAACGTCAAGGTGCACGTCCGCTGGTACTACCGGCCGGAGGAGTCGATCGGCGGCCGCCGTCAGTTCCACGGTTCCAAGGAGGTGTTCCTCTCCGATCACCACGACATTCAGAGTGCCGACACAATCGAAGGCAAGTGTACGGTCCACAGTTTCAAGAGCTATACCAAACTTGACGCCGTCGGAAACGATGACTTCTTCTGTCGTTTCGAGTATAATTCCTCCTCTGGAGCTTTCAATCCTGATCGCGTCGCTGTGTACGTCGCCATTTTTTTTGAATTGTTTATCTTTTAATTTGTTAATTCTGTGACAATTAGTTTCCTTGTGCTTATTTCTTTTTTGTGCAGCTAAAAGAAACTTATCATTTGTTAGAATATTCAATTGTGAAAGCTAGGAATACAATTGGAGATTCAAGATACAAATTGAATAGAATTTAGTAGAAAACAGCCAATATTATATTTTGAACTTTTTCCTGGGAATTTATCTGAAAAATGTTTTTACTTTATCTTGAGAATTTTGGATTCTTCTGTTTGCGGAAACAAATAGGTGTATCCGAGTTTGGTTACCTCAATTTTAAGTGTGTGTTTTTGGGTTAATTTTGTGTTAGTTACAGTAAGTTCTTCTTCTTCTTCTTATTATTATTATTTCTCTTTTTGTTTGGCAGGTATTGCAAATGCGAAATGCCTTATAATCCTGACGATCTAATGGTTCAGTGTGAAGGATGCAGTGATTGGTAAGTTGTTGTGTTTTGTGAAGTTAACTAGCCCTCTTGCGTGTTCTTCATCCATTATGGTGTACAAAAGTTTGATATTTTAAAACAATTTCTCCCGTGAATATTTGAAGGTTTTGATTATTACACAAATGGATTTCTTTTTTTCATGTTTTCTACCTTTCAACTTTCTGTTGCTTGATTTTGTATTTGCTGGAAACTTATTTTAGGATGCTGATGGTTACTTGCCACGCCACAATCTTTTTTTTTTTTTTTTTTAAGTTGGTCTGGATATGTCAAGAAAGTCTAGGAATATATTCCAATTTTCCTTATTGTTCATTGTATTCTGTCTGGTTATATCCTGAAATGAAGGGTTCAGCAAATTGGAGGAGAGAGTTGGGCTTCAACTATTCACTTGTGAACACCTCTAGGTTCTCATGTATTTTGTCATTAGCTTGTGTTTAAATAGAAGTACAAATAATCCTGGAACTTTAACTTCTTACTGTGTTTGAAGTCTACTTTTTAACTCTTCTTTGTCTGCATTCATTTCTCAGATATTAGAACGAACTATCTGCAGAACGATTGCTCCCAAAAAGAAAAAAGAATAAAATAATTGTCATTTCTTTTATAAATGGTGTTGTTTAATAGTCTTAGTAAGATGCAGTTTGCTCGATTATTAAATTTAATTAGCTGCTGTGTAAAAACTTTGCAGATGAAAATATACTGAAGCCTGCACATATCAATGTGGCAGGTCATAAATGGAAAGTCCAACTGCAGTATCTATGGAGATTAGTGATTGTTTGGAAAGTGGAAAGGCCCTACAGATCAATTTGAAGCTATATATAAAACAATTGAACCCTTTCTGTAGTGTCTGTCATGATTGTTGCAACTTAGGAGCACATCTGATAAGTAGAATGGATTTTAGCAATATGACCGTAGCGCCTGATGATGAACTGATTGATTCACCATACTCAGCTCTTTGACTTCATTTAGTAAGTGCAAAAGTTATATATGTAGGACTGTCTCTGGAGAACACCTCGTGGGATCTAGGTTTAGTGGACCAGAACTGAATAGCGAATACTAGCATATATGTTTTTTGAGTTACTTTAGAAATACACACATAAGAATGAGCGGTTATATAGCCAACTCCTCCCATCTTCCTGTTTTTCTTTTTCCTTCACTTTCTCTGGTTTATTGTGTTTATTTAAGAAAACTCACATTAGGTATCGTATTCACACTTCTGCTTCTGCACCTTATGTAAATATGATTACTGAGAAAACCCAGATTTCACCATGTCGTTCATGAAGAAAGCTTCTGTTCTTAGTCTCCGACTGGAAAAGATATTGCAGAATTAAGAAATTAGAGTACGTATTTGTTGGTTAGGTTGGGGCTTAATGTTGTTGTTTGGTATTTGCTTGAGCATGGCTGCAAAATTTAGCAATGGTCACAGGGCAGAAGGGTCATATATCTTACATGAAAGTGATTCGAATTTATGTCTATAGTATGTGGTGGTTGCTTTTACCCAATGGTATCAGACATCGGACACATCCAATTATAGAGCAGATATTTTTTATTAGACTTTAAACCGATACGGTCTTCAAGATGCTACTTGTGATTCAGGTTTCATCCTACTTGTATAAACATGACTGCTGAGGAAGCTAAAAGACTTGATCACTTCTTCTGTGAAAGTTGTTCAACTGAAGGTCAAAAGAAGTTGCAAAATTCTCAAGCGAATGGCAGGCACTCAGATGCAAAGGTATTCTAATAAATTGATTGTAGTACATGGCTATATGTGAACCTATGGTTTGTCTGTTTGATTCATGGTTATTGTTTTTTGAGCTCCTATCAGAGTTGTTAATAAATGCTGACTAATTTATGTAAGTATGGTGTCATTTAATAATGATAAATGTAAGGAATACAATGAAAGTTCATTAAATTGAACTACTGCTTTCGGACAACACTTGTATTCTACTAATGGTAAATGTAAGGAATACAATGTCAAGCTCATTAAATGAACTACTGGATTCAGACAACACTTGTATTCTATGACACGGTAAAGTAGCGTATTGCTAACATGCATGTTTGTTGATCGTGTTTCAGGTGGAAACAAAACGACGCCGCAGGTGATGGTAGGGACCATAGCAAGCTGAAGTAGAAACTATGACAATCTGAAACATCTTTCCCTTGTTAATCTTCAGGTGGGCTTGCAGACATGGAGGCAAAAGATATCTATTTGCCTGACAAACACTAGTAATGGCGAGTCAACGAGACCGGGGGAGGCAAACTGGTCTTAAAACTTTGTTCTTGTATATTTGTACTACAGTAAACTTGGTTTTTACTTGATGTATTTGGTCGTCTGTAATTATGTAAAAGTTTAGATCCTCCTCCGGTCTACCTGTCCTAGTTTCTTGTTTATATATATAACATAGGTTTGTGTATAATACGACTATTTTAACTTTATGAAAGAGCGCAATAGATAAGGGAGTAGCAATCGTGGCTTTGTATCTCTTTCGTTTTTAGCCTTATTATAAGAAGTTGGGGGTGGAGATGGTGAGTTTTTATGATTCTCCTGTCCCTATTCCCTCGAATCCGAGTCTCTCGGGCGGAAAGCCTTGTATCCTAACCGCCTAGACTGCAACGGAATGCTAATAAGAAATTGACAACCACCGGAAAATTTGCTTGAGAATTGAGCGTGAATGAAGATTCAGAGAATCCTTCTGCAACCAACATCCAAGATCATGTCTTGATCAATAGAGACGCTTCGTTCCTTAATACGTATGGAGTTTATACATGTCTGCCTCAGTTTGTCGACAAATTACACATAATCATGCAAGCCTTTTATCTTACATGACGTCTCGTGTACAAAATTCGATACGAACTAATCTAATTCAGTTTCCATAACAGTTTAATACAATGAATCATGAAATACACCCATACAAATGGATCATCAAAAGAGGACGGGCAAAACGAAGTTAAAATCCTTTCCGCCTTTGTGAATGTATCTTAGGACTTTCTTTTTCACCATACAAAGATTTGTTCCTAACTTGCCTTCGCTCTCTTCCATACAATGACAATCCCATAAAGATCAGAAGATGCCAGCAAGTTCTCTCCGTGGTTCCAAGCGACTGCAACAACTGGAAAACGGTGACCCTGCAATCACAAATTCAGGTCATTTTGACACCAGTTTAATGAATAAAAGCAGAAAACAGAAGAGCTAATGCACAAGTAAGACAAACCTGCAGCTTGTTCACGCACGAATGCTTTGGCTTTGCTAAATCATAGAAGTATACATTTGAATCCTCACTTCCAGCAACTTTTATGTTACAAACATGTAGCAATGTCAGCAAAAACAAAGACATTATTTTATTTGCCTTTAAGCAAAAGATAGATGATTCTATAAGTGATTTCCATTTGTAGAAAATTCGGAAACTCAACATCATTATATTGACATCTCTTCTCCCTACATTTGATTTTAATTTGTAGTTTCCACTGAAACTTACTCTTTTCAATAGCTTATTGTAAAACACACACACGCGCGCGCGCGCATATATTTTATTTTATTTTATTTTTAATTTTTGACACAATTTAAGGTGGATTTTGAGCCATACTTGAAAAGACCATATCCTCCAACAAAATGTGGGGAAAATAGAAATGATTATTGCATAAACACTAAGTTGCACACTAACCTATGTATTCTCCTTTTTCAAGGGAAAGCAAAGGGCAGAATGAAGCTCGAATGCAGTGCACTCTAGGAGCTAATTTAAGTGAGCAACGAAAAGTAAGATAACCTTGAATTTCCAGTGCTACACTGTAACATCAACATACCAACACCAGCCTACTGTCAGTGCTTTGAATTAAACTCAAAAGCAGAAGGCATGTTATTGCTTCCTAACCTGAAGAAAGACAAATTTCCATCTTGAGTACATGTCAGCAACACAGGACCTCCTGCCAACAGAGAGAAACTCCGATACTGCACGGTTGTGACTGGACATTTGCGCTTCCCAGTAGTTCGATGACGATGAGAACGGGATAATGCGCCTGAGTGGGAGTCCATACTTATTGAGTATATGCATCCCTACACGTATTGCCCATTAAAAAAATGTCTAAATAGGATCATAAGAGTTCATAAACACTAAAGATATATAAGTAACACAAGATATACCTGTGCATCCCCGCAGAAAAGGAGCTGACCAGTGTGATCATGATCCATAGAAGTAACTTCACTGTCAACAACCAATTTTTTAATAATTCTCCCAGTGCTGAAATTGAATACCTGGTGTAGACATAATTATAATTTACTGTTTGGATGATGGAATTAATAGACATAACAAAAGCAGGTGAGTCTAGAATCCTCAGGAATCATTTTAACTGGCCAAGTAAAAACAAAAACTCAGAAATTTTAGCTTCAAACAACAAAAGCATGAAAGGTAGCAAAAGCAGCAAAATGTAGCAAAACCCAGCAGGAGGCAGACACAAAAGGTGAGTTCTAATATGCTGCTGGGAAGATTTTTTATTGACAAAGAAGGTCTATTTCATTTCTGATTACTACAGACGGCAGAGACTTTTCTCCTATTCAACCAATAGTCAACACACATTTGCAATCAAAAAAAAAAACACACACACACACACACATTTTATGATTGGAAGATTAAACATTCATTTTCTTATAGATGTGAGATATAATATAATATCAACACCGGTTGTCTTTATGTGTTTCATAACCATATTAGTAGGAACTTCCTGGGGTCTTTTCAGGTGTTACTTCTCTAGGGCATCACATACAACATAAATTATTATCAACGTTTAGCAATGACAGCCTAATTAATCCATTCAGGTTAACCATAAGACACAGAACTTTGGAAGGAAACTGATTCCCTTGTACAATATCTATTAGCACCATACCCAGTTGATTTATGTCTATCCAAGTGAGTCACAGCAGATTCGTATATTATAGTTTGTGATCAAGAACCCCATAATTAAACAAAGTGTTTTAGCTAAATTTTGCAACAAATCAAGATAGCAGAATACAGCAATATCAACAAAACCAACATGGAGAAACTATGTATACAATTCTGAGAATAAAATAATTTTTCTTTCTCAAAATGCAGCAAGCAAAGGTAAGCGATGATTACAGTGATCTCTTTGTTTGCATTGCCAACCGAAAGGAAGTTGTTATTTACCTGCATAGAAAAAGGTTAAAAAAATAGAAATTTCAGAGCTAATAAGGTTTTAAAAAATCCAAACAAAGGTAGTTAACATTTGATTAACCTATGCAGCGTGTTCACACACACAGAGACAGAGAGAAATTAGAATCTAATGCATCTCAATCTAATAATGGATATTGAAAATGAAATTTGCTATATTTTCAGAGTGAGATACAAGTTCATGATGATTAAATTGATAACAAAATTGGGAAAGAAAAAGAAAAAGGAAAAAGAATTGGTGCTCTAGGATTTCTAATGTGGGGTTACTACAGGCAATTTGGTTCAGATGAACCAACACTTGGTTGCTCACAAGCAAGATCATTCTTGAAAATGAGAAACTTTTAACTTAGGTAACATTTAACATACAAATGGATTGGAATGATTTGAATAGAATAAACAACAATCAGTGTGAGACTGTACTTACAGGGTGAAAACGAATACACAGTTGAGAAGAGACTCCATATATTACTCGAATGCAATCTCCTTTTGTTAACTCCCATACTCGCACAGTTTTATCCATGGATGCCGATGCAATGTATTGATTGTTTGACGAGAAGTCAAAGTCTGAAAAGATGTTAGCTACTCAGAAACATCGAGCTCCGGTAAAAATAAAACATGGACTCAATATAAAATTGGTATATTTAACACCAGTGATGGCGAGACTCATATTATATATAAATTATGGGTGGGCTAAACATTCATCTTTCTATCCCCTAAGCAAAAATATTAAGTTGAGCAAATTATAGAAATATTTGCCTAAAATACCATTCAGTGCATGGAAATTATGCAATGCCAATTTAAATACAAGAAGAGAATTCACTAAAAGTAGGTTGTTGCATGACTACCCCAAAGAAAAGGTCTTTAGAGAGACTAATGATGCATCCAGAATTCTTAGGACCTAGTTTCAATATTTTATCGCTTTTCTTCACTGAACAATAGTTCTAAATGTAAACTTTGCTGACAGGCATCGAGAGAGATCCACACACAGAAAGTTAAACTTCATATCTGTCCCATATCAGTCTCAGTGGTGGCCGCCTGCAATATTTATTTCCAGTCTACAGAAAAAGAAATAGGAGTAGTCTAGGCAGAATATTCTAAGGTGCTCTTCCTCTGGTAGGCATATCTCTTGTCTTAGACAATTCCTATCAAAGCAAATAGACAATATAAAAACTAAATCCACAATGCTCTGCTGCTCACTATAAGAAGACAATGGATAGAGCAGGTATCCACAGTCAAATCTAAACAAACTATTTCTACTTAAGGAACAAACAGTTATGCTTAAGCTTAGTCAGTCTCACACACCACTCATTTCATCAAATATTACAGAGGGTGTCAGATGGCAGTCACAATTTAGATGACAGAAACAGAAGACAAGTCATGCCCGCAAAAGTTTTCACTTTAAGATAAAAGAAAGACTATAGAAACAATACCAGTTAATCCAACCTGTGACATCTTTTGAATGCCCATTTAACAGCTTGATGACTTTAGGTGGGTCAGAGACGGTGCAAACGGTCAAGGTTCCATCAGATGCCCCATATGCAAGTAGATCAGAACTCATGTGCCCAAACTTCAAAATGGTAACTGCATGTTAAATCAATCAGTTCCTTCTTTTTGGAAGATTAAAATTTGTCACTCAAATTAAATGAAAGACTTGAAAGGTTTAAGGAAGAACAAGAACCGGCTGCTTTGCACTGATCAAAGATGCAATGCATGCCCACAAAAGAATAAGCAGGTTCAGGCCCTTGACGACGTGGCTGATCACTATCACTTGCAGTTGAACTGAAACTTGTTCTATGACTTGAGGCTAAATTTCCACTTCTCAGATCCTGTAGAAAAAGGAAACATGAAACTTGCTATGGTTACAAATAAATAAAATGAAATTGGACAGTTTCTTTGCTATCAGCATGCAAATATTCAAGACATTTTGTAATCCATTAATCTTAAGTGAAACTAAGCTGAACAGTTTGTCTGCTATTGGCAAGCAACTATTGCAGGTACTTCGTAATCCATTTTACAACTGAAGTGCAACATCAAAATGAGATAATTTCTCAGTGTCTGGATATAAAGGCAGCAAGACACCATTAAAAGAACCAATATTCAGAATTTGTCTTTTGCAATCATCCAATAAACATTTTCTTCCAGATTATAAAGAGCTCGAGAAAGTTTTAATGTAGACTACTGTAAGAAGCCATCAGCAGCACATATCCCAGTTTATATTCAATCTTCCAAACATCTGGTAATTTGGTATGTAGATGTTTGAGTGCAATTAATCATTCTGCTCAGTACATACTAAAGAAATAGCAATTTGAACATGCATATAAAAATATTGTAAGCATCTATGGAAGATTTACGACAAGGGAAGAGACCTAGAGTAAAACCAACAGTGGTTAATGTAACATACACAAAATCTCGCTTTATTTTAAAAAACAATGTTCACAAATTTCATTAAAATTGCACAAAAAATTATAGAAAGGGGGTGTGGTTAAACTGACTTCAAATATGTGATTATACTGAGAAGGAAGAGAGTTCATTCAGTAAAAGGTAGGTTTTCTCCTTATGCAGCAAAAATTACTCGATACTTAAATAAATGTCTTAATACTGAATGTAGATTCCACAACCTTATTCCTAGTTTCATTAAAATTAACCAACAGTGGTTAATGTAACATACACAAAATCTCGCTTTCTTTTAAAAAACAATGTTCACAAATTTCATTAAAATTGCACAAAAATTTATAGAAAGGGGGTGTGGTTAAACTGACTTCAAATATGTGATTATACTGAGAAGGAAGAGAGTTCATTCAGTAAAAGGTAGGTTTTCTCCTTATGCAGCAAAAATTACTCAATACTTAAATAAATGTCTTAATACTGAATGTAGATTCCACAACCTTATTCCTAGATTCCAACAGCACTATATGACGCAAGATGAGGTAAAAATAAAGATTTTAAGGGAATAAGAAAAGTAATTCATCATATAAGTTGTACATACCCTGCTAGAACTCCAGCTGTCCACCTCATACAAAAGGGAGAGTGGACTTGAAGATGGAAGCCATCGCCCACTGATGCATCAACCAGTAAATTACCCTGATGTCAGAATTATGTGGAAACATAAATTTAAAACAGAACCCATAAATCAGAAATTTGCATGGTCATTAAAACTCCTTTGCAGTTTAGAATACAAGGCAATAAAGAATAAATCAAAAGTATATGGCCCCCTAGGCAAAAGCACACGCCAAGATAGGAAGAAAGAGCCCCTCTACCCTCACATCTTGTGACTTGTAAAGTTAACACAGGTAGAAGCTCTCTCAATCTTCCATAAATTTTCATTTGGGTATTATTATGTCGTTCGTGTTAAAATATACAAAATCTTCCAATTCCTAACACATTCACAAATGTGGACCACCTAAGCCTGAACAAAAACAAAAATCAAGAAATAAGCAAGACAGTGACCTTCCAATTTGAGTTTCAAACAAATACGTTCAAATCTGCATGGAAAGGATAATTATTCAAATTCAAAAAGAAATTTGTGCGCATTACTATTGTTCAATCTCAGTATCAACTTATCACCTTCCAAGACATTACAACATTGGACCTGATTCCTACTGTAATTATGATCTCCGGTTAGGATTGAAAGCTTTTCCAAGGTTAGCCAGAGAGGTCATGATAAAAAAAACATACAGTGCTTATACTCATCAAGTAAAATTTCAGCAACCTGTTTCCAGGAGTACTCTGGTAGCTTGGTGTTTGCGATTCCCAATTTCTTGGCCTGCGGATGTAATTACGATAGGCCACGTACCCCTTCCCATTGCATCTCCAATCCTTCAATACATAACAATGTGGGAAGCAATTGCTTAATCATCAATTAAAAATAACATACAGATCAGAATTGAATGTAGATTCATCAACCGGAAAAGGACACTCGTTGAACTTAAATACTCATAATCACTTAAAACTTAATGATAACGCGATAATTTATATTACGCTGAATTTAAATATTCCACTCGACAAAAAGGAGAAAAAAAAAATTTACCAGTCGGCGACGTACACCGGACTCGGCTTTGCGAAAGAGAAGGAGGCGTCGAACGCCGATGTAATCGGGATCGGAATCAGCTGTCGCCGGTTGAAGCATGCAGCTGAACAGTTCTGGATCTATTAAATTCTCTTTGTTTTCTTTGTTTTTATTGTCTTTATTATTATTATTATCGCTAATGTTGTCGTTATTAGCTTCTATCGGTGATGTTGATGTTGAGCTACTTAGCTGCTCCGCCATTCTACCGGACAAGCTGTGTTAACTCATCAGCGGCCGCTCGTACGAAGAAAGATCTGGCAAGCGTGTTGATCAGAATCAGGGGTTCTGGTTGATTTGATCAGTGGAAGCTTAAGTGAATGTGTTTGTTTTCTTAAAATTGTGTTGAATCAAACCGATCGATCAATGAATGAATCAAAATATTCGAAGACAGTTTGCGCTCTGTGCTTGGGCACTTTGAAATGAAAATGCCAACTCTGTAACTACGAGAAGCGGTTTTTACATTTTCTTTCGGAAAAAACGACGGCGTTGCATTCCTAAGTTGACTCCAAATGGAATAATAATATTTTTATACAATTTTGCAAACTTTGGATCGCCTCAACAAAATTAAGGGGTTTTATTAGATTTTAATTTGAGAACTTGGATTCGACTCCAAATAGAATAATAATATTTTCATTTTCGATGTACTTTTATACAATTTTGCAAACTTTTGATCGCCTCAAAAAAATTAAGGGGTTTTATTAGATTTTAATTTGAGAACTTGGATTCGAGACTGGATTTTTCTTCTCTTAAATTCAAAACTCCCTCTCTTGGATATGATTTCTCAAGTTCAACTCTCTAACCTGATTGATGATTAAGGAATAGGGTGTCTTGATTTGAGTTTTTTAAAAGAATTGATATGAGTTCTATTGAATTTTAAAAAATATGCGGTCATTTATTTTTTAATAATAGTTATGGATAAATTTTAACTTTTTTTATTTATTAACTATTAATCAGCACTTCAATTATTTACTTAATATATAATAATCTTTCAACTATAGAATGGTTGACATTTATTGTCACTTTAATTATAAAATCATACTATCCTTCAATTATGGGATAGTTGACCTTTACTTTACTATAACTTTAATTATAAAATCATATTATCAGTAGATTAAAGTTTTTTCATCTTATGTTATAACTCATACGAAATTTGGTGAGTAAATTTATTGTCTAGAAAATGACTAAATAACAACTGGCTGAAAGCCAAACATTTGACCTGTATGAATCATATAGTTTTGCTCTATCGATAGGCAAGAACATCGTATACAAATAGCATTACATTAAAGATTGAAATTATCAATGACTCGGGATTTGTATTTATTCCAGGATCAAGTTGCGTATATATCTCATGAATCTGCTGTTGTAGAATCATCAATTGGACTCCAATATCTGTTCAAAAACCACATGGAATCAGCTTCCACGGCATACCCATCTTGATTGCGGTTCCAACCGTAGTAAGCGTGAGTTCGGTTCTTTATCTCAAAAATAGCATGGCCAAAACTGGCCTCACGGTAAGCGGAGTATGCTGGCTGTGGCTCCGTCATGCTGTATCGACAAAAAATATTAGTATCTGACTACAACCCCAAAAAATAAAATCCCCTTTATGTGAAAGAAGATTGATAATATGTACAATGATCTTACTTGGTTGCTAAGCCCTCATGATTGCCTCCATCACCAATGGTTATGTACACAGGTGCAGATAGATCCTTAACAGGACTGCAAAGACCATTTACAACATTGTATGCAATGTTGGAAACACGTTCCTGCAGTTTCAATATACAGGTTGTCTTGAGTAAGAGCAGAAAAGAGAAATATTTTTCATATTTCCATAAGCAGAGATGAATATCATTTTCAAAAAAAAAAGAAGACAGAAAATTGCATGCTTCTGAAGCACATTCTAAGAGTGCTAAAGCTATCATAACTATACAAGGAGACTTGAAGAAACTAAAAATCAGTTTAGAACATAATATCATTGAAGGAATACTTACAGATCGTTCATAGGCATGGACATGGCCTGCAAAGACCACATCAACTTTGTACTTCACAAACCATGGTTCGTACATTACTCTCATAGTTTCTCCTTCCATGTAATGATAGTTGTAGCTATTATACCAAGGGGCATGCATGAGAACAATCAACCATGGTGTCTCACTTCTGTTGACTTTTGGCAGCTCCTCTTCCAGCCAGGTATACTGAGGAGTGTATTTTCCTAAAGAAACAGAGAAATTTAGTCGGTAGCAGAAACTTGGAAGAAGTATAAGAGGCAGTTGCCAGAATTTGAGTTATCATTGATATTACTAAATACCAAAACAACACTACATGGAGATCCAGAAAACTACAAAGAGATACATCCCTATGAAGTGTGAACACAACGTTCCTTTATCAAAAATTTCAGTTGGAAAAACAATGTGTTCTCCCTTAGAGTGAATCAGGTACATTGACCCAAAGCAAGGAGCACAAAAATCACAAAGCAACTAGAAGTTAGTCTTTGTTTAGCAGTTTTTGGATCGCCCTCAGAAGTCAGAACTGCTAGTTAAACATAAATTTTTGTTGCATACATGCATCATGCACAATTGTGAAGTTTGAAATTCTTGTTAATAACTGTAGGTAATAACACATCGTTACCATATGCTGAGTATGAAGACAAGACTATGATGTAAGCTGAAGCTCTCTTTATTGAATACCACAAGGGAGCAGTACTTCCTGATGCTCTGTAAGGAACATGATAACGGTGGGAATAAGGCTTGAAAGGTACAGTTTCACCCTGCAACAAAGATACAACTCCTGTCTTACCATGGACTGAGGATTACAAATCTCAACAATAGCAAAAGCAGTAACGGTTATAGCATACTTTTTCCAAGTTCTAATTTTATTTCATTTTCCAGCCCCAATCTAAAGAATAATTGGCATGCCTACCTCATGAGACATAGAAACCCCTTAGCCCCTAGGGAAGCCAAAGATGTGAGCCATTCTCATAAGTAGGCAGTGAAGCAGTAACAATTAGCTACCAATGGAAGATTTAACAGATTAGGAATCTAGCTGCAATAGTTTTTCAGATTGAAGACAACACTGCATGATTGAAAATAAATTGTCCGAGAAATATACTACATAGCAATTCTTCTGCTAAACAGAAATCATAGAACTGCTGATTCATGTTAGGAAACAGAAAAGTGATAAATGTATACTTTCCAAGGATATCTTAAGACATGCTTACGATTTCTTGGCAAAAGTCAATTTCGTGATTTCCGGCCGTCCATATCCAAGGTTGATAAGCGGCACTTCTTTCAACGAACCTTCCCCATGTATCCCACCTATTATTATCGTGATAAGGATAAGTGTCTGCATAAGATAAGTCCCCAACAAATAACAGAGTCTGCCCTTTTCGTGGATTCCTCTCGTAATGAGTAAGTGTCACATTTGAATCATAACTCTGTCCAAGATCCCCTGCAAACCAAAGCCCCAGCAGTTAGACACACACACACACACATAGATATAACAAGCGCCAAAGGACAAAGATTCAGTTGAGCCCCTATAAGATTTTGTCAAATCACTGCTAAAAACCAAATAAAGTAACAATTCTAAATTTGAATTACCAATGAGACCAAATGAGTATGGGACATCAGGGCCAACTGCAGGAGGAGTCACAAACCAGAATTGTCTTTCGGTGTGTCCAATCCCAACCACATAGTAATATTTAGTATTGAACTACCAAGAATTCACACAAGGAATAAAATCAACATAATATTCAAAATGAAAGTCCTTCAATTACAAATCAAATTTACAATCCAAAAAATTCACCTCCAAATGTCTGATAGTGCAGTGGTGAATGTAACCAGAAGTGTAATTGTAGTATTTGTAAGTATAAACTTTGCCCTCAGCCTGTTCCTTCTGCTTGCTATTTTCACTCCAATAAGCCACTGTATTAGTGCCTGGCTCATCCACTGTAACCCACGACACTATCACTGCCTTCCCCACAAGATCCCCGTGAGTTATATGAACCTAAAAAGATATTAAAATTATCTTTAAAAAAAAAAAACATACCCTTTATTTAGCGTAAGAAAACAAACAAAACTTATGACGATAAAAGACAATAGAAGTGAAACTTATGACGATCTGAGACAATATAAGTGAAAAGGATCAAAGAAAAGGAACCTGTTGAGGAGCATTATAGCCAGGAGGGACTTGAAAGACATCAGCATCAAGGGGCATATCAATGGCCTTTTCAACTTTCCTGATAAAACTGCTGGTTTTGCCTCCATTAACAAGCCAAGTTGCATTCAAAACCAAACAAAAAACGGCAACAACAACAGCAAGAGGAGAAGCGAAACGGAGCGAACCCATTTGAGTATTCTCTGTAAACAACTCAACACCTTGTCGTCTTATTATGGGGGCTGTGTGTGTCTATATATATATATATACATGGAAACTTACCGTTTTAACATAAAATTACGAGGAATATTCAGAGGGAAATACGAATAATACACGACAATGTAAAGGTCAAATTTTATTTTATTTATTTTTGAATGCCAACAAGATTCTTTTTGGCCGAGCCTGAACTTGAACCAGATGTCGTTGCTTGAGGAGAAAACTAAAGAATTAGCACATAGAGTGGAGAAGAAATATCAAAACATGTGAATAGGAAGTGATTGAGAGTTGACTTGGACTTGGAGTACCGGCAAAGTTGTAAACAATTATTAATGCGGGTAATTTTTATCCCACCCCCAAAGGTTTCGATATTTGACATCGCGACACCAAATGATTTTCCGCGTACTACCCCGTAACCATTCCGTCCGAATTAGCCGTTAAATTAAACGATTTTGCTTTTAAATTTGTTCAAGTGACGGATATGTCCCTAATTTGAATTGCATCGATTGCAAATATACCTACCCTTGCAACTAAACAAAATTTTCATTAAAAATACAGTTTTTTTAAAACTAATTTAAAAAATAACATCTAAACCCAATTGAACAACTCCCCGCAATTTATAGTAAACAACAACCAAAAAAATAGCAATAAATTGTTAATAAAGAAAAAATTGTAGATGAGCGTTGCTATTTATCTTAAGTCAAATCTCGAGTATTACCATTAATGATACTATTTTAATTAATTCTAATTTTTTTTAGATAAAGTTCAACTTTTACATTTTACCTTTTCCTTTTTCTTCCCAACTACAGACTCTTTTGTCTTCCTTTGTGCTACACAATTTAGTTCTGTAAAAATAAAAAGTAATCAGACCACACAATTCAAGTGCGTTCATTTGCTGTAATGCATATATATAATAAATAAAAGGCAACTCAAGTGCTGAAATATCATATTGCTCGTAGCTATCGCGTGATGGCTGAGAATGATGGCAATAGCAGTCGTTATACAATTGCTAGATTTCTGAAATATGGAGTTATAAGGAGTTTTACTCTATGGTTGAAGTTGTGGCTGCCACTTTATGAGTGGTTAGGGCTGTTGCGTGATAGCTCTACCTAGCGGTGGTGGCTGAAGAAAATTGTAGTTGTAAACATCACAATCTAAAAGATAAATAACATTTTCTTTCTTTTTTTTATTTTGATTCAATAACATGTTTTATTTTGAAAATAACAATTTCATCACAATCTAGGTGGTGGCAATGGCGATGGGCGAGGCTGATGACTGAAGAGCGTTGTGGCTGTAAACATTACAATTTAAAAGATAAATTACATTTTTTTTCATTTTGCTTATATAAAATGGTGCATTTTAAAGTGTTGGAATTTAACTCGAGATTTGACTTAGTGCAAATAGCATTTTTTATTGTACAGATATCTATCCAGATGAAATTGAGTTCAATTCTATTTTAGGTCATTGGCAAAAAATAATCCAATGTCTTTAACACTTCATCTAAGAGGAAGGGAGAAAAAAACTAAAGATGAATATTGAAAGAATAAAATGTATTTTCAGAATATTTGAATCGATTAATTAAATGGACAGTTATACCATTTGTGCCGTTAAGTTAACAGCAAAATACAACAATTGGGGTGCGCGGCGGTACGCGAAAAAACATTTGCGGGCGCGGTGTCAAATGCCAAGACATTTGGTGGGGTGCCAAAAATTTCCCTTATTTATAGAAGTCAAAGATTTAGATGGAAAAGCGGAAACGCCAAAGGGCTTCGTTTTTTGACAATTAAGAGGGTTAAATCCGACATTTTGTAATCTTTGATTTGTTTCCGTACCCACGCTCCCATTCTAGATTTTAAATTATTTACGCTCTTATGATTGATTTGAAGACAGACATTTTATTATGATCATGAGATATAATCCCAACATATATTTTTAATTGGATGTGTCCGATGGTAATAAATCTTGGGTGACCTTGTTGTGACAAGATTTACATAATAGGATAAATTAAATGTTAATAGATATATTACATTGCATTAAATGATGACACTTAATGAGGATTTGCTATTAGTTTGCTTTTTGGATAATTCCACTGGAAATGCCAGGCAATAAATAGTTATATGGCAAATAGATCATTTACTAAATTTCATATTGTACTTGAACCATATGAAGTAGCGAAGTTAGTACCATTTTTCATGGTGGGCTATTAAATTTATTTTTATTTTTTTAATTATTAATAAAAAAAATTTATAAATTATATATATATTAATTTTTTTTTTTAATTGGCTTACCCGGGCTGCAGCCCGAGTTAGCCAACTCTTAGCTTCGCCTCATAATAGGAATCTTGGACAGAGTTTGCAAGAAGTCCAATAAAGAAGCTTGATTGGTATGTAAATTTGTATCGCCCCATATCTGGATTCATGTGGCTGTTTTTAGTGGTATATATTCTCTTTTTTAGTCTCTTTCATCACGAAAAAGAAAAAGAAAAAGAAAAAGAAAACAAAATAAAAAAAATTCGCTTCCGTTCCATCACTCTTCCTTGTAGCTTGCGCTTGAGCACAAAATTATAATAGATTAAATCAATTTCATCTCCAGCTACGGCAGCAAACTAGTATAAAATGGGAGTCATCCTATAATACAGAACTGTATGCAATACAGCATCTTCAACAGTAAAAAGGAAACTTGAACAACCGGTATTTTACCGGTTGTTCATTTAATAATTCATAAAAAATTATTTATAATGCTGAAAAAATAGGAAAAAAAGGGAAAAAGTGAAAGAAATTTTGTAAATATTGAACGCAAACAAAATTTAAGGGGAAAAAATATTTTTTGCTTGAATAAAAGTTAAACAAAATTAAAATAACTATGTCTCGACTGTTTTGGTTAAATATCAATACATTTGGTAACATTCCAAGTTAATTTCACATGCACCTAATTTTGATTACACTTTCTCAATAATTGGTTTGCTTATCTCCACTTTCCAATCCACAAGTTTTAATATTCCCACTAAACTCGTAAATTACTCATATTTTAGGTTAAATTCTAATTAAAATCATTTCTTGTTAGATTAATTTCAAAAATGGGTGAAACTTTCTCCACATTTGGTTTAAATGTTTCAACTATTATTCCATTAGTTTTACGTCAAAAATTTCAACTAATTTGTCAAGATTCCAATTATATAGGTTAGAGATCGATATTATTTTTTTTTGTTTGATTAGTTCCAAGTTTTGATAATATATCTCCAGTAATAGGTTTATACTTTTCAACTTATTGGTCCCCTAGTTTCACGTTCGATATTTCCACTAAATTTGTCAAGTATCAATATTTGTTGTTAGATTTCAAGTCATTTGAAATTTTTGTTCGATCTGTTCCAAGCTTTCGTTCTACTTTCTCCTTAATGGTTAACACATTTCAACAAATTTATTCTCAAGTTTTACGTTAGATATTCCAATTAACTGGTTCAGATTCCAGTTATTGCGGTTAGCTACCAGATTTGGTTTCAAGAGATTTGTTTTGGTTATCTAGGTCACCCATTTTAGTTAGTCTTTCTCCAATTCTGGTTGTTGTATTTCAATTATAGTGTCACTGGTTTTGCGTTCCTTATTCCATTTAATTTGGTGAAATTTCAATTTTTTTGGTTAAATATCATTAACATTTTTCTTCGTTTGATTTATCTCGGTTCATGTTTCAAATTTTTCACTTTTTGGTTCATATGTTTTAACTTATTGTTTCATAAATTTTGCGTTTGATGTTTCTACTACATTCGTTACGTACCAATATCTATTGTGATATTCTAAGTAATTTCAATTTTTCGTGTTGGATGTGTTTCATGTTTTCGTTCTATTTTCTCCCTTAATGGTTCAAACATTTCAACTAATTTTTTCTCTAGGGTTACGTTAAATATTCCAATTTACCCGTTGAGATTCAAGTTCTTATGGTTAGGTACCAGGTTTGGTTTGTAGAAATTTATGTTGGTTACATAGGTCACGAACTTTGGTTGGTCTTTCTCTTAATTTTTGGTTGACGTATTTCAATTAAGGTTTCACAGGTTTTGCGTTCCTTATTCCATTTAATTCGGTGAAATTTCAATTACGTAGGTTAAATATCATAAACATTTTTGTTGGTTTGATTTGCCTCGGATTTTGGTTAATGGGTTTCCTTTTTTGGTTTAGAGATTTCAACTTATTGGTTCACTAATTTTGTATTTGATATTCATACTAACTTCGTTAGATACCAAATATATGTTGTCATATTCCAAGTATTCCTTCAACTTTCTCTCTTCGTGGTTCAAATATTTCAACTAATTTTTTTCTCTAGTTTTACATTAATTATTATAATTAATGTGTTGAGATTCATGTTCTCAAGGTTGCGTACCAAATTTGGTTTGTAGAAATTTATTTTGGTTACAGAGGTCACCAATTTTGGTTGGTCTTTCTCTTAATTTTTGGTTGTTGTATTTCAATTATAGTTTCATAGGTTTTGCATTCGTTATTCCACTTAATTCGGTAAACTTTCAATTAAGTGGGCTACATATTAGTAAACTTTTAATAGATAACTGTTGTAACATGCCAAGATTAACAAAGTAGGATTGGATGACCGACCTCGTCATGAACCTGTCGAAGTAGCGTTTTCGTAAAGGTGGGGTTGGGAAATGAGTCGTAATGAATTCCGGAACATCCTCATGAGTTTGCTTTCGCTTCTTCGAAACTTGTTTGGTCCTCATTGTTGAATGACATAAAAATACCCAAGAATACACAAGTTTAGGTTTCCAAATTGAAGAGAATTTTTTGAATTGAAACCGATTAAAATGTTCTTAGGAGTGATTAGAGAGAATGTATGGATTTCATTTTATCAAAAAAGGACTCAACGTGGGTCAAATTGAAGATTGAAGAAAGTGGTAACCTAGGGTTCAAGATTTGGGATTTTTGAGAAAAGTGGATGAAATGAGAGTTTGGGAGTTGATAATTGAGGTAAAATGGATGGAAAATGGTTTTGGAGAGTCAAATTTTCACAAAATGGGTTAAAAGTGCACAATTTTCAGAGAGAGTGAGAGGGGTGAGAGATCGCGAAAAAATTGAGGAGGAAAACAGTGGAAGGCGAGTAGCCGCTATGAATCGTGAATGGGTTATCAAAAGCATAGGACATGCGGCTAGCCGCGTATTGAAGGCGGGTAGCCGCTATGTTTCTGGAATGGGGTACCACAGCAAAGTGCATGCGGGTAGCCGCGTATGGAAGGCGTGTAGCCGCTTTGTTTCTGGCATGGAAGTGAATTCAAGCGGTTAGCAGCTTGACTGGAAGAGGTTAGCCGCGAACTTTCTGTCCATGACCACTATTTTTTGGAAGTAGACCATTGTCTCTTAAATTTTTTGTAATTATACTTTGAGAGGGTATATTCAATTAATAATTTCGTATAGGTCCTTTTTCAGAGTTTAAGACTACCACGTAAGGAGCTAAAAAACTCAAATCTTGTTGATGTGGTGCATAAATCAATAAATACTCATTGTGATAAAATAATTTGCCTTGAAAAATATAAAACTTTATACAATGAAAATTGATAATTTGTTTTACATATTATGATACTAAGTCATGCATACAGTAAAAAGTACTAGCTTTAGAAGGAATATGGAAAACCAAACACAATCGAATTAGTACCCTCTTTATAGCTCATCGTTGGCCAAGTATGCCTTCAGCTTGATTTCACTTTGGTAAAAAGTTTACATTTAAACAAATATGAGATCATAATATACTAGATTACCCCTTTGTGCATGTATTAATTTTTTACAAAATTAACGATTTCTTACACATTTAGGCCAACAATTTTAAGAGTACGAAAGAACCGACACTTAAATTATCAATATTTTATTTTGTATTCAAACTATTGAATAAAAAAGCAATGAAAATTTTAAGCCATTTTATGCTTTTCTCTAACCCCTCCAGTCGTTAAATGACGCATTTTTGGTAAAATGAACAGAATCCAAACTATTTATAGTTATATTTATTTATAAATAAAGTGATAATTTGACGTAAAATTTAAAAGAATTCTTACTTAAAAAAAACAAACATTGTAGACTCTGGCGTGTAGAAAACGATCATTTAAAAAATTGTAAAAAATTTTACATGTGCTTTAATACTATCTAGCCAAAGTCTTATTTGTTTAACAAGAAAATATTGTTCTCCCCGCCTCTTTTCAAATTCTTGAAGAGGGTTTTCAAGAGGAGAAACCAAACGAGCCTTTAATTGCACAAACCTATAATACTCCTTTTATTCCACATAACCAGTTTGTGCTGAGTTTAGTTTTTCATTGTCCTTTCTCATTTCCCAACAGCAAAACAACAATTCCAAACGGTCCAGCATTTGCTCTTACACTTAAAAAAGAAAAAAAACTAAAATCAAGCAACTAAGAAAACTTGAACATAAGCATACATATCAATTGATTAACCATAACATTAACAATTTCTTGCTAAATAAACACCCTCACATATACAATAAAATAATAGGGCCATCACAGTTGCTGTACACCTGCGCAGTAATTGTAATCTTGCAGGAATACACATGTTTGTAAAATAAGCACCCTCAGCCAAAAAATAAGAGGGCCACCCATTAGCTAACCTAGGTGAGTGAACTCACACGGATTCTGCAACAACACTAGTTGCTATACAAAATACTAAGAAATGGGGTGGCATTACAAAAAGATTGCCAACCTTTTAGCGTAAGGTTGCTAGAATGCTTCAAAATGGTTTGGCAAACCAACCAAAAATTAATAATAAAAGACTACGCAGTCAACCTATAACTTGCGCGATTCTTGAATAAACCGATGCCCAGTCTTGTTAAGTGGAGATTGCACCAAATAAAGAGCTAGAAGAAGGCGAGCGTGATCGGAGTCATGCTGATATAGTAAGAAAATTTTTTTTTTAATAAGTCCATCTTCATCCTGCTGATATAAATCCTTATTTCTTAATCTAATACAGAAAGGATCTTATAGACCAAGAAGAAACAATTGTACAAACCTGATAAGAGTTATCGACAACAATACAAGGACTATCCATATACTTCATGACATAGTAGCCGCAATCAAAACCATTTGGCTGTTGTAGTAAACCAGCTTGCCGACAGATTTGGAAATTTAAAAATCTGAATCGATTACCAAAAAGAGCTCTAGCCTCTTGACGGAGGACAAAATCCAGCGAGGCAAGCTGCCAACATCAACAAACAATAACTCTTGCAAGATTTAAAACATTCAAGCATGAAATATACACAAATATAATCAATAATTTTAAGAACATACAATTGCCAAAAAATCATTAATCATTTTCTCTCTTCGACTCGGCGATTCCAATGAATCCCAAATAGTAGCAGTTCCATGGGAAATGTCAACAAGAAACATATTCCAATGACCATCACAATTTATGGGGACATATATTTGCCATGGTATAAAGTATTAAAGATTGAACGGACATCAATAAATGCATAATGTTTCGTTATCAATCAGGTTAAATGAAAAGAAGTTATAACAATAACAGTAAAAAAAAAAACTAAATTCATGTTGTGCTAACCTTTTGACAGGTATCCAAACGACCCATGTATCGATCTCAGAAACCAGCAGCTTGTGCAAAGTTAAGGCTACTCCAATCAGCTAGTGCAGCTTGCTTTAGAACAAAGGTTAAATCAAAGAAAGTGGAAAACAATCAGGCAACAAACTACACTAGCTTATTTCCATAGAAGTGTTTGAATGATATAATTTTATGGCTATCTTACAGAGTAATATGTAGGAAGGAACCAACATCGAGGGGAAGTGACATCCTTTTCAGCCTCTTTCATATTCTTATAATCTGCGTACATAGTTATAATCTGAAACATAATGAAAAATTACAAACAAAGTAAACACGTTAGTAGGATATATATTCATACTTAGTAATATAACATTATAGTCGTCTTTAAAATTGACCAGTCCTAAATAATAAACATAATAGGCAGCAACTATTACATCGCCATCAATCCATTCTCCTGGCAAAAGAGTACGTATGTTGCTTCGAGTTATACTGTTGTCTCCTATATCCACCACAATTTCCCTTTTACCATAAAAGAATGGTGTTATCTCAATAAATAACAACAACATAATAATATTTATGCATACTTTACAAATACACTTGTCGTAAAAGCAGTTCATATATATAAGATCATACATGTTATTCAATTTGTCATCAAAAAGATAAAGAATAAGCTGCTTTGCATCCTCAGAAATAGGGGAGGGAATAGTGAAAGGACCAACGGAGAATCGCAGTCGGGCAGATTTACAAATGACATTCTTGTCTCGAGAATGTTGAATATGCATAGCCTATGTAAGGCACGAAATACATTTTACATTAGTAAATTATACACCAAGTGCAATAACGGCAAATACACAAAGCAATTGTAACAAATACACTTCGCTACCTTATATTCCTTCATCGCCTTTAATGTTTGCTTGTCCATTTCCAATGGTTTTGATTGAAATGTATCATTACTTTCACCATCCAAAGCCCCGTCTAGTCTACACAATAAATCATGTAATTGTCTTTCCTTTGAGTCTAAGATTGAGTCATCATAAGGATTACCCCGACGACATGAGATTGAACTTTCCGTTGATGAGATTTCAACCAAAGTCCCACGAATTTTTTCTTGCGAAGAAACAAAGTCGGGGGATGGTTTTTGAATGGCACCAGTGGTGGGACGATTGTCAGCAGATGAAGAATGGCCCCTGGTTTTTCCTACATGTAACACTTCATTTAGAAGTGTAGTTTGACCAGAGATGGCTTCAATTATCTCATCAACCTTAAGGGTCAATATCCTAAGTGCAAAACACTGTTTCTTAATTATTTCTTCAAAGTTAGGATATCCAACAATGTTTTGCTGAGAGAGTCCACTAGTGTCAAAATAACGAATCTTGATATGTTTAATGAAAAAATGAATGGCATCAAGGAACTAGGAAAATGTCAATATGCCAAAGAAAGACTAATTTAGAATGTATCAATTTCGATAGCATTCATAATTTTTTTTTTTGTGGTAACTGTCCATTGGATTTAAGGGTCAATATATCCACCCTTCACTTTAATGAATTAAAACTGTCCATTTATATGGGTAATGAGAAACAACCTTTACTTTTTAATCATTCAAAGAAAAGTATTCCTTTAATTACTGCTACTCTGCTAGGGTGAAGAATATTCGTATACATTGACATACAAATTTTTTTCACTTAAAGTGTTTGTTCAATTTTTTTTAATCAACTTCAACTAAAAAATGTATTAATGAATAAGTTCTAAAACAGAAAGTGGACAAGCCGTCCACTTAAAAAACAAAGCCTGCCACTATTTGTGCCATAAGAAAGTGTACCCAATCACCCCTAAAGTGATTTTCCAACTTTTTCTCGTATTTTTCTTTACGAATACTTGATAGATCATATATTGTACTATAAAAATTGAAGACGAAAGCAAAATAAATGATGAATGAATTACTCAATTTAGAGTAAAATTAATGGTGATCTATTACTCCATTTGGAGTAAAATTATGAATGAATTGACATAGATAATGAATTTATGCCTGTAATGCATAATGCAACTAATTCTGTTTTCAATTCAACTAAGCACCCTACAAGAAGAGATGACCTTATCGCTTCCAATCCCTCCTTTGGATTTAAGCCACTTCATGAACTTCTTGATCCTTGATTCGTTCCAGAATGTGATGGAAAGTATATTCCTATCGGGCTGAATGTTGTCAGATGCAACATTATGGAGATAAAAGATCTGCATGAACAACTTATAATTAAGAAAAATAATATTGTCCACGTTATTTACAGTAAGCATATGCTCAACTTTAGTTGTAGCAACTGTGTCACCTGTAAGAAGTGCAGACAACCTCCAATGTATGTTGCTTGTTTATTTTGAAATTGACAAATGGATTTCACCAACCAGTCATAACAGAACATTGCCCAATTAAGTGATTTGATGGTGCTGACATCCATGATGGGGATGCAGAAACAACGGTGAAATATAACTGCCTATTGGACATAACAATGTCATTAGAGCAAATAAGGTAAATGCAACCTGCAAAAAACTTTATGTAAGAATATCAACATCGTGAACGGTTGCAAGCATTAATAAGCTACGTAAATAGCTTAAGTGTGCAGATTTTTAAAAATAAGTTCAAGTGTTTCATACAACTACAATTACCAATACTATAGATTAAATGGGAGTTATGCATAAAGATTCATAATTCAAAACACAATTAATTGTAAGCAATTACATGCGCTGTTATTTAATTATCCACAAACCTTGAAAATCTTGTTGGCTTCATCTAATTGCTCTATTAGTTCCTCTACGTGCGGATACGAATCCCTTTAACTGTTGCTAGGAAAATATATCACACTTCAGCAATATGATCACTTGCACCATTAATCTCAATGGTCATACCTCTATCTTTTACGCCCATGATTTTTGAAAACATTTTGGGAGAAAGTTCTAATTTCTGACCATGAAGTTCAATTATATTCCTTTCATGTTTAAACTGATCAACTAACCAATGGCATAACTTCCTCTTCAGCTTGTCACATCTAAGTTCAAGTAGGCTTTCAAATCCTATTTCTCTTATTGCTCTTTTCTTCTCTTCTGATAAATTCTTAACCAGCGCACAAAATCGCTCAGGTACACACTTAGTTTCCACTATTTCATTGTCACCAGAATGTGGGTTTGAATTACCCATTCTTTCATCTATCTTTTTGTACTTTGCCTTTTGTTCGGGAGGAAGTTCTTTGTAGGTTTTCCCAATATGTTTTCGTAACTGTCAAAAAGGTAATGAATATGTTTTAAAACATAAAAAAAACCCACAAAATTATATATGTACATGCTACATTTAATGAATATACTAACCCCAAGCGTAACTGACAAATCTGAATTTTCACTTCTCAAATGCTTAACTTCTTCATTGCTGCAAAAGCATAACATCTAATTAGTGTTATCTAGTATGGGCGTGTTTCTTTCCCGATAGGTAAGTCACAATGACTACTGACAAGTAAGAGACAAATTCATAAGTTGAAGAAGTTGGAACTGCGTCCTGACCATTTGCTTTTCGAATAGGAGCATTTTTTTTTTCTGTAAGCCCCCGGGTAGTCGTTTACGCTTTCGTTGGTGACTGTCCATTTGTATTCTTCCAAAAGAAAAATTTTAAATAATTAAGGGAATGATAATTATTCCATCAATATGTATTAAAATTTTTAAAAAAGAATTAGTTCCCCCACCTGCTATTCAAAGTCACTGTGTACTCCTTACTTTTTAATCTATTCAACATACCATGGATGGTGGAATTCGTGCAAAAATTATAATTTTATTTTACTTTTGGCTTTTTTTTCCTCATTTATACCAATGAAGCACAAGAAGACAAAAATACCCAAGTACAGATCTGTACTTTTGCCCATGACTAATACCTAAACACACTTCACAATAAATGAATCACAGAGTGAAAAAAAATGCATATAATGAAGGGAAAGGATCAAGAGCCCTCATTTCCTACTACAAAATTTACAAAATCTTAATATTTCAACAGCATAAAATTTAATGGATAATGATTTTTGCTGTATACAATAAAATCATGACTATTATCGTGTTCTCAACTTTGCATCATACAAACAAATTTCATCGTGAAACAAAGTACAATGCTGAAAAACAAAGTACAATGGTTAAAAAAATTCATTGAAAGCTGCTGGGAATGAAGAGTAGGGGCTGATGGGCTATAACCAAAATCAAAATCAATGCATTGAAACCAATACGACAAAACCCATGATTACTATAAACACCTAATAAAGAGATAGTATATCAGAGGGACTGATACCTGGAATGTACTTCAGCAAAACAAGACCCCTGAAAATAAAGAAAAGTTTTGCTCAACATTCCAAAAAAAATAGAAGAAAATAGAGCGTCTTGTCAGCTCTTTTAAAAAAATTATATTGTTGTAACTTACACAAAATTCCATAGCACAATTGTAAGAACCAATCGTCAGATTAAGATAAAGGTCTGCTTGCTGCACCAGCTTGATAAACTTCAGCACATCACAATTCCCCTCCAAGTAATACTAAAACCAATTAAAATAAAAACAAAAAAGAATAAATAGCAAAACATATATTGCAGAACTTATTTAAAATATTTGCGTAGATTTGGACTACAAGCAAACAGGCCTTTTGATAAAAACAAATTACATGCCATGAATAAAATTATTACAAGTCTACCAAAGAAATTGACACAGTCGTAGTGATTACAAAACTGTCCTAACTTCATTCATCTTCACCGATGAAAATAGATGAACATTTAACATTCTTTCAAGTACATCAAGTCTTACAGATAAAGGTTTAAGGTTACAAAGTATAGTTACTTAAGACTCTTAGATTTATCATAAGGCAACTTAGACAATTCTATTACCACACAAAGACATTTGTCTATTTCTTATAAACACAGCAAGAATCACATCCAAGGTCCAGCAAATACAACAACAACCCCATACGACATATACACAGCACATATCCAACTCATTGGCCGATTTGCAGCACAAAACAATGTCATAAAACCACCAAAGTATCACTGGATTCAAATATAAGAATAATAGAAATATAACCGATCAATTACATCATTACCCCAAATAACGAATACTAGCGAGACTGCATTAATTCATACCACTGGTAGCAACACATTCTTTAATAAAATCCTTCAAACATAAAAAAATCAGCTACATGTGAATCTAGAATTTAAAAGGAAATATCATTTATAATTTTTTGGAGAGAATAAATCTCTTTCCACTTATATTGAAGATAATTCAAGCAAATGACAAGCCCCAATTTGCAGCTCATCAAAACAAACCTCATTACTTGCAGTTGCTTGATGCTCGATAATGCAACCTCTTTTTTTTTTTTTATGATTTTTTCCTTTTTGTCAAAAACAGAATCTTAAGATAAAAAACAAAAAAAGACAAGCCCGAGCAATTATCTTTCATTTATCAATCCCTGGAAATCATCTCAATATTTCAAGTAATAATTACTCATTTGCAAAATCAAATTATTAAAACTGAAATTTCAAGTAATAATCATAAACTAAATTGAAACTTCAAGCATATTTAAATGACATGATAAGATTTTTTATCATATATTAAATTAGAGAGAGAGCTCACCGAAATTGTTGGGAGACATAAGAGAGAGATACAGCAAGAGAGGTGATTCACGACAGTGAAAAATTAAAGTTGTGAGTGACGAACTGAAGCTGAGAGTAATAGATTGAAGATGAGCGCCAGAAATTGAGAGACGAATTGAAGCGAGAGTGACAGATCCAGTAAGCTTGAATAAATGGCACTCCGACTACATCTTTACTCTTTGCTGCGATGGGTGGTGAATATTCTTGAGTAACAAGTTCATTTCATCCAAAATTCTGGATGTTATTATGAGGGAGAGAGAGACATCACAATCCAACGGCTGTGATTTTTTAGTTCAGTTAATTGATGAAATAATAACTGACATACCCGGTTGCCAAAATGAGTTATCACACATAATAACCATTGGATGTATCTACCCCTATCTAACGGTTGCCCTTTTTGTTTGTAAAATATTAAATTCAGCTGTATAAGATACAAAGGCTGTATTACAAGCGGACCCATAAAATGGTTATATCCGATGATAAAACCAATATAAAATGTTTATACTATGACAAGTAATATATAAATCGATGGATTAAAATATAATATATATGTTAAGTATATAACAATTACATTGATATTATCAGAAAAATATTGCCAAATAAATTTATTCATACAATTAAATTATTTAAGTAACCTTTTTTTTTAATCTCAAATCGATTATTAAAAGATTTTTCCTAAAAAATACAATATACATAAGTCTTTATTAATATTTATTATATCACATTATAAAATCTCAACGACATTTGACAAGGAAAATTATCTTCAAATATTTATGTGTTTTTTGGCACAACACTATCACATTAATTTTATTATATATAATCATTCCTAGATGAGGGTATTCTTATATTTTTTAAGATTATTATTATTTTACTACTTCAGGAATTGTCAAATATCAAATGACTATAACAATTATTGTCTCCTATCATTTTATTATTTTTCCGTTAGTTGACTGTTAGTTGACTAACAAAATATCAATTTTACCCTTCATGATTAAAAAAATAATAAGATAAATTTGTAATTCATATATCATAATTCTAGCAAAATAAAATTATGTTGGTATTTTATATTCATTTTAATAAATATATTACAAATTTATTTTGTAAATAAGCTTCAAATATTTTTTTTTAATCGTGAAGGGTGAAGTTGGTATTTTATTAGTCAACTAATTGGTCAACCAATAGTCAACTAACAGTTGTAACGGAAAAATAGTAAAATGATATTTTTATAAAGATATAATAGTAAAATGATATGAGACAATAATTGTTGTAGTCATTTGATATTTTGCAATTCCTGAAGTAGTAAAATGATAATAACCCTATTTTTTAATATGGATGCGCTCTTAAAACGTGAGGTTTAAAAAAGTTGAAAACTAACTCTATTAAACCCTTAATTTAAAAATATGTTCGTATTAAAAAAAACTGAATACACCTACACTTAAGAATGACTCATGTATGTATGTGCATTAACTTATATTTATGTTTTTCTAATGAACGATGAGAGTAAAAGTTACAAAATTAAAAATGCAAAACTTGAAGCATCTTATCATAGTAAGATGCTTCAAGTTTTGGATTGTTTTTAGGAGGTTTAAAAGTGATTTTTAAAATCTAAAAACTAATTTTAGTGTTTGGTAAAAAAAATCAAAATTACTTTTGTCAAAATCAGTCTCTCCTACAGTTGATTTTAAAAAGAAAAGAATGAGTAACTTTTAGATCCTAATTTTGAGAATCAATTTTATCTTTTAATACAATTTCATAAATATCCTTAAAATTATTAGCTAAACCTAAAATTATCCTTATTCAAATTAGAAACAAAATAAATATTTTAATAAACTTTTATTATAATTCATCAATATAAATTTATTAATATCAATTTGTTGGTCAAATTATTATTAAATTTGTCAAATTATTATTAAATTTGTCTCACTATATTATTAATTTAATTATCAATTGTTTTAAGATAAAAAAATAAAAAAAAGTAAAATCAATAGATTATAAATTTTATTTTTAGTAAAAATTATTATAATACACAATTAAAAATATTATATGTACATGTTTTTGTATGTATAAGTAAATTTTATTTTATATTATGTATGTTTTAGTCATTTATTTTCTCTCAGCAGTATAACAGTAAAATACACAAACGTCCATAACTGTTTTCAAAACTCATAGTACTTCTAAAAAGAAAATTTACGAAATACTTAACTGATTCTCTTAATAACTAATTATTTTTATAGTACAACTAACGATAATTATTTTAAAAATTACAGTAATTTCAAACTCGCCCTCAGTATTAACCAAATGGACTGTCAAAGAGAGAAAAGTCCAAGAAAGATGCTTTGATTGATTTGTATCGCCCATATTATCATCATCTTCTTCAATTGATAACTCTTTAAAATCACGTAGTTCCACACACTTTTCACGGAGCGTGTGTCCAACAAAACATACTTTATTGAGATAATAAAAAAAAAATAAAAAAGAATAATTCTATCTTCTTCTAATTCAGTAGTTTAATCAGTTCACATATTATACCTGTGTTTCCGGTTTTAAAGTCAAAGTTCTATTTTTAATGGTCAGGTCATCTGTAATGTAATGTTAAAACTAACACTAAATCACTTTTCACATTATTTTTAGTATAAAATATTTCTTTAATATAACATCAAAATCAACACTAAAATAGTGATATGAATAATATTACATGGTAGTGCAACACTATTTATTTTGTGTTAGGAAAAAAAGTCTCAAATATTCTTATTACTTTTTTTATTTACATATATGTTATATTTTATATAATATTTTAAGTTATTATTATTATTATTTTATTATTTTTTGTTATTTTTGAAGTTTTGAATATTATACTAATATTTTAAATAAAAAATATTCAACACAAAAATTAATAATAAAAATAACCAATAACATTAATTTCTATATTAATGTAATGTTTAATTTTCATAATGTACTAATTTAGTTAATTAAATACAAATTTAATAATTTTTTTTATTTTTTTGTTAATCGATATAAATTTACTTATTACTTAATTATCTATATTAATAGTAATATTTATTGTGTTAATTGAATTAATTCTTGAGAATTAAAAGAATACAAAGAAGAATATTTTTGTGTGTGTAAAATTTGGTGTAAATGAGTTGGAGATAAAATAGTAATAGTAATTTAATGTGAAAATGATACATTTTTTGTGTTGGTGTTATACTAAAATAGTGTTAAGCATAAGAGATACCGTAAGGAACGACCTCCTTTATAAATTTAGATATCATCCATTGATGATTTTATCCAAATTCCAAATTCAATAGACAAGATTGAGTGTTGCATCCTTTCCAGGTTCCAGCGGCGTTCTTCAACTCCGGAATAAATTCATTGAGCATTGGTGTAGTAGCTACAACGACACTTCAACGTTCCAGTTAAACGTCGAAGAAAGGACTTAAGGGGGTAAAAAAAAGAACACGATTCATTAAAGAGAAAATTCTTTGGGAATTTGGTTATCTGAAGTTTCCAATGAAAAAGACCTAAAAGATTCAACGAATCGTGCGCTCAAAGTCATGCACAAGATTAGATCCTTGAGTTCAGTAGCTGAATCTCGTCGGTTCATTTATTGGGATTAACCTGATCCATAGACTCTGTTTACGTGATGTTTATACATTGAGTTACGTGATTATTTTAATGAATCACGTGGTGCTACGTACTTCACTCGTTGTTTCCCGAATCCTGAGGCTCGCTTTTTCTTTGATTTAACCATCACGTAATCTCTTTTTTTTTTTTTTTAAGCATTCACGTGATCAATAAACATTTAAACAAACCTTAGTTTTTCTCTCCTGCAACGGACATTATTATTTTATTTTTAGAATTTTGAAACCGATAATATCAAGACCAAACGGTGGGGCCGGAGAAGGAGGAAAGGCTCTTCGTTCCTAATTATGTTGTTAAATCATCTAGAACCATAAGAAATCATAGTTAGAAGGGAATTTCAATAAGTGACTTTTAAGGTTTCAAGTAACAACAAAAAATAATGCCAACTTTGTTCATAATATTGTTACTTGTAAGAGATTCAATCTCAAGTGAAAGTATCGAATACTTTGTTTATAATATTGTTACTTATAAAATATAAAATTATTGAATACTAACTAAAAGAATAAGAAATATTATAATTTTACTACTAAAGTTATTCTAACATATCATGTCAGTACCATGATTTGTCGAAAAGTATAGAAAAGTACATTTTACTACCAAACATTTACGTCGTTATCAATTCACTACTATTTCGTTAAAAACGTTAAAAATTTACTGATATCATAAGGGCATGGAAGACATTTCTAACTGTAAAAATAAAATTACCTGTTAATTTAATAGATAAATTATCATTTTACTATCAAGTTTTTAGGAAAATTATCATTTTACTACCGAGTTTTTAGGGAAATTATCATTTTACTACCAAATTCTTAGAGGTAAAATCGACTTTTAACTTAATTTCCGTTAAATATTAATTTTTTTTTAACTGAATATAAGTGAATTGATACCGCAAACGTTTGATAGTAAAATATACTTTTCGATAAATTATAGTACTGACATAATATGTTAGAATAATTTTAGTAGTAAAATGATAATTTTCTAAAGAACAGTTTTCACTCTTATGTATATACAATCTAAACATGTCTTTACAGACAAAGTAAACAATTTTTTATTTTTAATATCCAACAATCGAATTCCTTATATACAGACAAAATGGAAAGTATCGTGCATCAAGTACACAATAGCTAGATTCTATATTGGTCCCAAATTTAAATGAATGAAAAATTTATATTATTAAATTTGTATGTATACTTCAAAATTTTAAAGGTGAGGACTACTTTATAGTTACTGTAAAGTTACCCTTCTCACAAATTTAATCGTGGATCACTTGAATTATTTACGAGGGAGGGCTGCACTTTACCGCAGCTGTAAAGTAGTCCTTGCCAATCTTAAATACGACTCTCAAAATTTACCAAGTTACAGTTCAATGTAACAATAGCAACACCCATAAATGATGGGAGCCGTTACCTTACGATTAACGTGAGGTGCGCTCCCCTCACAGCAGTGGATCCTATTACTGCACAGCTCTCACTGTTGTGAGGGAGCGTACCTTACATTAAACGTAAGGTAGGCAAACCCATAAATGATAGTTAGCAAGACTTTCTGTCTGTCGTCCTTCAAATGTGGGCCGCCCACGTTGTTCGTGGCAAGTGTAACGAACGTGGAAGAAGAGACTGGAGATATTATTGCCATTGGATACGCGAATCTTGACCGACCCTCCTTATCATTATCACATTTATATTATGTCACCCTTTTGGGGTTTTTCGTTTTACCCAACTTTTCACAAAATAAGGGAGGTCCATTTGAACTTTTTAATAACTTTTTGCTTCGCTTCAGTTTTTGGTCCACTCAATCTTCTTTACTAGTTTGAAATATCCACTCTCATTTTTTTTTTTTAATTTGACATAATATTAAAATATATAGTTTGAGTAATGCATAGCATGTATAAAATTTATTTCATTGCTGCTCTAGTTTGTATGCATGGTAATTTTTTAAAGTATCATCAATAATCAAAATTTTAGGGAGAACAAACATTATCTTTGAAAGAAAAACCAGTAGGGACTGTAAAACAAACATCAAATACGCCGTGGTTGTAGAACTTTTGGGGCAACACTCAACACTCACTTGTAAATTTGTTTAGAAAGCATGTGTCTTTATCAGATTCTAAATGGACCCATTTTAGAAAAACGTGGGCTTGTTTTGAAAACGGGTACAATCATGTTAGAAGAGGGGCCTTTGGGCCTGGGGCTCAACTGAATACTAATTTTGATTTCAATCCTTTTTTTAGCCTTTTTGATTTTGTAGGATCACACCTCGTCAGTTTCTTCAACATATTTGTTTCCTTCACTTCATCACCAAATAAACGTAAGTTGTGTAGCCCGTATTTAGGGATGGTAAAAAAGTTTTTTGATCAGGAATATGGTTTTGGTCCGGACCTCCTGCATGAGGGTTTGGATAAAGGGTTAGGAAAAAAAATTCGGGCCATGCTCAAGTTTTTTTTTTTTAAATAAAAAATATTAATTTAATAAAAAATTAAATTTATAAATATGGCATTATACTTGTTAAAATATAGTTACATTAACATCATATTATATTTTATTCGATAATAATATAAAATAAAATTAATTAAATAAAAAAGTATAGATTCCTAAGCAAAGAATTCTCTTTAGTTCTCTCTGCGCTCTCTCTCTCTGACAATGAGATATCACAAAGAATGAAAAGAATACATGTGACCTGGGGACCATAGCCATTTATATAGACAATGGTTTCCCATTGTCATTGGGTATTCTTAATTCTGCCCATCATAAAATTAGATACTATTGAGTTTCTACACATTAAAAGACTCACACTCTATTAGATACATTAAAGCGCATAATACCAAAAACTTAAATAGATAATTTTTAATTGGGCTTAATTTTATATGACTGTCTGCAACACATAATTATTCACATATAAGCCCAACGTTAGATTAAGGATCCAACAATATTGGATTAAAAGCATAGTGAAATCAGATTTTACTGAAATCAACCCTTATTCCATTTCTTACCCTTATACTTTACTGAAATCAGATTTGTCAAAAGCGTATTCATTTTTGTCCTTTCGTTTTTTGACAAATTCCTTTTCAATTTTTACAAGAAACTCTTTAGCAGTAATTATCCTTGCAGGTATAGAGCCTCTGAATGTTTTCGGAATGGCATTCTTCATGATCATGATACACATGCGATTTGATCTCTCCCACCTTTCCATTTCCCTTTTATCATCATGGATACTTTCATCTGTAAGAGGTATGGGAGAATCAACCCTTAATGCAAGATTAAGATGCATGACTGCGAGAACTATTGAGAGGATCTCGTGCCATGATTTAAAGTTAGAGTCATTTAGCATAGGAATAAAATTGATGTTAGCAGTAATATTAATAGTAGACATAACTGAACAAAAAACAACAAACAACCAAAACAAGCTCATATTAGTCTTAAAATAAAACTTAATTCAAATAAAGGTAAACCTCATCTCAAGATACCGGACACTCCATTAATATTTCATCTTTGGATAAAATATTAACTTGTAGGTGATATCTTAGTGCAGTAATCAAACACTGATAATAAGAACATGTCAAACAATAAACCTTTCTTTGGGCCGATTTATTGCTCAAAAGTAAAAACCGAATAATTATCACGTGTTTATTACCACAGGTGCACATGTCATTCTATTAGAATATGGACCTTCCTGATCTATACGTTCTCCTAGAGAGTCCTTTAGTTCTTTCAATACTTTCTCTCTAATGATGGGATATTAGAAAGAATGAAAATAATACATGTGACCTGGGGACCATAACCATTTATATAGAGAACTGTTTCTTGTTACTAGGTACTGCTAATTTTGCCCATCATTGAATTAGAATACTATTGGGTTTCTACACATTAAAAGACCCATACTCTATTAGATATATTAAAGCTCATAATACTGAAAACCTAAATAAATTACTTTTAATTGGACTTAACCTTATATGACAGTCCGCAACACATAATTATTCACATATAAGCCCAACGTTGGATTAAGGATCTAACAATATTAGATTAAAAAATCTAACATCATTAGCTAGCAATATAGAGAGAAAGATAGAAGAGAGAGAAAGTTCTAGCTTGCTCTCGATAGTCACTTGTAATTGCTGTGTGAAGTTTCTCCATTGATCTTCAACAAAAACTCACAAGAAAGCTTCTTCCATGGATGTAGGTTGTGCCAATCTTGGCACAGCTGAACCACGTAAATCTCTTAGTTCTTGGTTGTCTGTTTTAATTTTAGGTTTATACTCTGTTAATTTGTTCTTTGAACCTTGTCGATTGTTCTTGGTCTTTCAATTGATAATTTGTGGTTTCAGTTTACAAGCTAAGCATCCCAAAAAGACTTGCTTGAGATCCAGGGCAATGCTTGATCTTGATTGGTTGATTAGCAGGTCAAGTCACTACAATTGGTTTCGGAGCTTAGAATTTGATGAGGTCCAAGAATGGCTACGCCTAAGATTGATCTGGAAAAGCTTAACGGCAAGAATCAACTTGAAAATTCGTGCGGGCAAGGTGACTGCCAAGCTGAATTTGTTAGGAAATTGAGTTTCCTCCCAAGATCACTCCAAGCAATTTGTCAAGTAACAAATTAACAAGAAAAATTAAATATAAAACACATCAATCTCACAACACAAGATTTATGTGGAAAACTCCAAATTCGGAGAAAAACCACGACCGTTGTCAAAAAGACAACCAGAGAAAAAATATTCACTATGTGGAAAATTATTACAACCACACTCTCAGAAATAATTTTCTCTTACCCAAGCCCCAAATACACCCAAAGAAACACTCTCTAAATGAAGAAGAGAAACTGAGGATTGGATTTTGGATGCTTTAAATGAGGGGGTGAACCCCTCTATTTATAGCCACCAATGGCTACTGTTCATCTTACGGCTACTGTTCATTTTGCGGCTTTTCCTCTTTTTTTTTTCTTTTTTTCTTCATTCAAAGATTTGAATATCAACATTCAAATCTTTGAATGTTGAATGGTTGGCACCCTATCTAGAAGGGCGGTGCCAGCTTGCCTTTTTTCACATTCTCCCATTTGGAGATTTGATTGCGAACCAATCAATCTCCACACCATCCTTGTCGTCTTCACCTATAGTCATAATCCTCAACATAGAGAATTATCATACTCCACCATAGAAAATATGCCACTTAGAATTAATTACCAATTCTAAGAATTTTACATCGGCACATGTCAAAATATCCTGCTGAAATTTATGGTGCAACTTCCATGTTGGCCTTCTTGGAAGTTCATTAGCCATCGACATAAATTCCACCACACACTCTGCATAAATGCCAACCATACCTCGTGTGCAAATCTTGTGGACCCACTAACAGTAACACATCCCCTTTCATGGCACTAGCGGTATACTATGAGGATGTCATCATCATCAATTTTACAAAGGATCATCGTCTCCCATGATGATGAGAGACTTACCACTAGCAATGCTATCAGCATCTGATCTAGAGCTACTTGCCGATCCTGCTCCATTTCTCCTTTGACAATCTCTTTTTAGATGCCCTGATTGTCCACACCCCCAACAGACTCCATTTTTCTTAGAATTATTTTTCTTCCAATTCCCCACAACTGCCAAAGCCGAAACATCTGTAGTTTCAGTACTTTCACCACTCAATCTTCTTTCTTCTGAGAGTAAAGTACTAGTAACTTCTTCAAGATCTACCGTATCCTTACCGTATATCAAAGTAGGTAACAAGTGTTTGTAGGAAGTTGGAAGTGACCACAGCAACCTAAGCGCCTTATCCTCATCTTCAATTTCAACTCCAATGGCTTCTAGTTCTGACACAATACCATTGAGAACACTGAGGTGATCAGAAATTTTTGTACCTTCAGCCATTCGTAGCGTGTGAAATCGCTCCTTCAGGTACAATCGATTTGAGATGCTCTTTGTCTAATACAACTTTTCTAGCTTCTCCCAAAGTTCTTTCGCTGTAGGAATATTTCCTACATTTGCAAGAACATTCTTTGCCAGACACAGTCGAATGGCACTTGCAGCTCTGTCATCTAAATCTTCCCAATCTTCATCGCTTATACTAGCTTTCCCAGAGCCACTACTGGAAGTAGGGGATAGTTTCCCCTTCAATACCTTGTGTAACCCAGATTGAATCAACACATCCTTGACTTGAATTTGCCACAAGCCAAAGTTAATTCTCCCATCGAATTTTTCTATTTCAAATTTCACCGGACTTGAAAATTTCAATCCTGACATATTTGCTTTGCAGATCAGCCTTTACTCTTCACCACGGACTATTTAGATTGGCTCCCACTGCTTCACGTGAACAGTACCGTATATGTGAACAATAGCGTATATGTGAATAGTACAGTATACGTGAAAATCGAGCTTATACATATTTTTCCTCAACAAGCTTATACATTGCATCTTGTCGCTCCTGCAAAAATAGAAACCAAAGGCATTAGCATAAACCTTACTGAACACAACAGAATGTTACACAACTCGCAGTTTAACTAGTGGTTGAGTATTGCTGGCGGAGCAGTTTGGTCATTGAAAACAAATGGTCAAGTATGTTGGTTCACCATTCTGGGTTTTCATTAAGAGCGTTAAAAGACATGCAGTGGACACGAAGTTCTATGACTCACAAAATAATAAAAATCTGAAAAGGAAGGACCGCAAGTTTGGAAAAGAAATAACTTGTGTAGCATCACAAGTTGTGTTGAGGCTTATGAAGTGTTCGTTGACATTTTCAACTCCAAATTTACGCATCATGGTCTTCTTGACTAGTTTTCCTGTAACAATGGAAAATTGCTTAAATACCAGAAGCCAAACTTTCTTGGAAACAGATGGGGTGACATCAGCGTTAGTGCAACTAACCAATCTCTTCTGTTTCACCCTTGAGCATTGTAGTTTGTTTTGCAATGCCAAACTTTTACCAGGTCAACATCTGGATCAAATACTTTTGAAATAGCTTTCTTGAATTTCTGTAGGCAAGCAAATAACTATATCAGTATCTATAGAACTCCCCAAAAATTGTCGACATGAACGGTCAATTTAGCAAAAAAACTCATTCCTCAAGGAATGCTTCTTTTGTTGAGCTAGATCCATTAAGTTCACCCCTGAGAATGTAATCACACACTTACTCAGCCTGGATTAAATCACAATTTAAAAAAATATTTTAATGAAGATCCCCTAATATCCCTTCTGAACATACCTCTTTCATATCCTTGACTATGATATACGTTCCTGCAAAAGATGCGGTTGCCACAGTTTCCTCATGAGAATATTTACCGTGAATAATCGAAGTATAGTCTCCCTTCTTGTGCCTCTCAACAGTAGTCCAGAGTCCAGACCTTCAGAAAACAATTTAAAATTATATATAATATGGCACATGAAGAGGGACTGAAGACATAAACAGTCAAATGAATAATCATAATAACAGATGAGCTGTCTCAGCTAAAGGTACCTTACACACCCAAGGGCAAGTTGTATCAACAATCTGTACATTCTTGCCATTGAAAGTCACCATTTCTTCAACCGCAGCCCAAATGCAGGCAAAACCACAACATCACCCTTATCTACCGCATCAGATTGGTTTTTTCCTTCTTTAACAGGTATATTTTTAACTTCCATCTCCTCCAACCGCTGCCATGTATAACCTAAGACCCTTAGTAATCATTTTACTAGAATACAATAATGAAAGAAGCAAATCATGATTGAAGCAAAAGAGCGTAACAGTTTCATCAATACAACTTAGCAAACAACATGGCAACAAAAATATCTGAATTGAAAAGATTAGAAAAGCAGTACTATTTTTTTTTAAGACCTTATTAACAGTTGGATTGTGAATGATGTCATTGGTAATCCAGATCTTCTCATCGGGGAACTGTTTTCTTGCTTCATAAGCAATCTGCACAGCACGCTCAACGTAAGGGTGAGAAGATCTCTCCATTGGGCCTACTAAGCGCCACCGGAAAGGCCCTACAAACAGCTACTGCAAAGGGCTGTACGAGAGAGCTGCCCTCCAGCAAGCCCATGTGTACTTGTCTGATAGCTTCAAAAGGACAGTCACACCGAGAGTGCTGCGTGTCAAATCCAAACTTAGAAATAACCTATTATATTTGGGCAAATATTAAATTACATTTAACGTCCACACCACACACACTGTTTATGTGAATAAATATAAGTTACATTTATAAACTCCCTTATATTTGAATTCACAATAATATTACTTAAAACTCTTACTTAATTTAGAGAACAGATGCCCTATTGTATAAAGTTAAGATCACTTCACTAAATGCCATCACCAGCAATGCCTTGAACAATCGGTTTCCTCATTTTCAAGCTTTGCACAGGTATTTCCTCCCACGTTCTTCCCATAAATACACAGAGAGCATTACCAGTAATAAGTCCTTAAAATATTTTGGTCCAGATAATGGCCTGACTAGAATTTTACCAAAACATTAGTTGAGAAGGAAAAAAAAATTGCGTTAATGATTCTGAAATTTGAAAATTGAAAATTTAGGGAAACAAAATACATTAATGATTCTGAAACTTTAAATTTTCATTGTTTCAAAATTTATTTTCAGAAAATCCAAATTAGAAAATCAAACAATTCATGATTCCTTTCCCCCGGTATGTTCAATAATTTTGTACGTAGCTTCCTAGTAATTTACTGGAAACGCAACGTCAACAACTCAACATCACCATATCACCGTGTTTATTGCCCCTCCGTTACATCCCCACCGACCAAAAAGGAAAAGAAAAAAAAATCAGTTTCAACCTATCGGCTTTAGTTTTACATAACATTTTTTATGAAAATAAGAAAAGACAAGCAAAAAAAAAAAAAAAGGCAAAAGTCGGTTCCTGCTGAGGCCGTATAATCCAACGAACATTCCAATCCGCAAGTCGTTGTATGAATAGTCCCTATTTCAATGGAATCATAAAACTACACGACAGCTCCCATTTTCCTTGTACCCAATCACGTTCGGTCAGAACTGACAAGGCAAGCAACTGCCGTTCACTGAACTCTACACTCAACTCATGCCACGTGTTCTATTTTCATTGCCCCTTCTTCTCCTTCTTACCAAAGCAATACCCAATCAGAATATATAAAAAATTATAAAAAAACAATACGTTGGCTTTATTTTGATCAGTTATTTTATAAAAAAATACATATATTTATTAAATAGTATTTCTCACGGTAATTAGAAAAATAAAAAAATTCTAAATACTCTTTACTGTATTTAGAGTAAGGTGAATAAAATTAATCACCTGAAATCTCTCCGTAACTTTGTGCTAAGTAGAGATGTAAATCTTATCCATACCTTGCTTTTTATCATATATATATATATATAAATTCATATAAAAAATGATTTTAAAAAAATCAACAAGTATCTGCTGGTTCGGGTGTGTGTATGTGGATCTATATATATAGACTTACCTGCTAGCGAACGTTTCTATTGTTGTTAGCATTGCTAAAAGCATGGGATCTAAAACAGTGGTTCTCTTTCTGGTCTCTCTCCTCGTCGTCTCCGTTTCATCAGGGACGTTGATCGACGATGGTGATCAGCTGATCAGGCAAGTAACGGACGGCGGTGACGAGATCCCAAGCCACCACGAGAGCACCAACAACGACCTCTTGGGCGCAGATCACCACTTCTCCCTATTCAAGAAGAAGTTCAATAAAGCGTACGCTTCGCAGGAGGAGCACGACCGTAGGTTCACTATTTTCAAGGCCAACTTGCGACGCGCCGCGCGTCACCAGAAGCTCGACCCGAGCGCCACCCACGGCGTCACTCAGTTCTCCGACTTGACTCCGGCCGAGTTCCGCCGGACGTACCTTGGCCTCAGGAGGAAGCTCAGGCTGCCCAAGGATGCGAATCAGGCACCGATCTTGCCTACGAATGATTTACCGGCGGATTTTGATTGGAGAGAGAAGGGCGCTGTTGGCCCTGTTAAAGATCAGGTCTGTTTTTAATTAATTAATCAACTTATTTCAAAAAAAGAATTGCATTTTTTCGTTATTATTGTTGTTTGTTTGTATTTATATTTTTGCTGAAATTTGTGTCTCTTCACTAAAGATATTATTTTACATTATTGAAGCTTCTATTTATTAGGATTTTCGTAATTTTCATTTATTTATTTTGAGGTCGTGCTAGAAAGTTAACCATTCTTTTATTTTTTTTATTTTTTGGATTTCATGTTTGTTAGGGCATTTAGTTTTGGCCTTTGATTTGTTTGTATTATTTAAATTTGAATTTGATTTTGGATGAAATTATGTTGGATTTGTAATTGATTATTGTTATTTTGTTGTGATGATTAGGGTTCATGCGGATCATGCTGGAGTTTCAGTACAACAGGGGCCTTGGAAGGTGCTAACTTCCTGGCAACTGGAAAGCTTGTGAGCCTCAGTGAGCAACAGCTTGTGGATTGCGATCATGAGGTTTGTGAATAGATCTCACTCTTGGATTATAAGATTACTTGCATATATATAATGTATATAACTGTCTGAATATTTGTTGCCTTAGCTAATTTTCTGTATGAGTATTATGACCCCATTATATGCTATTTGACCGTACACTGAAAATTTTGTCCGTTCAAAACCCCGGCCTGAAAAGTTTCCAACTAAGCTCATGTCAGCGCTTCTAATTTTTCTAATTGAACCGTAACGGTTATATCTGTCTGCAGTGTGATCCTGAGGAGCCAGGTTCTTGTGATTCTGGATGCAATGGTGGGCTTATGAACAGTGCTTTTGAGTACACACTCAAGGCTGGTGGGCTTATGCGGGAGGAGGACTATCCTTACACTGGCACTGATCGTGGCCACGCCTGCAAATTTGATAAGAGTAAGATTGCTGCCTCAGTGGCCAACTTCAGTGTTGTCTCCCTTGACGAGGATCAAATTGCTGCCAATCTTGTGAAAAATGGTCCTCTTGCAGGTAAATAATTCCTTCTTGCAGATAGTTTCAGGTCATGAGGATCTTTTCTGTTCATGTCTAGGTTTGCAATGACACTTTAAATCAGAATTTCACTCTGGTAGTTTAATTTATGGAGATGTTCATTGGCTTTAACCGTAATACCTCTTTCTTTGTTTGAATGCAGTGGCGATCAACGCCGTGTACATGCAGACATACATTGGGGGAGTTTCCTGCCCATACATATGCTCGAAGCGATTGGACCATGGAGTGTTGCTCGTGGGATACGGTTCAGCTGGCTATGCTCCAATCAGGTTGAAGGAGAAGCCATACTGGATCATCAAGAATTCATGGGGTGAGAGCTGGGGAGAGAACGGATACTACAAAATATGCAGGGGTCGCAACGTCTGTGGAGTCGATTCCATGGTTTCGACCGTAGCTGCTGCTGTTCGTGATTGACTCCAAGTAAGGAGTAGGTTATACCAGCAGATACAGGTCCATTGGATGTTTTGTATATAAAGCATGCAACTTTAATGTTGAAACAATTTCCTCAATGCAGAAGAAATGATTTCTTATTGCATGTGGGTGTCAAACTGAAATGTCTCATTTATGTCATTTAAGTGGAACTCCTTTGTTGTAAGATTAAGACTGTCATCTGACTTTATATAAATTTGGCAGATCCAAGGACATGACATCAAATCTTCCGAGCTTAAAATGCTCTTTGGAAAGTGTAACACTTCCTTTCAAAAATATGAAATACCTATTCAAATCACTTATTATCATAATGGAGTCATTACTATATTCAATGGGTAGAGTATTAATTTTACAAAATGGGAGTACTCTACTTCATTCAAACACATTTATGTTTTTTAATCTTTTAGTTTGTAAAATAAAGGATTTTCCTATTGAATTGGGACTCTGAATGTGAATGTGGTAGATTTATTTTTTCAGGGAGTTTATAAGTTAGGAATTTCCTTGTTGGAAGGGACCCTGGATATAACAAATTTATTTGGTAATATAGCATTATGAAATTTATAAGTTTTCAAGTAGGCCAGTTATCAATTTAGTATATGAGTTGTGATATATTTACATAGTTAATATATCTCAATTGATATGGCGGACACCAATATGAGCTGAATAAACAAACAAAACAAATAGAGAGGCCTTTTGTTGTCCCTCGTTCAACTACAGAAACTTCATTCCGAGATTGGTTGAAACCAGCTTCAACGTAAATCCGAGTACTCATCTCCTCAGTACCCATTTTGTACCAATAGAATGAAAGATTCTGTTGCTGCAACTCTCCCTTGCAACCCGCGGAAGGTATCTAATGCAAACACGAGGAGTGTCGCGTACTCAGCCTTCTAAGGCTTTTATAGTTTATACTGCCAACGGACATTCCAAAAGAAAATTTTAGGAAAAGAATACAAGTCCCATGTGAACGTATTATTTCAAGCACGTGCACATTGTTAGAGATGAAAGGATCACTTTGTTTGATAGACGGTGTGCTGCCTTGTAAATCAAGTAAAGCTAACGAATGCCGGTTCTCGTTTGCTTCATAATCTAAAGCGCATGGAGAATACAGTTTAGGCACCCCATTCATTTTTGGCTTGATGTATCATAGACCATTGACCTGAAGCAGCAAATTAGGACTAGATGGTGTACAAGGCAGTACCTTCTGTCGAGATAACTGACGACATCATATACATATAGAGCTGGCCAATTTGCTTCGATAGAGAGCAGTATTAAACTTCCACAAGATCCAATTGTATCATCTTGGACACTCAAAGCAGCAAATTTTGCTAGCTCTCATCCCATTCTCTTCTGGTTTGTATGAGGACTACTGAGATCCAGGTAACCTGAACCTAGTGGCAGTCATAATCTTTGACATCTGACGTTGAATGTGAATGTCATCAGAGATCACACTGAACCAGGCCTTACATACACATATGAATCTGACTAGAGATTTTGTAGGAAGTCTCAAGTAAAACCCATACATAATATCATGAATCAAGTGATTATCCTCTTCGGTTTCGGCATTCTCACTACGAGCAAAGAGAAATGGGTTGACGATTTCCTTCTCGCTTTTGTTCATTTTCATCTATCCTGCTTGGAATATATATAACAATTGTTCTTTGTCTTTGAACGTCTGCAACAACATTTGTCTGTGACTTTACGAGTAGTGTGCTGTAAATAATTAAGCAAATACCCAATTGCACACACAAAGACAAGGGACATTGCCACTTTTGGTTTTCTGTTTATCCAAACAATCTAACCGTGTATCCAATGTGCCCCTAAAGGTTTGGTAGAGTGATTTTCAAGTAACTTCGTTTTAGCCACAATTTTATTTTGACTGCGAAAAGGGGGAATATTTACACCAAGACATGATATTAGAAAAACAGTACAAATAAAGTAATAAAAAATTTCGGGAGAAATCGCAATCGAGATTAAACATGCAAATTTGCAAACCAAAAACCGAAATTCAATTTGCTAAAAGAGTATATGAAACCTCAAATTGGAATAATTTCGGCGGTTATGGAGCCGCCTCTCTTCTTTTCAAGGCCTCAGATTCTCCACTCTATATCTTTTTATTTAGTCTCCAGGTGATTGACTTCCTACTAAGGATCTTGGTTCTTTTCCCCATTTTGTCCTATTTCAGAGATTTTTGAGAATGCGCGTCCCATCCAATCCGGTAACGTATTTCCAATCAGTTTCACATAAATTGTGTAACAATGATACCCCAAAATCTACATAGCAAATTCCCAATCATCGACCACGGAGTGATAGTACCAAACACTACGTAACTATACTTGAAACGAGTAATACAAACACTTTCATACGATTACTTGTTATCCAAACTCATTTATACTATGAAATAATGTCATCCAAACTGATTTATATTATTATTTAGATTCTCAATCAACTAATCATATGTTTATAATTTATAATTTATGGTTTCAATCAACCAATCATACGCTTATACGTGTGCCTCTTACTTCGTGTCCAACAAATCCATCTTCATCCTTCACAGCAAAAACTGATGCAAATATACAAAATAATCACAATAGAAAAGTCCAAGATTTCCACACCATACAAACCCCCATTTTCTTTCTTTTGGGACATATTTATTATTTTATAATAATAGAATAGCTGAATAAATCAAATATGCAATTGTTACAGATGGGATGGTACTGACTAACTGTGCTCAGCAAACGATGCTGCTAGCCTAATAAGGAAAACTGCTTATTCCTTTCCAATAATAATAAACCACCATTGAAAAGGGAACGGGTCAATGCTCGAATGCTTAAAAGGTTTTCTCCAATGGCCTCAACAAGATACAGCCCGATCAACCTCTTCCACGGTGTTCAAATTAAAAAAATCAGCACAGATCCCAAAGCTATGCACACACAACTGAATTATCTTCAGACGGTAACTATTTATTCAATCAAGTGTATCATTCATCTTCATCATCAAGCAGTGCAAATGAAAATGGAGAGAACTTGTAACCGTCTCCTTCATAAAACTTGTTCTGGAATTCCACCCAGTGAAGACGCAAAGCATGCAAGAAAGCACTAAGAGTTTCCATCACCAGCAATACGCCCACAGTTGCAAATACAAAGACGATGATGCCAACAATAAGGATAAGTATATTATTGTACCTGCAGCAAGTAATTGAGACAATCGTTATTCATTGATTATATTATTGTTATTGCCTTTTGATGATATAGAAATGGAGCAGTATCACATACCCCCAAGCAAGGAGAAGGACCTTCTCATAGAACACACTTGATAGTTCTGAGTGGGCAAGACTACAGAGAGGCCAAAAAGGGAAAAGAAACAAGCACAATTAGCCACCATGGACAAAGTTGGGACTCCAATTAGATAGAAAGTAATATTTATGTAGTCATAGCAATATAACGAAAGTGACTAAAGGGTATCCCGTGTAATTTATGTGAAATGGCGGTGCATGATCTTATGCGAGTAGGTACAGGTGTGCATGAAAGGGAGCTGATTTCAACAACTCTTGATCTTCCATTAAAATATGAACAAATTATTTTATTATAACAAAAACTGATCAGATTGATTTTCTTGTTGCTAGATACCTCAGAGCCCATAATCGAAGGTAAGAAGCTGTGTTTGAAACTGCTCCAAGCACAAACTCAATTGTGTGTATCATCTGATGTACAAAAACTTCACTGAACTCAAATTCCTCATGACCATGGGAATCATGATTTGTATCTGGCTGAAGAGACTCGTCTGTGCTCTGGAGTGGTTCATAAGATTGGCCTTGATGCCTCTGGGAGAACATGACTCAGTCAGAACAAAAGGAAAAGCAGGGGAAAACAAATGCTATAAACAAATTAAGCAAGAAATCAGCAAGCAGAAAACTTTTAGCTTACGCCTTGGTGTTGCATCTTTAAGACAAAAGGCTTTGGAAGCAGCATCCAAGGGACAGAAACAAAAGCCAACAACAACAACACAAGCTGAAAATGAAACACACAAGAAGAATCAGTGTGATGTGATGTAAATAAGCATGGGAAATCAATTAGAAAAGAAAAAATAAAGAGCCAACCTGAGCTGTTTTTTGCCCAGGGAAAAGCTGGTTATCACCCAATTCATCAGTAGGACTCAAGAACATGTATATCATTACATGATATAAATCAGCTTGCGAACCAGTGATCCACTTCAAAATGATAAGGAGTGAAAGATAGCCAAACAGGCTGTTTAAAAATATCATCTGGGGAATAAATTGAGCCCTGGAATAATGCATGAGCAAATTTATCGTTTAGTTGTATGCTACTAATCCTGTTTACAACTCTGGAAGAGGCATAGAAGCCATCAAGCAAATCGAAAACCAACTTAGCAAGTCAAACTTACCAGATGTTAACGCCGATCCGGAAGAATGTTGCATTGAAATAACTTAATATGATTCCAAGGTTCATTTGGGCAACCCCAAGAAGGATGGACATTTTCATTTTCAAAGAGTTGAGAAATGGCAGCTCGCTGCGGGAGCCATGCCATACAGGATCTACACCGAATGGGTAGGTGTCACGCACTTTTATTAAGCCAACTGTAGTAGCCTCACTGCAAAAAGAAATCCAAGACAGTGTCACTGTCAACTAACAGATTAATGCAAAAAGATCACACCATGTACCAAAGGTATTGGTGTACCTGCAAGAGAGATCGCGGCATGCATACGCTGAGCGACTAAATATTTCGAATGGAACTGAGAAGAACTCATTATAGATTAAGCCGGTGTAAATTGAAAAGAGTGCCATCAACAAAATAACATAACGACCGCCAAAGGTCATGTCCGTAATGTCATCAAGCTTCTGTAGTATACCAAAGAGGGGGGAAAAACACAATTAAACTACAAAACTTGACAATTAAACCTCAAAAAACAAAGAAGTGCAAACAGAATGACAGAGAAACTGTGAGAAAATGATCAAGTTGAATATCACAAGCTGGAAGGAAATTAGTGACCAAATGCGATCCAAGAATGCCCACAAACAGCACATAGCCCAGAATTTATCCTAATACAGACATACAAAAGGTGAAACTTATATATAATAACAAATCCAGCGCAAAAACCAACCAGCAGCAAATGTAATTTTGTTAAAATCTATTGTACTTTAATCATCTATGACATTCTAAAAACCCAGAATTAAATCATAGCCATATAAAGTCAATATCTAATTGTGCCCTGATGATCTCAGTATAAGCACATGATATAATAAAACAGACAAGAGAACATACCATTATCATCACTAGTTTAACATTATCATGCGTAGCATAATAATAGAGGATGTAGAAATGCCACAGAATTCACAAGAATCAGCATAGAAATAAAATGTGAAAAGACTCATATGCTCTTGAATTATACTTAGCAATCAATCACAACTAGGTAAAATTCCACATCGAACAAGATTACCTGGCTTGCAAGTTTCTTTTCCCGGAATATAAGAACCAAGGTCGCAAGTAATAAGCATATTCCATGCCCCCAATCACCAAACATGACAGCAAAGAGAAAAGGGAATGTAACAATGGTGAATACACCAGGGTTTGCTTCTCGATACTTAGCCACCCTGCAATAACAATTTAATGTGCATTTATTCTCAGTTATTTTGACTTGATTTCAAAATAAATATTGTAAGGAACAAAAAGTAACATATGACCATAAAAAGATGGCATAAGCATGAAAGGGAACATGCACATGGAGCCTGCACATAATCATTGTGCTAAACCATGCACTAAAAATTATCACTGCTTTAGACAGCAACATAAATCAGAAACTCTTTGTTCATTTTCACTTTTTAATATGAAACAAAGATGTTTTTAGTTGTTTATATTCACTTTGAACCCTATGACATTGACCCATATCAGTTGTTTTATGTATACTAGAGTGTCACGAAAAAAAAGGGAAAAAAAGGTGGCATCACCAATAACTTACAGTAAATTTTTTTTATGTGGTAGGCACAAAGGAGATTGGCATGCTGGACTCAAATAATTATGAATCAATTACATATATGGTCAGCCAAAAAGCACGGAATTCTAAATTTAACGCAGTGTAGCATGAGTTTAAGACAGAATTCTTCCTGTTCTTATGAGTCAACTCGCATGCAGCAAAGCAAGTACAGCATAATCTTAAGTAAAAACTCACCCATATGCATCAACAATCTCCTGAAAGGCAGAAGTGAATTTGTTTGTGCGAAAATAGGTAGGCGGAGACTCTTTCGTATGCAAAACCTGAAAAATGGCTCCAACTTGAGAATTGGAGTCAAATGCAGCCCGCTCCAATGCATCCTGAATCTGCACAGATAAATTCAAGCTTTGCTTGTAAGTACTCCGACATAATATTCACAAATAGAGAGCTTTCACAAGAGGGAAAGAAATTACCTGCTTTGTAGCGAAAACAGGACTCCACCCCTCACCCACAAGACACTTTTTAGTCACATCAAGGCTAAGCATGTTCAAAGTGTGATAGATCGATTTCTCCTTCTTGACCTTCATGAGTTCAAAATTTACATAAATAAACAGATGACTGAACATAATCTCTATCAGGCAGAGAGCATAATAAATTGACAGGGCTCAGTTGCAACTCATGCGGCATGGTTATTGAAAAATAGAAAAGAAAATTCACTAAATAATGTATTTTTCACAGACCAAAAGGTTCCATTGTTCAAATTGGTCTCCAATAGTTTGCAATAAATTTCCACGATGAAGCAGCCCAGCATCTATAGTAGTCTTCAGCTCTGAGAGTCTTCCTGAAACCTGAAATTTGGAAATGAGAGTAAGGGTTTAGTTTTCTTCATTAAAGCATAAAGATGCAGGCTTTATTCTGAACATATGGTGATCCCTGAAATATTTAACAAACATGCAAAGATCATTTTTCTTCTCTTCCATTCTGAACATATGATAATCCCAGAAATATTTAAAACACGTGCAAAGATAATTTTTCTTCTCTTATATAACTTTCACGTCCTGATATGATTTTGTTCCAAGCTCAAAAAGGAAAGCAGACACATCATGTTAATAGTCCAACCAAGCAAAAGAACACTAATAAATATCCAAGCAACTGTACTACTGAAGGGTTACAACATAGGAGGAAAATTAAGCACAAAGAAAAAATAAACTTGCAATGGAAACAACAGCTTCAAACAAGAATGCAATAAGTACCTCCGAAATTGCCTGAGCTTGTTTATCGAATTCTTCATTAAAAGGATAACGGTTAGCGCCAAAAGCGTCACAAATTTTCAGGATTTTGTTCTTTGCTCTTTCTCCTGAATAGAAAACCACAAAAACATTTTTCTCCATCTGCATTTTACAATCAGAAATCAAAAGTGAAATTCAAAGTGCAGTAAAATATAAAAAGACTGTAGTACAAGATAAAAACATGGCAAGTGGACAGACTTTCTGTGTAGAATTTCACAATTCACAAAATTCATGCAAAAAACACTAAACACAAGCATAAATACCTATGAAGCATTTAAACTAGGGAACTATACAAAATTCAACACCATATACATGCATAAAACAAAAACAAAACCAAACAGTAAGGCTTTTTGATAGTGATCTTCTGTCTTGGAATGAGAATGGCCTGAAAGGCTCACCTCAATTACTTTTGAGATTGTGGTAATCATATATGCAGCCAACTGCAAAGACTATAACACATATATCTCTAACCATATGGTAAAACAAAAAACAAGGACAATCGATATTCTAATAAGAACAATATCTTTTAGAAGTTTATACTTAGAATTCTTGTGTCCCCCCCCCCCCCAAAACCCAAAACCAAAAAAAAAAAAGAAAAGAAAGAAAAGAAAAGGCATCCAAGAAACGTGTGCTTAAAGCTCACCTTCTCGCCAGAAACAGGATCAACCACAGGTTCATCAACAACAGCTTGCCTCAAAAACACATTACCCCTAGTAGCACGAAATAGCATCCTCTCAAATGACATAGATTTTTCTCTAGGAACAAGGCCAGCAATAAAGCCCAATTTTATTTGTTTTGATGGATCAGCTGACATTTCCTATGAAAGAGCCAGAGGATTTGTTAGGACAAAAATTAGAGGGCACGGAAGGAATTATTAAGGGAGCTAAGGGTTGGCATTTGTACTTTATCTGTAAGTAAAGGGGTTTCTATAGTCATTTCACCAGTTTGTTGAGATTCCATTTCTCTCTGCTGAGCTGCAGCACTGGTTAGTGCAGAAGAAAAAAACTCACCAGCCTGCAAGTCGATAGACAATGAGTAAGCAAAAGTACAAAAACAACGAAGAAAAATCAAAAGGCAACAAATTGAGCTTAATTAAGCATGGGACGGTACAATTTATGCAGAATTTAAGGTTTATCACAAGAATGACAATGGGAAGAAGAAAATAGTTACAAGTTAAATAAAATACCAAAAATCTAATAACTGAGATTGTTAGTAATATTCTCAATGTACACCTCTACTATTTGCCAAAGCTTGACTCATAGTTTAAAAAAAAATAAAACACTAAATGAAGCATGTAAAAATGAGGCTTTAGACTACTAGTTAGTCAATAGTCCAAGGCAACAAATAAATATGTACCTTCTGCAGAACAAGCTTATATTCCACAAACTCACTGTATGTCCGTTGCAGTTTATCTCCATTTGCATTAATTTCTACCAGCTCCGCCTCGAGGTCTCCAAGTTTTACCTAGTATGACCAAAGAGGAAAAAATGTAAATGAAGACAGAATTCTAGTATAGCCGACTAAGTTACAATTTTCATTTCTGTAAAAGCAAAAATCTTGAGATACCTCTAAGTCATCCATATTGACGTCAGCTCTTGTCGTAGACTTTACTGAAGATAATATACCTGCCTTTAGCATTTGCTCCTTGAAAAAACGTAACTTGCGTGCCATCTCTGCACATTTTTTTATCTTCACATAAAAGTCACAAATCAATACACATAATGACTCAAAACTCCACTTTGGCAAAGATCAACATAGGGTATGTTCGCAACTGCTGTGCTTCTTCTTAAATTTGTAAGCGCAACAGCTAAAGAGTTCAGTAAACATCCCCTTTTATTTGGCAATTAAAATTTATTTATTTACCAAACAACTATTCATTTATATTTTAAGATTTAATATTCCATTTCATTGCAGTTATGGATTAAATGCCACAACACCTCAATCAAAACGTATCCCTAAACAACTTAGGAAAGCTGAGACTATATAAGACTATATATCATACCAAGTGAGTATCGATCACTCAAAGTTTCACCACTATGGTGTAATATCATTTGATAGAATTTATGATCCTATAGGATTTGTAGTTTTTAGGCTTAGGGATTTTTTCGCTTTTTATTTGTGGGTTTCTTGTCCCTCCTCTATGCACATTTTGTACATCTAATATAATTATCTTGGTTCCGACACCCCCCCCCCCCCAAAAAAAAAAAATCAAAGCGTCACCACATTAACTAATTATCTCATTTTTATAGGTCTTGAGTTTACGTAAACAGAAAGTTTTTAGCAGACATAGGCACTCACCTGAGCAGCATAAGTTCGCTGAAACGGGCTCTTCTCTGAGTTTAACTGAAACAACAATACATCAAACACATAAGACAACTCCCAACAGTTTAGTTCCAAATCAACAACAATGAACCGCATGGCATTACTTGATTAACAAGTTCAAAATACAGAGGAGCAAAACCAAAAAAAAAAAAAAACTACATCCAATTCAGCTCTCACAAGCAAACCAAGCAAATCAAATAAGCATTTTAGAACGAAAGAACCTTAACAAAACCCTACATACTACAAGACATCCAAACAATTTTTAAACTTAAAACTAAATTAACAAACCCATTACTAAAATTGAACAAAATATTGACGTCAAAATTTTGAAAATTCTGTACAATACAGAATCTAAAGCAACGCGAAAAGAAAAGAGAGTGTACGGACGTCTTTAAACTGAAGCAAGCCGAGTTCGCCGAGGTAAGAGACAGTGAGGTGAGCGGATTCAATTGGGATGATGATTTGGACCAATTGCATCGGCTCCGACCGGAACAGATCCATCGGCGGGCAGCATCCTCCGCCGCCTCCTGATTGTAACTCCGCCATCTCCTCCTGGCCGTCCGATTTGATTTGATTCGGTTCAATCAGCTCCTCGCTCTCTCTCTATCAGTAATATGCACGGACAGGGGATGGAAATTGAGATCGATTTCTCTAGCGATTTTGATTAATTTTGTTATCATTAACTGACACGCAAGAGAGAGATAGGAAACTGGGAGCGGTGTCGTTTTGTTAGCTCACAGGTGTCCTGCGTCCCCGTATTTTCATTGGCCACACACGTTTTAATAGTCGTATTTTTTCAGGGTGTAATTATTATCATAACTTTTTTTGAATGAAGGATGTTATTAGTTAAAACGGCGAGAGATTCCCCGTCGTGTTAAGTACTTTTTAAAAGAGCGAAACGTCTTATTTATTTTCAAATAATAATAATTTTTGTTGAATAATATTTTTTTAATGGAAAGTTTAAGCATTTTTCTTTAATGATTTTTGGAAGGACTGGAAAAGCCTTCGAATCAATTTACATAATTTTAAATTATTTAATTACAGAATGTAGATTTGAATATTTAAGAAAAATCTATTTTTTTTATAGAAGAAAAATCTATCTTATAAGTTATATATATGGTTTTCTTAAAAACAAAGTAATAAATTCTTGACTTTATGAATGAATCATATATTTCTTTGGCAATAAAATTCTATTTCAGTAGAAAAAAGAACTCATCGGATGATACAATGACCTAATTTTTTAATAAAAATCACATTTTATAGTCACGAATTTAGTAGCTCAAATTTAAAAGAATGAAAGTAATTTGGGATAAAATGGTTCAAATTTTTAATAATCATCGCTTAGTACTTCTTAAATCAAACTATTTTATAGGACCCAATTAGGTGGATGATTTTCCTATTATGTAAACATTTGACATAAATATCCACCGAGTAGTTTTGCATGAAGTGAAATTGGCATCATTTGTCATGGACCAGAGTAGCCCAACTGAGGCAACTGGGCTACAACACATTGAAAGTCAGCCCAGCAGTGATAATTGGGCCCAAAAATGAGCGGCACGATGAAAAAAAAAAATATTCCGGAAGCCACTCTTATCAGAGCCAGTTTTCGATCCTGGGACCTGTGGGTTATGGGCCCACCACGCTTCCGCTGCGCCACTCTGATTGTTGAGATTAGTTTGCCAACGTATTTTTTTTATCCTTAATATTTTCTTATCGAACTCATTTTTCCCAACTCGGAACAATAATTGTATCAATAGTAACAATGCCACATTACTAAACTTATTTACAAATTTGGACAGAATGATTTAAAGGCTAAACAAGTGAACTTTATTTAAATCAACAGAGGTTTATTACATTATGAGTTTAGTATTTTCTTTTCTTTTTTAAATGATATTTAAAATAAGAAATAAACCCTGGGACAAGAAAAACATATTTTAAAGTAGTGTGTTTGCAGTTTTTAGTATATTAAAGTGTATTTTTTAGTATATTAAAGTGTGTGTCTTTTCTATCTTTTAAGGAATCTTAGGGATGGTAAAATTTTTAATTAGGAATGGTTAAATTTTATATCTTATAATATTGTATATTTATATTTTTAAATTTATTTTAATGAAATTGGATATGAAAATATGAACTTTAAATGTTTTAAATTTTACATATATGTAATAAATCGGTCAAATATATATAATCATTTAAAATAACAAGAAAAATGATGGATACACCCCTAGCATTTAGAAAAATGAACATAAAACTCTCTTAACTTTTTCAAAAAGATATTTAGAACCCATTTTTAACAGGTTTATTTTAACATAAATAATATTTTCAATATATAATTATTATTATCTCCCTCTAGCAAGGTCAATATATTGACCTAGACATGTTATCAAAAAATAATTATTGATTATCTAATTTATCTATAGATTATTAATAAAATTATGAACATACCCTCGTTCATAGGGGTTGGAAATTTTTATTAGAGATCCAATTTGATTTCAATTTCGCACTTTTTTCCAATTTAACCATTGTTAATTAAATTACAAGAATATCCTTCGCCAACTTCTCCAACCCATATCCGAGATTTCGCAAAACCCTCCAACTTCTCCAACCCATCAACTACAACACCAGCACGGCACACGAAATCAAACAATAGCAACATCATGATTCTCTGATTCACTTGTCTTGAGAGCTCTTTGGCGAGATTGATCATAACTTTATTAATATTGATTTCTCTACGTCGAGACCCGAGTTTCTGGCAGACAACCACAGTAGTGTTGGAGTCTCAGAAACGGTGGCATTTCGGGAAAGGATTGAGCTTTGAGTGGCAGTGTGAGTAGAAGTATTAAATTGGATCTCCAAGTGAAAATTCCAACAAGAAGGGTATGTTCGTAATTTTATTACCAACTTGTGGGTAAATTGGGTAATTAACACTTATTTTTATGACATGACCAAGTAAATCTGTTGACTTGTATTCTAGGGGGAGATAATGATAATTATATGTTGAAAATATAATTTCTCTTAAAATAAATATAATTTGTTAAGAGATAAGAGTTTGAATTTTTTTTAAACATTAGGGAGTTTTTTTTTCTTTTGTGCATCAATTTTTTTAAATAATATATATTTTATAATATTATTTTAATAAAATTTAAGATTTAGATCATATCCTAAATTTAATAAGTGATGCACAAGACCGATCTGACCCTGTTCGAGAGGCAAGTATTAGCTGACTTTCTTTGCCTGAGCCCAATCTGAGTCCCGGCCTAGCGGTTACTTTTGACACCCGACTTTATTAGTATGAACTTTACTGTCTAAAATTGCCAAAAGTGGTTGTGAATTACACTAAATAAACATCTTGATCGTTCTTTCGACTTCGATTTTAAGACCACAAAAAAGACACTTAATGCATGTATTTTTCTTTTCATGAATTCTTTTTCCTCATAACTTCATGTGCAAGTGCTGTGATGAAAAAAGGTCCATTGGATTATTAATTGCGGTCACGGGAAAGAAAATAAGATAGCTCTCGTAATTCAGGTTGTCTTTTTATTAACCAACTTTTTGTTTGAGCTCCATGGAACACAACCAGTTTGATTAAAGCAATGCTTCTCGATTCTGTATTAGACGAGTTAAAATGAAAATGAACCCTTCGACGTGTAATCCAACAGTTCAGCCAGCCCCGTGATTTGCCATCACATATTAAATGAAAGAAAAAGGGGATTCTCGTTATGGCAACTGATATGAACTAATAAAATCATATACAGTCATCGTGTAGCTCACATGAAATTGCTATACTGACATTTTTTCTAGCAGTACACAGAGATTATCTGAAGAGCAGCAGCTTCCTTGTCTCTGGGTAATGTTACAGCACCACCCTACAGCAGTTTCTTGTGAAGCAGGTTAACTTGAACAATTTGGCATGGTAAGTTATGACATACTGTTCTATATTCTTTTCACACTGTCACCATGGACAGCTACAAATCCCTCGCTCGCAAGAGTTGTAAGCGCATTCCTCAGCTGAATCGATAGAAAAGGTGTACCCATCAGTCAGAACATTATATTCTACTGAGACCGAGAGAATGAAGGAGGAAAGGGAGCAAGTGACTTACGTCATGCAGATGAACTTCACTTCCAGGGATCAGCTTCTTCAGCTCCTCCAGTATCTGTGGATTAAGCACATTCAAGTATTGGTTGTGATTTACACTAAATAACAATAAAAAGATTGCTGCATCTAGTATATTAGTGCACCTCCAACAAGCGCATTGAGGGTCCCCCAAGTTGCATCTTCTCCATTATTATGTTGCGAGTGGAGGATACCATATTCTCACGTCTCATTTGTTCACTTGCCGAAACTCCAGTAGTGATCAGATCCATGTCAATTGTTCCTTTAGGAACAGGTTAAAGCCATTAGCAGATGCTGATAATCTAGACAGAATAAAATCAGGAATAAAAGGGGAAGAAGTGTTTCAGGAGAATTACCAGTTGAATGATCAGTAGCTGACTGTTGCATTGCAACTTCCAGAAGCCGAAATGCCTCTTCTACATCATGCTTTTCAACCTGTTTGACAAGGACATAAGTTCACTCTCTGCTCATGGGAAACCATCATTGCAGTAAAAACTCAAATGCAATACTAACCAATTCTGACAAACGAATTCGTGCCAGGGCCTCACTTAGGCGTATCAAACTCTCAATTTGCCTTGGTGTTGCTGTTATTACCTGTTAAATTAACAAATCAAGAGACATGAAAAATATTAGGCACAGACAAATAAACAAACCTGCAACAGTTCAAATTGAAACAAAATAGCATTCACAATTCTTTCAGATGTCTATACAATACGATGGATCAAATTCAACATTCAGGAGAAAAGAAAAAGAACCAAATTGAGAGCAAAGTCATTACATGCATGAAGGAAGAATCAATGGGTGGAATCATGAATGCAATAATATTCCATTATAAAGAAGTGTCATAAATAGCATTCATTCATCAGATTTGTTAAACAAGTGTATTCAAAGGAACTGAAGTAGGGAATGTTGTAAATGGCAAAATAGCGTGAGACCTTTTTGCTGCTGCCAGGGAAATTTCCTCTCCTTCTCATTTCTACATATCCTCGAGTCAACTCTTCAGCAGCTTCATCAGATAATTTTGGATGAATATGCTTTCGGGCATAGCTCACATATGCGGTCAACGTGGCAAGGTCTAAGACGCCCTGCTCAGAACTCTGCAAATAGATGGGAATTTTCTGATGACAAATGAAAACTGCCAGACACATGCCTTGAAACAAGTGAGATAGTGACAGTTTACCATACTTCAGGATTTTCGAAGTGTAATGAGACAATATGCTTGGCGAGACGTCTGTCTGTCTGTTCATCAGCTTTGTCAAGTATCAAGTAGATTAAGTCAAACCTGAGATCAAGAGTCAATGTAGTTTTTGTAAACAATTGCCATTCAAGATTATCAACAACTATTCTAGGTATTAGTATGTATTCACAAAAGATTCAACCAAGGTTCAATAAAACAACCGCTAAGAATTAGTATGTGATATGCATTTTAACCATAGTGTTCACTGTGAAAGATGTGAAGCTATATAATTTTCAATATATGCAATATCTTAGTTGCATGGCATAGAAATGGCTCTTTCTTACCTGGACAATAACGTAGGAGGAAGGTGTATGTTTTCAATCACAGACAAGCGAGGGTTATAGCGTGAACCACTGGGATTTGCACAGGCCAATACTGAAGTCCTAGCATTGAGTGAGGCAATGATTCCAGCCTTTGCTATTGAAACGGTTTGTTGCTCCATCACCTGGGAGAATTGAAGTCAATTTTAAAATTCAAATCAACCATCATAGGTGCCCAAGGACAAAAATAGTGAGTGATGAGGTAAAGAGTATACACTAGCTAATCCTGCGAGTTAATTATGCATCTATCATGCTCAATATACCATCACAGAATCATCAACTTCTGTCCCTAAAAGAAATTGTAACATATTCACTAAAAGAAGAAACTTCAAAGAAAACAAGTAGATGCTAGAAGTTCTCATATTATTGGGTAAAGGAATAAAATTGCAGGTTCATGAAAAACAACTTTTCCATACATGCATAGACAACTCACAAAACTAACGTAATTTTTAAATTAAAAGGAATGTAATCAACCTCATGTAACATGCTTCTTGCACTTTCAGACATTTTGTCAAATTCGTCAATGCAGCAGATGCCTCTATCACTCAGAACCAGAGCTCCACTCTCCAGAACCTACAGAGTAGGTCACCAGTATCAAAATCTACTCAATTTCTTCAATTTAAAGGTGATTGCTGTATGTAAAGAAAATATAAGGACCAGATTCTAGATGTTATCATACAGTTTCCCCAGTTTCAGGGTCTTTGGCAACATAAGCTGTCAAGCCAACAGCGGAGCTCCCCCTTCCACTGGTGTAAATGCCTCGAGGAGATAGCTTATGTATGTATTGGAGCAGCTGAGACTTGCTGGTTCCAGGATCACCAACCAGAAGGATGTTGATATCACCACGGAAGCTAGCACCAGATGGTAACTTCAAAGCATTCCCACCGAAAAGCTACATGACATCAAGCAAAAAGCTCTTAGTAACAAACAGAAAAATCATAAAATATCAACTAACAAATTGGAATATCAAAGAAAGCAGTTGGTAAACTAGATGGCCAAACTAATATAGCACCTGGCAAAGAAGACCTTTCTTCACATCATCCAGCTCCCAAATATTCGGTGCCAAAGACCTGGTTAGTGTTTCATATATGTTAGGTTGTTTTGACAACTCTTTCAATTGCTGAATCTGCAATATAAAAAGTGAGTCAGTTTAATATAGATAAAAGAAATAAGAGATTTTGGAAGGGAAGAACTTGGCATACTTTTGATTCATCAAATTGAATTTCTTCTTCAATTCTAGGGTGGCTGTTATCAATTTCCATAGCATCCTCAACTAGCATTCTTGACTTGTCAGCTTTCTTTATATGAAGACAATCGATGTATGTCTGCGACCATAAGAAAGAAATATAACTTCCGGTCCGTATCAATGTTTCAGATATTCAAATGTAATGGGAAAAAAAGAATGGAAGATATGCCTTAAATAATGATTTCACAGTTCTCTGTGTTGGCCCAACTCTGACGCTCATAGCCCTGTAAATCCCAGTGACCTAATGTGAAGAGGAAAACTAATCAGACAACAATAACATTCAGAAAAAGTGAAGGAATCAGATGAACAAACACAGTGAGGAACTCGTGATATAAAAATATTGTTATGCTGTGGGTTCACCTCGACTCTGTCACCTGGCTTTCCAGCATCCACTAACTTGTCATGCATCAACAGGCTCACTGTATGTGGTGTTCCACCATCAGGAATATCATCAGGTGTCTCCTGAAGCCTCAAAATCTGCTTATCAGCAAACCTGTGTTTTAGAAGAGGACCAATTGGTTATGATCTGTTTATGCCATAAACAGTAAGAGTTTCACATGATCACATCAACATCCATGAGCACCTCTCTGAGGAAACAGTTATTTAATTGAATCAATTTATACCAAATAACAATACCCCAAAATCCCCACCCTCCTCTCATATTCAGCATTGGAAAATAATGCCAGTGTACATCCCTGTAATACATGACCTGAAAACCATTCAGCTGAAGATTATATGAAAATTAACTTACTCCTAAGATGCCAAGAGTTCACCTGCACACTCAGTTAGTCAGCTTAGCCCATAACTAAGGCTTTAAATTACCTGCATCGATTGTGCATAACTAAGGATTTAAATTACCTGCATCGATTGTGCATAACTAAGGATTTAAATTACCTGCATCGATTGTGCACCAGCGTCATAGAGTTCTTAGCAAGACACTCTTGCTTCAAGCATGTTGAAGGTTCATTTATCCGTCCTGATACCACCCTTCCGTCAGAAAACACAAAATACTTTCATCCAAAACGACATTTATGTACACGGTCAAATCAACACACAGAACAGCCAGACGAATTTACCTCTATCCACCACAATGGGATCCGAGTAGTACCCACATACAAGACACCTAAATATAGCCTCCCTAATCTCTGGTATTATCGAACTACACCGAATAACCATTCCCTTTAATGACACCATCTTCTCGATATCTATCCAATACAATACCAAAATCAGCTATAATCTTCATTCACACCACTCATTCATCAAAATCAATAAGAACAATGTAAAACATAAACAAATTAAAAAGAACAAACCTGATGGGTTGAGATTTCGCATTGCAGTGGAGCTCTTAAGATTATAAATCCTTACTTGCACATGCTTTTCAAACAAGGGGTTAATCAAACTAACAATATCCATCAACACAATATCGAAAATTGCCAAAACCTCAAGTGGGTATCGGACCATTTTGTTATACAAGTCGGAATCATAATCAAACACATCATTTGCATCAACATCAATCCACTCTCCTTCAATTTCAAGAACCCTATTTATAGCTCTCATGTACTTCCCCTCTTTATAAATCTCACTCTCACTTCCACTCAGCAGCTCTTCTTTCTCTCTAAAATGCTTCAAGAACATTTGTATAGCGCTTTTAACGTCTTGCACGCTAATGTTCGTGCCCCATACGAACGTCGGCGTGGCCTCGTCCATGTCGTCGCCGGCCTCAGAGGACGATAGTGGGACCTCGTCGGTTGAGGACGGCGACGTGGCGTGTCTTCGACCGTTGGATCTGCGGTTTGAGCGGGATGGCGTGGTGTTTGGGGTTTCAGAGGAAGTGGCGAAGCGGGATTGGTTGGCCGGTGGCGTAAGGAAGGCTGTCGGTGTAGTGGATCGGCGGCGGCGGCGGCGTCCCCCATCACGACCGCGACCTGAGGCGCGTGATGTGCCGGCTGGAGAGGAGAAGGTGTTGTCGATTGGAGTTGAAATTGAATCGTCCGGGGACGACGGCCCTGAAAACCAAAAAAAAAATCGAAATTTTATGAATATACAAAATTAAACTGTAAATAAAAAAAAATAATTTTATTTATGACTGACCGTCATTGAAGCTGGGGAAGCCTGAATCAGAAGCCATGGTTAATTGAATGCGAGGGAGAGGGAAGACTTGGGGTTTGGAGGGCAGAGATTGGGCGCCCGCAAAGTGTTTGACGGGAAGATTTGGCGGGAAATGGGTGCCTTTTGGCGCCAACTCTCCTGCTGGTAGAGTGTAAACGGGCCGGACTTAACCCGATGTGGCCCAAAACCCATTTGAAAGGTGCATGACATCATTACTAATCTGGGCCTGGTTTTTATACTTCACTCGGCATAGGGTTTGGACGAGAGGGTAGATAAATGAGACTTAATGCCTGTTTAGTATAACTTATCTCATAGTTATAATTATTTATTTAATTTCATAAATTCTTGTTATAATTTTTTATTGTTGCTTAATTTATTTTTTTTAGTAGAGCTTAAATAAGTTATTTTGCCTCTGGTAGTAAAATCTTAAATTTTGGGCTTTTGAGAGTTGAGGTTGAAAATTTTTTTTAAAAGAATTAGACTATTGGTACACCTCTAACATTCTCTTCAAACCCCTTTTCTATATATATCTTTTTTAATTCTTAAAATAACCTCATTTGATGTACTTTCTTAATAAACCATTACATAGGACTTAACAACCAAAAACCTTATACCAAGGAGCGCTTTCTCTCCCCTCTCCCTTGTCAAACACTTTCAATTTCTTCTTGACTATAGCATTCATGAATTTCTTATTCTAATCTTCATCTATCTTTATTTTTCTTAAGTAGGTAATAACTTGAGTATGTATATAAAGACAAGTATAAATATATGCATATCTGCAAACAAAACTTGGCGTAAGTAAATACATTTTACCAAATAATCTTTCCTACAAAAACTTAATTTATATTTAGATCAAATTCTTATTTTATGAGAATTCATTATTTTCTCAAATTTTGTAGGTTTTAAAGTGTTTTAGAATGGAGAAAGACTAAGAAAACAATGTAAGTTAGTTTAATTAGATAAGTTTTATTTTTAATATAATTTAAAATATAAAGGATAAATTTGTAAATACAAAACAAGTGGAGTTTCATAAGAGATATAGAGGGGTGCTAATAGTGTCACTCTTTTTAAATGTTAAAATATCTAAAATATCTCATACTTATTTGACAATCTTATTTTATTTTTTTCATAACATAAATTTAAAAAATTTGTCTATTAAAGTAATTTAATAGATTTTTAATAAAAATTCTTATTGACAACCAAACAACTAAAAGTTTTTAGGTAAAAGTTCTATTACCAAAAGTTCTATTTAAATAAGTTTTACTCGAAAAGTTATACCAAATGGAGCCTTAAGAGGGATTGATGCTAACGGTACCCCTCAATAACAATTTTGAAACCCTTCTTTCGTATTCACAAGTTTGTCCAGAAAAACCAAAGTCCATAATGTTCGAAGAAATCTATACGCAGAGCCCACTGGTTTAAAAAATGTTCCCATAATTCTTTTCTTTTCTTTTCCATTTTTTGTTCATAACTATGTGTTTTGATTATAGTGATTTGTGACCTGCATTTAAATATAATTATCAAAAAGAAGTCTGATCATTTCTAAGACAATCAGAGCCTATATGATCTTCACGTATTTTTTTGTTTGTCGATATTTGAAATTACATTAAAGTCTTGTTTAAGATCAGACTCGAAAAGTTAAAAAAGCAACTTATTTCATAATTTTACTAATAAAAGCATCTTATTTATAAATCTTAGATTACTTGATATATTCTAGTTTAACAAAAAAGATTTTAAAAATCATAACTCCAAATTAAGCGTTAAATGTTCATTGAGACTGATGTTACCAAAATTGCCTTGTCTCTATCTAGATAAATTAAAAATACTAATGAAAGTACTTTGTATGTTTATTCTTGAAAAGTTGAGGCCTGCTTGTATAGTTAGGGCAAATATATACAATAAACAGTTCTCTAAAAAATATTTTATGTTTTTATTGAATTTTTTGAAGAACAATTAGATTAAATGTGGGGCTATTTAGACTCTTAAAATTATTTTAAACTCTCATATTTTAAGAATTATTTATTATAAAAATATAAAATGTGATTTACATTTAAGGACCATTTAATGTAATTAAATGTAATATAATTATTTTAGACACTCGTCGAACACAGCCGTTTGTTTATAATTATCCTTTATTTTAAACCCTAAAACTTATCTCTCTTTAACATTGTATGTCTAAATAACTAATCAAGCAATTATTTGCCTGGAGTAAAAGCAGTTGTTCACGCACAAATGACAAAACTTGAAGCTCAAACGTACATTGCAGTACAAGAAGAAGAAGAAAAGGAAAGCCCAAAATAGTCCTTCACGTTTTAGGGGTCAACAAAAAAGAAATAATAATAAAATAAAAACTGCAATTGTGAGAAGAAGAAGAAGAAAGAAAAGGAAAAAAGAGCAGGAAGTGGCCTGATTTGAAATTAGAGTCCTCCCTACCATCCAAGATATTTATTCATTAACAAATATTTCGATTCAATTTCGATTGAGATTGAAAACGAATAAAAATAAATTAAGCAACAAATACAAGAAAGACATGAAAATTAAAGATAGGATTAGAGAAACATGATTAATTGCTAATGAAATATATCAAAAATTTTGTAGGGATGATGAATATTTTTATACGTGTAAAGAGAAAACATAAAATTTAATGAATAAGGTTTAGTTGACGGAAGACTATTTTGGTATCTGTTGGAATGTATAAAGTAAAAATTACTAATAAGTTTATTATTAAAAAATTAAAATTTTAAAATCTCAAAATCATTATTCATTAATATGTTACTACCCTTCACTAATCTTTTTCTCTCTCTACCTTACAATTATATATTCTCTCTCTACTCTTCCATTCTATAAATTAAACACTCAATTTTATCCTCTTTAGAATTTTTTTAAATATATTTTTCTTAGTATATCATGATTTATATTTCATACTTTTATCGTATAAGATTTGTTTTATATTCTTTAGTTTTTGTGATTTGTAAGAATTAATTTCTAAATATTAATTAATTTTCAAAGCTAATAAAAAATAAAAAATTTATTGATATTCATTTTTAGATAGTGGGTTTTGTTCCTCTTAATTAGTGATATCAATGATTTGCGGCTAATGGTGGAAAGAGGGAAAAAAGTTGGTTATAGTAAAAAAAATCTTTTCGAGAATACACTATGAAGATATGTGGAGCTCATAAGAAAAATGTGAAGAGATAGTAAGAAGAAAGTGGGGGGAACAGTGCAAATAGGAGGGAGCACATGCAATAGAGGTTTTAAAAAGTGCTGCAAAAAGCTCCATGGTTGAACTAGTGATGTGGAGCTCAAAGGAATTTGGCAGGAGGGAAAAAAAGGTAAAGGAGTTAATTAACGAGTTGAAAAATATAAAAATGAGTTATGACCATTATGAGGATAAAATCAGGATGTTAGAAAAATATATTGACAACATTCTGATTGACGAAGAAGTGTATTGGAAATAGAGGTCTAGATCTGATTGGCTGTTGGAAGGAGATAGAAATACAAAAAATTTTCATGCTAAAGCTACAACATGAAAGCAGAAGAATAAAGTATGGGGAGTTTTGGATGAAAAAGGAAACTAGGCTGAAGAAGCAGAGGTGATAAAAAGAAGGTTCTATGATCATTTTGCAAACTTTTTCACTACAATAAATCCATCAAGGTAGCAAAGTGAAGCAACGTTGGAAAACATACCAAGGAGAGTAACAACAAAGATGAATGAGTAGCTACCAGACCATTCACAAAGGAGGAAGTCAAAGAGGCTCTTTTCTAAATGTGCCTAACAAAAGCACCAGGATCGGATGGTCTCCCTGCTGCATTTTTTCAAAAGCACTGGAATTTTGTTGGAGAAGTTGTAACAACAACATGCTTGCACATTCTCAATGAACAAGGTGACCTAACTCTTCTTAATTATACTTACATTGCCCTTTTCCTAAAAACAAAAAAACCAAGGGATGTGCCGGAGTATAGACCTATTAGCTTGTGCAATGTGATACATAGAGTTATAGTCAAATCTATAGTTAATAGACTAAAGCAAGTTTTACATGTTGTAATATCCCAAATCAAAGTGCATTCATACCAAATAGACTTGTCACAGACAATATCGTCATAGGTTATGAATGTCTATATAAAATTAGAATGAGTGAGGGGAAGAAAAATTAGTTAGTTGCTTTAAAACTAGACATAAGCAAAGCCTATGATAGGGTGGAATAGAATTTCTTAGAGCAAATCATGTATCAGTTAGGGTTCTTAAAAACCTGAATTGATTTGATTATGAATTGTATCTTTACCTCATCCTTCTCCATACTGATTAACGAGTCTTAAGATAGGGTTTTTTTGTCATCCCCATATTTGTTTATTATTTGTGTAAAAGCTTTTTCCAACCTACTGATTCAAGTAGAAAAGAAGAAGCTCTTTCAGGGGCTTAAGTTCAACAAAGAGCTATCCAACAATCATGTATTGCTCGCTGATGACAACTTGATTTTAGTAGAGCTACAATGGACGATTGCAAAAATCTAAAGCAGATATTTGATTGTTATGCCGCTGCATCAGGTCAGATCTTCAATTTCGAAAACTTATCCATGTTTTTTAGTGGAAACACCTCAGCTGGACAGATGAATGCAATAAAAGACATTTTTCAACTAAATGTTGTATCAAAGCATGAAAAATGCTTGGGATTGCCGTCCATGGTTGGCAGGAAGAAAATTAGTTTTTTCAAGAAAATTAAGTTGAGAATTTTGAGCAAAATCTCAAGTTGGCAAAGCAATTTTTTTTTCAAGCAGGGGTTAGGGAGATCCTGATTAAAGCAATGGTTCAGGCTGTACCAACGTATGCAATGAGTGTTTTTAGACTTCCCACAACTTTATGTGAAGATATTCAAAGAGCAGTTGCAAACTTTTGGTGGGGAGCAAAGAAAGATCAAAAAGGCATTTATTGGGCAAAGTGGGAGAGGCTATGTCAAGTAAAGGGCACAGGAGGTCTTGGATTTAGAGACTTTGCTAGTTTAATCAAGCTTTGATATCTAAGCAGAGCTAGAGGATAATCCAACATCCCGAGTCTTAAATGACAAAAATCCTATTGGCAAGATACTTCAAAGATGTTGATTTTTTATAAGCCAAATTGGGATCCAAGCCATCTTTATTTGGAGAAGTATTCTTTGGGGAGACAAATCATTCACAAAGGAATGAGATAGAGAATCGGATCAGGGGAATCTATTAAAGTGTATAAGAGCCAATGGATGCCAAGATCACAAACTTTCAAACCCATCTCATCGGCAACCTTAGATGCTGATTTCACAGTAGCAGAATTAATTAATGACAATCGATAGTGGAAAGAAACATTGATTCATCAGCACTTTGCCCGTGAAGATGCTGAGAAAATCCTAAAAATCCAACTCTTAAACAGCCCACAATCAGATCCAATTTTGTGGCACTATGATAAGAAAGGTTAGTACTCGGTTAAGAGTGGTTATCAGATAGCTATGAAGATCAAGCATTCTGAGGTATCAAGCTGCTGCAAAAACACCAGAGGACAATGGAATGTGATATGGTAAACTGAGTTACTGTAGAAAATCAAGATTTTTATGTGGAGGGCTACAAAAAATCTGCTACCAACGAAAGAGAATCTATGGAAGAGGAGAATTGTGCAGGATCCAAGATGTCCGAGATGTAAAATGAAGGCTGAGGATGTCATCCATGCTGTAATGGAATGTAAAGCAGCAAAGTAGATATGGAAGTTAACTCCTTTTTATGTAGAAGTGCAACTGCTTATTAATCAAGATTTGCTAGGTATAATACAAGAGATGGTAAAAAGAAGAAACAAAGAGGAGCTGAGATTAATAATAGCTTTATGTTGGGCAGCATGGCATACAAGAAACCTTTTTGTGTTTGAAAATATGAAGCAAGATCCTCAAATCACAGTAGCCAAAGCTGAAGCTATTGTTGAGGCATACGTAAACGTAAGTCAAAATGGGAAAATAACAGCAGCAGCAAGAATTACAATAGAAAGAAGTTTGAGTTGGATTCCTCCTCCATAAGGCTTTTTTAAAGCAAATGTTGACACAGTTATTAATAAAGAAAAAGGTGAAACAAGGATTGGAGTAGTGATCAGTGATAACTGCAGCTGTAAATCAAATGATATTCTATGGAAATGTAGCTCTGGCTGAAGCAACAATAGTAATCTTTGGCATACAGATTGTTATGGAAGCAGACTTACTACAACTAATTGTTGAAACTGATTGCCAACAAGCAATTGATTTTGTTTTACATAAAAAGAGCAGCAGAACAGAAATTTTCTGGAATATTGCTGAAATTCAGAACAAGATGAACTCGCTCAATGACAAGGCAAAAATTCAGCATGTCTCAAGAGATTGTAATTCAATTGCTCATGCTCTAGCTAAGACAGCTTTAGTTTGTGAAGGCACTTGTGTTTGGAATGGATGATTCCCTCCTCAAATTATGTCATCATTTTCAAAGTTTAATTAATGAAAGTAAATAATTCTATCAAAAAAATTATTTGCTGCTAAAAAAATATATTTTTAAATGGATTGATGTGAATTTATGAAATTGAGAAGAGAAAGAGGAGAAATGGTTAATTAAGTAATTTTTTAAAATTATTTAGATAATAAAATTCTTAATTAAAAAGAAGGTGTAAAAAGAAAATTAATAAATCCAAATAGTCAAATTTTAAAATTAATTTTAAAATTTTAATAAATGAGTGCATACACTAAAAGAGTATTCAAAATAAAATATGTTTTTGAATCAAGAATAATTTTAATAGTGGATTTTTTTTTCTGTATTAAAATTACGCTCTAAGATGTCCTTAATTAGCCCTTTTCTTTATCCACGTGCTCTTACTATGACAAAAAAAAATAATAAAAAAAATAAATTAGTATTGAAATAATTGGGGTCTTGGGGGTGGGGGGGGGGGCGCAATTCTGAAATAAAAGTGGGGGCTTATCAGAGGGCAGAGGCACTGCATACTGAACAGTGAGGAGCCACTGTGTGTCAGTGACTACTAATTAAGGATAAAACAATTCACAAACCCTTAGTATGCTTGTGTTTCTCAGAATTTCATCAAAGCAATCAATGGTACATAATTTTATTATATAAAAGTAGTCATTAAAGTTGAAGAACGATTGCAAATTTGTCCCCATTTAAAGGGTTGAAAGACATGGGCAGCTGCAAGCTGTAACGGTTTAAAATTTGATGTGATGGAAGCGTCGTACTGTTTATATTAATAAAAAAAATTTTACAGTTAATTTCTGTCACCATATTTATTGCCTATAATTAAAACGCATATTCAGATTTCAGAATTTATTATTATTGTTGTTTTTTAAAAGGATTCCACGTGTTAACAACTCCCGCATGTATTTTAAGACTTTTTTTTTTGTCTTAATTACGAAATATTTTGGAAAGATCTCAATTCTGAAAAATATCTTTAAGTTCGTACCACAACTTAAATTAAAAATTTCCGTTCAAATTGAGAGGTACAGATTTTTTCAATAAAGATAATTTTTTTACGATTCGAACTAAAGAGCAAATCTAATCAAATCACTTAAAGAGACTTCATTATCAATAGAGCCAACACTTTGTTGGTTGTATTTTAAGACTTTAAGACACATGTTAAGGGATAAAATTGAGTTTAATAATATCATAATTACATATTATTCTTTAATTAGTTTTTTATTTGACGTCATGTGTGCACTCCACGTTGGTGATGCTTGTCAAACTAGTTAAGATTTAATGCATGTCCAATAATTGGTGAGTAAGACATAATCATGAAGTTAGACTCATGAGGTGTCATTATGGCGTTTTAAATAAGGTTACCTTCTTTGCATTAATTTACTCTTGCATGCACGATAATTTCCCACTAACTGATTATATAATACACCATTAACAATTTTAGTAGTAATTCTTTGAAGATGGTATCCATTACTTGTATTAAAAATGTGTTATTTTCAGTTTTTGGCCAATCAGCCACTTTATCATACTTCTGCAAAAAGATTGATGTATACAAAACTAGTATTGCCAAAGAATCGAACCAAACTTTTTCAATTTTGCAGCATTATGAATTAAGTTACATGAGCAACAAAGTATGACTTTTCAGTAGATTATTCCCTTCACATATAGTGATTGTTGAGTAATTAATTCATTCAAGCATAAACATTAATTTATGCCAAAACTTGTCGAAAGAAAACGTGTCATCTTTTTCAAAAAAAGAAATCTTTGGTACATCGGTAATAATACAATTAATTAACACTAATATGATAAATACGTAGAGTCCTATATAATCAACAATTTAGTTAATAGTTTTTCGACGTGAATACACACATGATATAATACGAAGAGTTGTTTTACGACTGATGCTACGTACAAAGGGCATTATTCCACTTGTTTGGTCTAATTTGCAATTAATCCAAACATATATATTCGCGAAACGCCACCATTAGGAGCACTATAAGTGTTCACTTTTCATAATAAAAATTAACTTGGTGTCTATTGCTTTTGAGATAAGCATCATTTGCAGCATTCTCCTTCTTCACAAAAGCTATTTAAAAGCACTTATAAAGAACAACATCCTCCTCCTTTGGAGTGCTTCTGGCTGCTGCTGCTGCTGCTGCATAGTTTATTTCAAAACCCAGGTGAAGTCAAGCTTGTTTCTCATATTCTAATATCAAAAACATCACAATAAATCACCTTACTTTTAGGGCTACATGTATAGATTGCGCTACTTCGTTTATATATTACTTTGTTTTTCTATTTTATCTAATTGCTGGATCTCTTCCTACCGAAGTTAAGGATTTGCTTTCTATGACTAAATAGGGAAAGCCATTGAGAGAAAGTTCATTTTGGAAGAGAATCCTCAATATGGAATATTTCAAAGTGAGGTTGCTTCTAGATCGTGAAATTTGTACTAAATAGAACCAATGAACAATGAATTTAGTAAATGGTTTCTTTCAAGTACAAAGTATATATTCTGTTCCAGTAAGGGTCTCAATCTTATGGTTAGTGATTGACACAATGCATCTTTGTAATAAAATATACAAGCATGGGAGAGCTTCAGCAATGCTTTCCAATTAAAGTAATAATTTTCATCTAAAATCCACAAGATGCCTGCATAGTTTTTCTAACTAAACATATAAAATATTCAACTTTGAGGGGGCTTAGTTCTTGCTTTTTAGTAGTTATGGCTAGCCCTATAGCTACAGGCTGATTCTTCCTCAACTTTCCAAAGCCTGATTATAATATACAAAAATGCTGTACTACTCTCACTCAAATTTATTTATATGCATGCAAATAGTTAAATGTTATGGAAACAATTTGTTTTCATGCAATCATCATTTAAAATGAAGACACACTTGAGCACATGCTATAAGTGCCACCAAACATAAAGGAAAATGCATATAGCAGGCAATATGAAATCATCAAACAGCTAGTATACTAACTATATATTTTGTTACAACTTCTCTCTGGTCTTTCAGCTAACTATACTTGGCAAAAATTGTTCAAAACACAAGCAGATCATGATTTATATGCGGCATTTCTTTTCATCTTTTTGCATACATTGTGTGTAGCGTGAGTCTGTGTGTGGAATCTTGAATATATTGGGTTTGGTGATGTTCATGCATTGGTGAGACAACCATTAAAAATAAATAAAAAATAAAATTCTCTTGAAATCCTTATCGGTCAGCCAAAACTTATGTATGTAGTAGAATTAGAAATGTAGATTAGTTCCAAGCCTGCAAAGATACGGGAAATAGGGAAAAAAGCAGCTTAGAAGTTCGTAAACAAACAATTAAATGAGATTAGCTTACACTTTGAAAGACTTAAGGATAAAGAAATTAACAACAAGACAAACTGCTAAGTGCTAAGCCTGTCTTCAGAATATCACATTTAATTAATTAATACTACTAAAGAAGATCATATAATGCAAGCATTGGAGTTAAAAAACAATGCACAAAGAAATAAGCTCTTTAGTACTTTCTAGTTCAGTCGACATCAATTATATAATCAAAATCCACTGATATCAAAACAACACAACAGCAACAATGATGTTGGCAAGAGAGAGCTAGTGAAGCCAATAAGTGTAAAATCCCTATTGGTCTCTTGGGAAGATACATATGATGATTAGACATATATAAAATAAAAATGCTTAAGAAAGAACTAAATCAAAGCTAGCTAGCTAGCTAGCCAACCAGCCAAGTGATCTCTTAAGCATTTAATTTGTTCTTCAATTCCCCACATTTCTTTCCAAGATACAACTTGATCAGTCCTAAGAGTTTGGATATTTTGGGAAAAATTGCGTACCCGCGGACACGTAAGAGCCGAATGGGTATGTAAATGAAGAAGGATATGGAGTTTCATCAGCTGCAGCTAAAGCAGTAGTAGCAGTGGTAGCAGCAGCAGTGGTGGTGGTTAGGGCAGCAACAGTGAAGGGATAATAAGGTTGCTGCTGATGCTGAGGTGGCGGCGGAGGCTCACTGGAGGAGCTCTCTCCCACATTGTTATTGGAGTTATTTTCACAGCCTTGATAATAGAGAATTCCTTTGAAAATATGCCCTCCAACACTTATAGAAGTTTTGTATGCAAGTGTTGTTCGATCAATTGCATCATCAATGGAACTCACTTTAACACATCTAAATGTTGCCTCAGATGTTATTTCTGCTGGAAAATTTCCTATTTGAAACCCTATAACAATTAAAGAGCCAAAGGAAAAAAAAAACCAAAAAAAAAAGATCACAACAAATAGTTAAACTCAGGCAATTATTAGAACGCAGGAAGAGAAATCTGCTAGCTAGGGTTACAACTTACGACAGAATCTTTGAAAACACAAGCAAATGATATGGGGCGTGTTTGATGAATCTACATAACTGTTAGCTTTCTAAATGTGCAGATCTGATAACTTTACCTGGTGAAGAAGGATTCTCTCTAAGCCTTTTTGGGCTATGTCCTTGAAGCTGAAGATGTTGTTCGTGAACAGGAACAAGGTGTTGATGATGATACCTCTGGCGCCTTCTGTAGGCTGGAATCCAAGTGCTTTTAATATGAGTTTCACATTCATATCCTCTTCTTTTACAACAAGTCCTACACCTCATGTACGCACAGTTCTTTTTGGCTTGGTTCCCACAGTCTTGACATCTTGTGACACCTAATTCAGCTCCCAATTGTCTAATATTCATCATCATTAATTCATTACACTACTAACACTTCACCTCTCATTTTTCTTTCCTTTTTAAACAAAAGTACAGGCACACCCGTTTGCTTTTAGCCCTTTATTTTTTTTGCAAAAAATGTAGGAATCAAAACAAGGGTTTTGCTTTTGTGGGTATATATATGTGGTGTAGCCTTTAACTTGTTGGGGTTATGTCCTTCAAACTTTTTTGAGAAACTAGTTATAGAAAAACTTTTGCAGAGTGAAGCACTTAAAATAGTAACAACCAAAACTATTACAGAAGCTAGCGCACACAAGCCGCCATGGCTAACACATCATCAACTCAACTCAAGTTTTTTATAAACAATTTATCCCAGACACCCACAAGAGAGAGAGAGAGAAAGCACTAATGAATTCTCTCTCTTTCTCTGTTTGTTTTGTTTTCTTTTTTTAATAATAATATTGGACATGAACTGATGAGTGAAATGATTAAAGTACTATTTCGATTGTGCGTTAAGTGGAGATGCCTAATTTCAAACCGTTCCAATTATCATCAGAACATTACTGGAATAAATAGATATGAGTTCCGAAATTTAATTAGATTTATTAAATGAATTGAGATTGTATTGATACAATTTTTTTTGTATCGGATTAAAGTTAAAGTTTTTAACTTATTTATTTAATTAATGACAATTTTATTTTTTATTTTAAATTAATTTATAAATTCTTATCATCGAGTTAGATATTAGACATAATTTTTTTTATTTTTTAAAATAACAAATACATACACATTGTTTTATTTATAAAATTTTATATAAATTTATAACTTTAATAACATAAATATATAATATTTAATAAATATGAACATTTTTTAATATCAAAAAATAATATATATACATACATAAAAAAAGGTATAGTGTATAAATATTTAATACAAAATTTGTTAAATATATAAATATTAAAAATAAAAATTCTGTTCAAATTTTAGTAATATTTTGATATAAATATTTGGCATAATTATTATGGGAGTCATGATTGAATCAACTTAAAATTTAATATACCAGAAAAATGACACGACGCAGTACGACCAAATGACTCGTTATTGGAGCCAACAGCTCAACAGGTGAGCGTAAAAGAAGAAATTAATGACAAGCAAAAATATATAAATAAATTTAAATTAAAAAAAAAAAACCTTGGCCGCTTGGCGTTGGTACTAGGTTTATAGGTCTTATGATTTTAAAACAGTAAGCTAAAGAATAAAAACTGTTTAAATAATAAATAAAAGGGTCTACCAAAAATGGTTCATCAAAAAGTTGCGAGCCCATATTGATTGTCTCTGACAGTCAAAACTGACACGTACATCACTATTTATCCATCAAAATAACCGGGTCTTGACACTTTTCATTTCACTCCACCAGTGCTTAGCTTTGCCTAGGCCTTGTTTCTGGGTTTTGGCCTACAACCACTTTATTGGACCTTCTTCTTCATAGTCTCTCTTTCCTATGAGAAATGAATGCAAGTACAATTAATCTCACAGGGCTAAAAATTATAATTTAAATAATTTCATTTTGTCCCAAATTATTAATCCTGCTTTTCATTAATTTCTTGGTATTATGATGATGAAGTACAATAAAAAAAAAAAGAAGAAGTTAATATTAGCATTGGATGATGTTATTACTCAAGGGGGTTGTTCCAAATTATTAGAAGGTGTACCCCAAGTGTTTGGATTGGTAGGTATATTGGTATTGGAGTGATTGGATGGCTCTAACAGTGTGTTTCAGAGTTCTAATAGCTTGGAGTGGGGGCACGTTGGGAGCTTTTCTAGTAAATTAACTTGAAATAGACAGTAGCGATTTTCCTTTTCAGGTGAGATTATTTTTTCCACCTGTACCGTAAAATTTCTTCAAACACCTCATCAGACCTTAGGACATGCCTTTTTACAATTTTTGAAATAGCTCAACTTCAATATCAATGGCAAAAATCAGTGTAGTCAACTTCCTAATAGTTGAAAAAAAAAAAAAATCTCTCACATGTGAAGGGAAGTTGTTAACGCTCTACTAATTGAAACGTGATTTCAAAACATGGTGATTTTAATTTTTAAGAATACAGTGATTGGTAACTCCAATGCTCTCGTTATGCAACTTTATATGTAATGAATTAAACAATTTTTATTAGTATAATACAAGAATATTAAAGTCAGAGCTGAGGAAATTCAGAACATCAACAGCTCATCTTTGGTTGCTGAGACCAAGAAAATTGAGAGATGGGTCAGCTGGAAGCTACCTATCCGGCCCTGGTGCAAGCTGAACACAGACGGAGCAAGAAGCCAAGAAAGGAGTTGGGGGCTTCCAAGTGCTGGAGGCCTTATGCGCAATCACCAGGGCATGTGCCTCACTGGCTTTGGCTTCAACGTAGGTGTCTGTTCAGTTATTGCAGCAGAACTTTGGGGCCTTTGCCAATGGTTACTTTTAGCTTGGCAACATGGTGTTCGGCTTTTACACGTGGAAGTGGATAGCCACTGTGTGGTTCAGATGGTGAACAGCCAGACGGAGTGCACCACGAGTATACCCCCTCATCTAGTAAAATTGGGTTATAATCATCAACTACGTATATCGTGAAGTAAATTTCGCAGCGAACTTCTTAGTAAATTATGCCTTGAAGCTGCCATTGGGATTGCATCTATTTTCTATTTCTCCTCCTGGGATTGGTAGTTTTATTGCAAATGATTTGTATGGTATTGCTTATTCTGGATATGTTTTACCTTAACTCGTCATAGAGCCCCTCTCTAATAAAAAAATAATAATATATTTTTAAAATAATTCTTTATTCATAGAATTGTTGGTCCAAACTTTAAAGAAATGTGGATGTTAGCAGGAGGGGACTCTTGTAAAGTTACAATTTCTAGTTTTGTAAAAAAAATGATAGTGTTGAGATGCAGTGTGAAATTGCTGTATGTTAATTGAGAATAGTTTCTGAGCAGTCACAAATTCATTTTAAGCTTAAATTTACGGGTTTTAACTATATATTTTTAAAATTCTACTTAAAAAAAAAAAGGGTAATAGTAGCTTGATTGAGTATTATACTTGCAATGAGAGATTTGTGAAATAAGATCTGTGAGTTGTAAGTCATCAAATATTCACTCAAAGGCCTACTCATTACAGGCATAAAGATACACTCAAAAGATTAATAAGAGGAAAGGAAAGGCATGAACTTACATTTGGGGTCAAAACTCAAGAGATGACCATATTCTTGATCTTGAACCAAAAACATCTCTGCCCCTCCCAATAATAAGGTGAGGGTAGCATTTTGCCCATCAAGAAACATATAATGGGAGTGGGATTGTCCATCATGGAATAGAATAATTTTGGGCTGCACTCTTAACAGAAATGATGTAAAAAAATTTCTTGCAAGTTTTCTTTGCCTTTTAAAAGATACAAAATCTCAGCCACTATTTTGATGTGAAGCAACACCTCATTGATGGAACGGAACAAGAGCATGCCCCATATTCGCACGCCTAACCACTAGCAAAATCTATCAACAGTGGGACTCATTTGTTTCCTTTTTGCTTTTTTGCATTTTGTTCCCTTCTTTCTTGTTTCTCATCACTGTACGGCATACGCCAACAAAAATGTTTCCCATTGGCACATGCATATTTTCATCTTTGGGTAAATTTTAGAAGCGTTAACCTACCCTGAGGTTTGGGGTCTTTCTCATTTTGACAGAATATATTTACGTATTCTCAGAGACCTCCGGTACGTTCGCATTCCGTTTCGTATAAGTTAAGTAGACGAGAGTAAGATGGTAATTGAACAAGGCAGTGATAAAAAATTCAAACAAATTTCATGTGTTTCTATTTTGGTTTTGAAATTGGTTTCAACTTTGTTAATATCCACGGGCTAATAAACTGAAACAAGCTTTTACTCAACAGATATTAACACAAGATAAAAAATTCTCATCTCTTTCCTTTACTAAATCCGAAGCAACCAAGCTCAAAACCCATTTCATTTTCTCTCTAATATTCTTGAGATTCTGTAATTTTAGAAAATCCAAGATTCTGTTCAAGTACTTTGCCAATAAATTGAAGACCGTGACGATGAAGCGGGGGACTCCAATTGAACGATTCAAGACCGCGAGGTGAGAGAGTATCGACCAGTGAGTTTTTCGCTGTCAACAGTTAATATCCTGCTGTTTTCGAGCCACGAATGAAGTATGTATGAAGAACTTTCACTGCATGTTAGTTTTTGTTTGCTTTGTTAATGAGCTGAGTAAGATATGAAAATGGGTCTTCAAAGTTGATTGAGAATGTGGCTGATACTTCTTATTTTTGTCATCGGCTAATGTTTGTTATAGTGAATGGAGAAACCCAAATGCATGTTGGAAAAAAAAATGTTGAAGTTTATAGTTAGTCTTCTGTAAAAGAAAATGCTTGAATCCTTTTGTGGATAGCTTTCTGGTATTAGACATGCCTTGGTTGAATTTATAGCCATTAGGAATAAATGTAATATTTTAGGACATTAGATTTTTTGTAATTCTGTTTGTGTTTGGTGTGATTTCCCTTAAAGCTTTAGGATTGTACATGTATGCAACAATAAGTTAATACAAAATTCATTTGAAAGGCTATCTTTACCAACTGTGTTCTGTAGTTCTACACGGTTGCCTGCCATTTTGTGTTGGGTTAGTGTGTTTAGGCTTTAAGGTTCACATAAATGCTTTATTTCAGTTGCTTCTCAGTTTTAATTTCATCAGCAGGAAGTGTCAACAATGAAGCTGCATGACAGGGCTTGATATTAGCAGGCATTGAAATGATGAAGTAATGGTTCCATAATGTTAAAAAAAAAAAAGAGAGAGAAAGAGAGAGAAATTTTGTGATAGATCCAACTGCAATAACATGGCGATTGGCAATAACTTGTTATTATGAATAAAATCTTAGTTCTATTATACATAGTCCTTTACATTAAATTTTTGCAAAATGTTGTTAGATTGAGCAAAAATATGAGTTGCCACTGCTGTTAAAATCAAGTATACAGTAGTAAGTTGTGCATCATGACAGTGTTTGACAGCTAGAACCACGGTTGTTTGAATCTACTTATGTTTATGTTCACGTTATCTTCATGACTTATTTATTCAGTATAAGTTGCATACTAATACCATATTTTTATTAATGAAGGGCAATTAACCCAAGCCTAAACCCTAAAGAGATAACAGATAGTGAATCCTGCAGCAGTAGCTTTGGCAGCAAGAGTGTTCATTAAGCAGTAGTATTAGAGTCCAAACTAATCCCATGCGACATGTTTTAAAGTGATTAGATAATATGTCACCTTTCTTGTGTAAGCCTTACATTGTAGAGATGTTATATCATCTTTTACTTGGCCGTATAGATAGGTTTGAGTCTTTTATATATTTTGTGTGCTGTGTGGTACTTAGAAATTCACGTCATTGACAAGGATGGTCTTGCCTTCGTTAGTATTAATCTTATTAAACTGTTATTAGTTGCTTAGATGTAAATATGGACTACTGTTGAGTTGTAATGGCTTATTAGATTACATCCATTGATGGCTGACTACATTTATATTGTTGTTGGAATTTGTTTATATGTATCACATGGCTGAGCTAGATTTCTACATTTAAATACTTGTATTTGCCTATGTGGTTTATATCGCTGCTGAAATTCTTTTAGATATATCACATGGTTGAGCCATGTTTCTATATTTGAATGGTTGTATTTGTGTCTATGTTTATTTTGATGCTGAGATTCCTTTATATACATCACATTCAAGGGATTAAGAAACTGCTTTCGATTGATTTATTTTATAATTACTCCATTACTCGTCTTAATTGTTTGTGTCTCGATTCTAGCTTGTCGAAGTGATTTTGTTGTTGAATATGGTATTTTGAGTGTTTGGGTTCGCTTATTCCACTGCTCTTCACTTTCCTTTGTGTTTGATTGCAAGTTATGTTGGACTATAGGATTAGAAACTGTAGTCTGAAAGCACTCTTACATTTAATGTATAAAGCAATAAATCTAGGTACATATTACATCAGGGTTATAAAATGTGTTTGGTTAGCTTGATGTGTTTGAACTTTGGGAATACTTTGACATGCATAAGTGTTTCAACTTTGAATAATGAATGGAAAGTGGCGAGATTTGAATGATTGTTGAAAGAGTTTGTAAATGCATGGTTGATATAGTGATATGAGAGGATATTGGCAGTGATGTTCCGATACTGCTGAAGGAAGAAGAAAGCTTTAGTTGTAGCTTTACTATCAGAAGCAAAAGCTTTGCTGTTTGTTGAGCTTGGCAATGGCTAGTTATGTAGCCAACCAACATAAATATTGGCAGCAGCAGTTAAAATTTCTAAATTTATTTTTAATTTTTTAATCCTAATTCAGCTAAGTTATTTTGGAAATGGATGAGGGTGATATGGTAATTTCATCATGTTTATAACCTTTGGCGCCAAAACCAATATAATGCTAATAAACACAACACCCCTAATCTGAATATAGAAAAATTGTTTTTCTTAAGTCAGGGGTATTTTGGTCATTTTTCCGGTCAACAAACAATCTACAGATGGGAATGGGAATACCAACATGAAGGGAGGTATTTGAGAATACGTGCATATTGAGTGAGAAAACCCCAAATCTGAGGGGAGGGACTTACGTGCATATTTGTTGGCACATGTATATTTTATCTTTACTTTATTCAAGGGACTTACATATGCTTTCCTCTCACTTTCACCCAACACACTTTACTTGAAGAGCAGGTAATGAAGAAAAATAATTGGTCACCAGGTCAAGAACTTGCATACATATGACTCATGATAAAAATTAAATGGTCTATAAAAGATATCTTCACCTATATTCATGATAAAAATTTAATGGTCTATAAAAGATATCTTCACCTATATTTTGACCAACCCTTTGTTAGGTCAAGGAAATTTTTACAAGAGAAAAGAAAAGACACATCAGCCATTAATAGGATTCAAGCTCCCTCACAAGACGGTTGAGGAAGTAGGAAGGGTTTGATATCATTTAACAGGAGATGTAAACTGTAACTTCACTCTTTGCTTATGTAAAGACTAAAAAGTTGCTTAATTCGCGTCATGTTATTAGCTGTCGATATTAAAGTAAATAAGTGGACAAAAAGCATTCCTTCTTCATGAAGAATTCTTAAAAGGTTCTCACATCAATCGGAATTGATTCTGGCTTGGAGATTCGTAAGCAAGGTCAGCAGAAAAGCATAGGGATGTATAGAATGAAAAAAAATCAGGAAGGAGAAAAAACTAAAAAGTAACTGGGACTTAAGCTAAGTGTCAGAAGAGATTACTTGGTGCAAAGATGACTTGAAAATAGAAGAACAAGATGAATGAAAAGAGATGGAAATGAAGTGGTGTTTCAAAAGTTAGAAGAGGTTAAAGGTTGTGATAATGGCTTAGGCTGCAGCAAGATGGAAAGTCATACAACCATTAACTCACGGAAGGTTTCATGCACCTCTTAAGAGACTGCAGAAGCAATCGAACGAGAAATTCATTGAGATAAGACACATATAGGAAACTCAAGTGAAACATATTTCATCCCTTCAACTTGCCATCACCCCTCCAACCCATAAATGTACGTTAACTAAACAATTGATCTCCTCCAATCAACCTTCCCTTTAAACAAACAAACTTCTTTCATTTTTCGAGTCATGAAGCTCAGACAAATCCCATACTACCAGTGGCGGACCCAGAAATTTTATTTAGGAGGGGCTTAGTATAATACAATTTAAAAAAAGTTCACCAACAATTGCGTACAGACACAGTCAAAAGGACTACTTTAACTTAACCAAGGTACTCGATTCGAGACTTAGGAATGCAACTGCGTTAAATACTTGTTGAGAGAGTTTTGCCGCCCTAGTGGTCATATCCGGCTCGAATTTAAATTAGTTAGGGTTCAAAGTGGTCTTTGGATACCAGATGATTTAATATACAAAAAAAATAAATTCAAACAAAAACAACAAGTGCCAAATTATTGAACTTCATTGAATTAATAATTTTCAACACATTTACGACTATCCTTGACTCTTTTTCAGTTTTAAAAAAATTACATACTATAATAATTTCATTATCAACTTAATCAACAATTTGAAATTTTGTTGTTTTCATACAATGACTTAAATTAGAATAATTATTTGAGGCAAAAAAAAAGTTACCACAAATAGTAAGAAATTTAGCTGATCAAATAACTCTATCTCAACTAGTCGTGTTTAATTCACATGAGAAAATCTTAATCCTTCCTTCGTTTTTTATTTGAATGTGATAAAAAGGCTGTGTAATTTTATTTTTGAAAAAGTGATGAAATTGGTTGGCTAATTAAAAAGCTAAAAACCAATGACTTTTACCTTGATATTTTTGAAAATTTAAAGTTATAAGATGACAATTATGTCAATCAATTAAATCAACTCTTAAACACTCCTTTCAAGTCTACTACATATATAACAAAGTAAAAAATGAGCCAAACATATAAAATATTTTCAAAAGAAAATTTGAAAGTCTAGAAGAAATTTTAAAATTTTAAATAGATCAATTATAATATATTCAAATAAATTTTAAAGCTTCACAAAAAAAAAAATGTTTCAAAGCTAAGGGGGGGCTTCAGCCCCCCCTAGGCCTACACTAGGTCCGCCCATGCATACTACAAGGTATGATTTTTCCAGATATTGCAACCCAATTCCCTGTCAAAGAATCAATCACCACCAAGAACTGATGTACAGCATCTTTACTCATTTGTTTATCCGTATATGAACTATACTATGTCAAAAGATCAAACAAGAAGAACAAGGTTACCCATTGACAACAACTAAAATGAAAAATTTTGATCATTTGAATCACCAATTTGCAATTTAGCATAAAATGTGCCAGCCATCCATTCCCAAAATTTTATGCAAACAAATTAATTCAACCAAGACCAATTGAAGAACTCAACTAAGAGAAAAGAAACCAGAGACATCACATAAATAAGCACTGATATAAGAGACAATGAGTTAAAAGTCATAGTAAGTAAACCACATGAACCAAATCCAATTAACATAACCTAACAATTCACCAGGATACCCTGGTCCCAACTACATTAATTACATGCCAAATTTCTAAGCAATACCCCACATAAAGGTCAAATTTTTTAACCAAATTTCTTCACAAATCTCCCAAATTTACCTTGTTGCTTTAACAACTGTACTTCATTCCCAGTCCATGCTTGCCATGAACAGCGCCAGGCTTCACATATGAGAAAGGAGCCCTCTTTGAAGAATTCACCTTTGCAGAAGCCCTTTTTCCCAACTTCCTCATCCTCTGCCTCCCAAGCTTTCCACTCACAGCCCTTGGCACAAGTTCATCATCCAAATCATACGCACCGTCATCATCATAGCCATCACTATCATCATAACCATGCTCATAATAATCACAGCACTCACCCTCATCCACACCATCATCATGATACTGATCTCCCACATGGGATACTTGCTCCTCAATAAACCCACCACAAATCCGAACACCAACATCATCAAGAACACTTTTTCCTTCATCAAAATGGGATGTTTCTAGGGCTACGATTGAGTTAGCAACTGAAGAATGCCAAGAAACAAACAACCCATCATCATTGATGCTGTCCAATGACAGTTCATCGATCTCATGATCATCAGCATCATCATCAGCATCAGATAGGTTGATGAATTCCCAGTAGGAGAGATCAATTTCTTCTGATTCCCCTGATGATAAGCACAAGAATTCATCACTCCCTTGTTGATGCAACTCCAAGATTTGATTTTCGCGAGCCATTTTTCCCTCTCTTGGATTTTTAATTTCTCTTCGCCTCTTGTCTTAGCTACTTCGATATTTTTGTAAAATGAATTGGAAATTTTTTTAGGAAAAAAACAAATAAGTTAAGGGGATAACGTGTATAAGAAGTTGTGATTTACTAACCTTATGCGAGTTCAATATAAATCAACGGGCATACACGTCGCGGATCACGTGAGGAGAATACTTATTGGTCCACGCGAAATGACCAGTCGTTTTGAGCCATGTGGAAAGCTGTTCTATTTTGAAATTTGAATTTAATTTTTATTTAGTTTTTTCAAACCAAATGTTACGTGGTGAGACTAGTTATGAACCAAAGTGTACCTTATTTCAAATTTCTACCCAATTTAGATCCTTTATTGCGTAGAAAATTTTTGACGGATTCGATTACATTGATGAGTTTTTTTTAAATGTTATATAAGTCAATTAGTTTTACGATCCTCTTAAATGATACTTTTATAATTGAGATAAATAATACTAAATTTTGTATTTATAAATTGATTTTAAAATTAAGAGTTGATCAGAACTAATTCAAATTCTCAAAAAATTTATGTTCAGCTCGATTTTTTAATAAAAAATTATAAAACCGATACCAAACTAAATTAATAGCATTTTTATAATTTTAAGATAATACACACACACATTACACATTGCTACACAACTCAAGCCTTGACCCTAAGCTTCTAAGTTGAAAGCCATGACCTTTGCGACCGAATCCTGGACTACTGGTGCTGCCAAATCTTCACTGCTGCGGTGTGATAACACCAATTTTGCTTCACCAATGGTTGTTACCGACCGATAACAAGAGATGAGCACGGCTGCTAGCCATTACTGCTTCCTTCTAGTTGGACAGCCATTTTGCTATTTCCACTCTCTAGTCCGCTGCCGCTGCCATTAAATAATATTTAATTTTATTATTACTATCACTGGATTTTTGTTTTCATTTGTGTGGTGATTAATTGAGGATTAGAGTTTTATTTTTTTCTATTTTTTCAGCTCGGTGATATTGTGTTTCGAGTTGAAAGATTATACTTGTATCTCATATAATAGACATGAGTAATTAAATTTATTATCAATTGATTACTTGACCACATATGTAAGCCTGAAAATTTTCAAGTATACTGAATTGGATATAATTGAGACCGTTTAACGAACTGTTAAGAAAAAGTTAAACCAAACCAAACCGAACCGAACCCACGATGCACTTTTTATTTTTCTTAAATGTCTATTGATTTTTTTTTCCCAACTCGAACCGATGCCTACCACTATCTAAAATGATACTTCAAATACATATATATTTCATAATCTGGGTATCGCTAGATTTAAATAATCAAGCAATCATGCAAAATTAAATAAAATCTAGTTATCTTGCGGTGTATAGACTGTGAGAAACAGTATTCATGAAATACAACTATCACATTCTTTATAGATGATGGTTGTTGCAACCCAAAATCAATAAAATCATGAACTTATCATACAGTTATGTTCCTGTATATCTATAATACATCATGTATATATGCTGAAACTATAAATTGTTTGAGACGTCATGTAATAGTAAATTGTTTAAAACGATATGCTACAATTTTCCTAGCACTTCCTCTCTAGAAATAAAATCCTTTCACTTAAGCCCCCACTTCTCCTTGCCGCTCTTGATTTCATGTTACTAAAATTTGTATTACCACGTTGCTATAGGCAAAATGTATGATTCTCAGTAAATAACACCTCATAAAATTGCACTTTTCTATATATATATATATATAAATGTTTCAATCTAAAATTTTAAAATACAAAAAAATTTTAAAAAATAATTTATGCACTTTAAATTTTAAGTCTCTAAAACCCCACATTTTTAAAATTTGTCTGAACTTTTTCTTCGTTTTAAAATTCCGAACAAAAAAATTACTATATATGTATATATAATACTACACTTCTCACATAATATTTTAATTTTATGCCTCTATTTTATTTTTATAAAAGACAGAATTATTCATCCACTCAATAGAGCTATAGGAAGCAGGAAGCAATTTTATAAATTAAAAGGATTCAACGAATGAACACCACCTTATGTCACATCTCACGTTACTTGGAAAGCGTAGAATGATATTTACTTGAAATTGCCCGTAAAAGAACGAATTAAGTGGGTGCTATAATCTTCATCATGCCCTTATTTCCCAATAAACACCATTAAAAAATTAAAATCACATGCAATCTACAATAAACCACTTTTGGATCTCAAAACATTTTTTTTTTGGGGGCTATATATCTACAAATTAAAGTAAACCTTGATCATCCACAACCCACTTAAAAGATGCCAAAACAAAAATAATGACCAGTTTGACTTTCAATATTATTGTTGCCATAATACTACATTTGATATGTTAATTGTTTTGAGCGTTTCATTTAGAGAGTGTGGAGCTTTTGGTGTGTTTAAGAGCTTACCATGCTAGACCTTGTAACAGTACAATTACGCAGGGGTTTAACGGAAAAACAAGTTTGTCCTTCAGAGAAGAAGAACATTGTAAACATATAAATGACTTTTCATAAGATAAATAAAGAAGTGCCCGTAGGACCACTAAAGACGATTTGCATCTGAAAAGTTGAAAAGAGTTTAAAAATAAAAACTTTACTGGCAACATTCATATAATATTGGCTCTCATTTGCAAGCCTTTACCATATCAAATGGAGCAGACCACCGTCATATATCCTATGAAGTAAATTAAGGAATTGTATATACAAAAGTCCATGCCCAAACTGAGCTTAAAAGTGAAAAATGTGAAAGTATATGATCTATGCTCTTCCCTACCATAATTTCATTAACTATCTAAACAAGAGACTATGATTCGGTTCAACAAACTCCTTGTCGAGGCTAGAGGTCATAGGCTGCAATTTTAACACGGCCCATCCACAGCCACAACATCTAACCCTCCTCTACTTGCCCAACTTAAATTCCTATAGTTTTGTCTCTACTTTCAATTCTTCTACAGACCCAAATCTGCAGAATAACAACACTGAATTTGGTTCACAAAAGGAAGATTGTAAATTTATTACACTAATATGAATGGTCTCGTACAATTATCTTCATATCTTACAAGCCATCATACTCTGCAGGTCCTACGTATGATATAGTTTATAACCCTCAAAAGTGACAAACAAGTTGTATCCCAAACAATAAAAACAACATGCATATTTTCTGAAAGCCTCCAGAGAATCATAGCTGCAACATTGCTGACTGGACATAAAAAATATTAATTACTGATAGCTGGTAGAAATTACTTTCAACTAGTCAACCAAGAAAAAAACCAAGTATAATAGCAAAATGCAAATTTGCCAAATGGGGTCTGCATACATTGACATATAAGTCTTCCTGCCTATGACAATCATCTAATTTTAACAAAAGCCCTTTAGCTATTCTTGTTTATGAACAACTAACAAGAATAACCCAAGTCAAAATTCTCAAATTGTTATTACATTGAAAATCATAGCCAACTAAATCAAAAAAGAAGGCAAAAGCCAAAAAAGTAGCCAGCACAAACAATAAATTCGAAACTTTTAACTCTTCTTTTGGTATCTTACCTTTTAGCTGCAGATATGAGAATCAATCAACTTGATCGTTTATGCCGCCAAAAGGATGAGCAGAAAAATGGTTGAACAATTCTTCCTGATTCAGTAGTTTGATCATCGAATCTGGGTAGGAGAACAGAGCAATCCTGAAGCATCTACCCCAACAACTGCAAGATCACACACTGTGCAGAGCTGCCCTTCCTGGCTAGGCACAAACCGGGTAGTGCAGTAGGGGCATGAGACATCCTTCTGTCCTCGGTAGATTGGCACATGTGTTGCTCCACAAATGACAAATGGGTTTCTAAAATCATAATTCAGCTGTGTGGCATCTGTTGGATTCCTCTCTGCAGCCTGAAGCACTTGCCTGGCTGTTTTTGATTGGCTCTCAATCGTGGGGTTTGTCTCCAATAACCGCCTGGCAAAGTTACCCGCTGTAGCAAGGTTCTTATTCTTGAAGCATACTGACATTGCATTCAGCAATGCTAACCGTAAGTGAGGCATTTGAAGGTTGCAGTGGGTGAAGTAGGCAGCAAGCTCCTGCTGGCGTACCGGATCATCTTTGAGTTCCCTTCTTTTAAGCTCCAACTGCAGACCAAGGACATATTCCTTGACAATAGTAATCAATTCCTTAACTTCGTCAACTTCCCTCCTTGAGTCAACCACAATCACAGGAATTGTATGAAGAATGCTAACAAAGAGACGGAGGGCCTCTGTAAATTTCCCAGTTGTTGTGGCCTTGTAACTAGCCTTGAGCTTCTCTTCCAACTGTGAGAAATTGAAGACAAGTGCTGGTGGTCCCCTCACATTGGGGCTGGCAGACTCATTCCATCCCCTTTCAACAGCTAGTGGTATCACTGGAGCTGATGAAAATGCACGTAGATAAGTGTGGCTCCCTGAATGAAGATCAAGAAACATGGATTTCAAAGGAACAAAATTTCTTATTCCAAGTTGCCTGTTCAGCAACCGCATTGCAGTATCAAAATTGCCAGCTGCTGCGTGCTCAGCAGCAAGGGAAGATCTCTGGATCCAAATCTGGCTAACGGGCATGCCAGGAGTTGGTGCAACAAAAACTGCAGATCGAGCATTCACAGGAGCCTTAGGTGTTTCTGCCTCAGGAGGAAGCTCCAAATCTTCAAGGTCCCATCCTCCCTCTTCTTCTTCACCTTCTTCTGCCACTTCTCCATCTTCCAAGATTGCAGCGACATCCCCGTTTTGTAAACCATCCACATCAACCATATCCAGTTCCTCACCCCAATCACCCTCAACAGCCTCTTCCTCTTCATCCACAGCACCCCTTCCAATATTATCCAACCCACCTTCAAAGATGCCCTTCATGACTCTTAGAAGAGGCCAATCACCACTACACACAACAGGGGATGGGGGCATCAAAAGGGAAGGTGCTTTTCCCTCTGGCACAGATGGAACATTATCTCCCAACTCAGATGCTAGTCGTTCAGCAACATCTTGCAGCCCATGAACAGAAGCAGTAATATAAGCCAGAGGCAAATGACCTGCATTCTCCAGGATTTTCACACGTTCTTTGACATCACCCAGATACAAAGCATTATGAAACTGACCCATGACATCATTCTTAACTTCAGCTATTTTAAGCATCTTGGACAGCTTATCCATGTTCCCGGTTATGAGATAAAGAAAAGATAACCTCTCAAAATTTTTGGTCCTCTGATAAGCATACTCCACAATGCCTGCATTACCCTGGCGAAGAGCCTCCACCCCTAATCTATACCAGTGGTCTTTCTCATCAATCTCCTTAGCTGAAGCAACTGCAATTTGAATGTTCCCGCTCTCTAAAGCCAAGTTAAATCGAGTTCTTTCATCTTTCACAAAATGGAGAGCAACTTCAGGGAAGCCCTTTTGCTGCAGATAAGCAATCATTGCCTGACCACAAAGCTGTGAGTTCCTTATCATGCTCATGACATGGTCATATCTCTTCCTCAATAGAGACAGCTTGAAAATATACTCTGTTGCATCAATAACTATAGCCCTGTTCTTCCCATCCCGATCCAAGCAAAAGATGGTGTTTCCAGAAACCTTTGTTATGTAGATTGGGACATCAAGGGTTCTAATAATCCCACTGTCTCCATTTGGAAGGCAGTATTTGATATGATTTAAAGTTGTGTAAATGAAAACACCATTGTCATCCCAGGCTCCACTCTTTACTCGGATTGTCTCATGAAGAGTACACTGGTGCACAAGCTTTTTACTAGCAATGATAATAGCATGTTTGCTGAGCAAGGCAACACTCTCCATGTCATTAGACCATACAACATACTTGACAAAAGGAGTTTGGAGATCACCAAGAACAAGCCTCTGCTGTAGATCAAATATAACCACTCTATCCTCAGCCCGACACAGCAAGTTACCAGTTCCAGCGTAGAAAATTGCATCTGCAGCGATTGGAAGGATGCTCTTTTTAACAACCTCATTCTTCAGATTCTTGACCAATACTTGGTTGCTGCTTTTGTCAAGTACAGCAAATCTATTTCGGGCAATAAAAATTGCTGAACCTCCAAGACCTTTCTTTGCATCTTGCACACTATCACCCCTACCAATGCTGTCTTTAGGTATGACATACAACTCATAAGATCCCCCATCCACATCTGAGCAGATAAGAACAGCATTTTCTGTGGGACTGTAAGAAAGAGTCCTCGGACTTTGATTCAAGCTTGTAGAACCAGGCCGCCGAATTGGAATAACTTGAGTGTCTTTTTGAGTTGAAAACTCATAATATCGCAGAAAGCGATCCTTGGCATAAAACAGAGAATCACCACTCACTGCAAATGCAGGTCGTTCCCTCTCCAGCTTAAAGACAATCATGCCACTATCATGGCCTGCTGCCAAAAGATTCATTTCAGGGTGAGATGCTAGAATCCAGAATCTATCGTGCTCGCGGCGGAAAGTTTGAACTCCAGTTCGCTTTGTTACATCCCACACACGGATGCTTTTATCCTCAGAATTAGATACAATTATGTCCTGTTTGGCATGGAACATAACGCAGGACACGTTATTCATGTGCCCCCTCAAAGTGTCCACTTCCCAAGCCTTAGTTTCTGGAAAACAGTGGGGGAAAGGTGGGAAAAAAGATTCACTTTAATAACTGTGTTTATCAGTGGTAACAGTATAAAAGAGGATGTGGAAATTGCTATGGAATTTGACAATTTTTGTAATCAAAACAATATTCAAGTAGCTTACTTTAAATAATACAGTTATTCTAAAGTGCAATTCGCAATCACAAAAGCGGAGCTTGGACAAGCAAAGGATGAATTAAAAGCACTGACAGTATAAAAGTTGCATGTCATATCTCATGCTCTTAAAAAAAGAATAAATAACAATATAAATGCAATTATGAAACAAACAAAACTAATTATCAGTTGAAAACTGTTAAACAATTAAAGAAAATTTCAAAATTCACAAAAAGACATAATTTTGGCATGCTTTTGTTATACTGTTGTTCCTTTATCATTTTACAATAAAAAATTGCCAACTTACCAGGTAGTCAAAGATACCCTAATAACTGTTGTTTGACAATCAAAGGCAGATTAAGTAAAAGCACAGGCTTCCATAATTACCGTTCATGCGCCATAATTTAACTTGACGATCATCCGCTCCTGAGACAATGAGAGGGAGTGTGGGATGGAATGCTGCCCAATTGACTCCCCGGTCATGACCTTCCAAGACATATTTAACAACAGCATCGACGCCACCAAATAGATCAGTGTTCATTTGACTCAACCGCAGAATGTCATCTGCAGGAGACACCGTTTTCTTTCTCAGGGCACCTATATCCCAGACACGAACAGTCTGATCTAGAGAGGCTGAAACAACAAGGTCTTCTTTAGGATGGAATGAGGCACACATGACATAATGATTGTGGCCCGTCAACACAGAAATACAAGTACGTGACTGCCAGTTCCATATGCGGATGGTCTGATCATCACTGGCACTCACAATCCAAGGGTACTCATGATGAAACTGCACAGTACGGATGTAATCAAGGTGTCCGAGAAGAGTAAACAAACACCTATGCATCTTGTAGTTCCAAACTTTGATCTTGTAATCATCACCTACAGAAGATAGTAAGTTATTACATGCAGCATTTTCTTTTTATTAAAGAGATGAATAACAGCATCAGTAATGCACAAACAATCCTTTGCATGCATTAGTGTCCTTGGTTTATCCATCTAAAATCATTTGACAAGCATGATTGAACCAAAAAATGTACTCAATATCCATAACTCAATCGATAGTAAAAGAAGCCAACCAACTTGGTCATCTCCAGAACAGACAAGATTTATCTTGTTCACTGTTTGACAATACAAGAAAACCAAGATGCATATTAAACTAGTTTTAAATTAGACACTCAAGTTAGATCTAGAAAGACAGACCAATGATACACTGTTATTTTATTCAAGACAATCCAATTTCTGAATAAGATCCGTAGATGAAACCAGATGCCGAATTCTAAACATATCCAAATTTGCAGACACCAAAGTCAAAAGGTCCACTCAGCATTTGCATTTTCTTTAATATCCTTATTAGATCTTGCAAAATTCAATAATATGCCACTAAAAGAAACAGTACAGATCTTCTGCAACCAAAAATTCAACCCACAGATCAATCAGACAACATTGTAGAAAGAAAATCCCATTTACCTCCAGAGACGAACAAGGGCTGAGACTTGTGGAAATGGACGCCACGAACAGGGCCATCGTGCTCATCAAACCTGTCAATGAGTGTCCCCATCCGATAGTCCCATAGCTGGATCACACCACTGTGAAGACTTGCAAGGATCCATGGTCTCTTACTATGGAAACTAAGTCCCTTCACTCTATTACTCTTCGTCTCAAATTTGGTCAACATCTTCTCCAATCAAAATCAACAAACAACGAAATCTAATCTAACCAAAACAAAAACAAAACAAACAATTCAATCAAATTCCACAACAATGTTCATAGTTAACTAAACCAAATCATATCTCGGGCACCTCGTTAACAAATATACTATCTACTCTCACTAACCGACCCGTTTAATCGCAAAATTCAGAACAGATCTTCAAGTAAAAAATGACAAAAGAAATTAATAGGATGTCGTATTCGTAAGCAAAGATAAGGCATCAAACGAAAAGCAATAAACACAGAGGAATTGAATCACAGGTAGATCTAGCAAGATCGAAAGCATTCAATTAAACAGAATTTACAAAATTAAGGAATTAAACATAAATTTTACCTCAGATCTGATGACCAGTACGTGAAATGATAAACGGCATGTGATTTGGTTAGTGCATCAGCAAAGCCAAGATCGGCGATGCGAGTTTTGCGAATTTATAAGAGAGAAATTTTTTTAGATCGGGAGAGATGGCTTAAGGGTTTGTTTGTTTTATATGTTCTGATTTTTCAATTTCTCTCTTTAGATCTGAGTCCGATAGAGAGTGTGCGCAGTGCTTAAGCGCGATAAATCTTATAGAGCGGGGACATAAGGGGCATTTTTGTTATTTTTTAGGGGCACCGTCGGACTGGAGAATCTTAAATATTTATTTTTTAAAAAACAAAAAATGTAGAAGAAACAGAAATCGAGTGCGTTTGCAAAAAATATTGAATTAGCTAATACCGGAAATTACAAAAATATTTGTTATTAGTTATTTACATTCGGCCATCAGGTGATGTGTAATGATGACCGTTAGATTGAGATTTGATGGTTATGATATAGCGGTTGATGTGTCATTGGGTGTGAGCTAATAGTAGACGTTGATCGTAAGTACTAAGTAAGTTGGCAGGAATGGAATAGGGGAAGTCAATTAACGGTCTAGATTACATCTGTGGTGTTGTGTCAATCGTATTTGTCACGAACAATGCGTTACGCACCTGTTTAATTTATCTGGACTTTTGAGAATTTCGTTTTCGAGGAAAATGCTGAAAGCCTGTGATGAAAATGGGTGTTTTAATTGAACTGGTAAAATCATATTCAAATTAAAAATTAAAAAAAACTGATAAATGCAGTTTCTTGTAAAAATAAAAAAATAATAATATAGTCACAAATTCTTATACAAATTTATTTTGCACAAATTGATGTGGCATAATAAAATTAATTGAATCAAATATCACTTAGTTCACATGCTCTTTTTTTATTATTTTGTATTTTAATTCAATTAATGAATTAATGTCAAATCTATTTGTATAAGATAAATTTGTACAAGAATTTCTAACTGTATCATCACTCAAAATAAAATAACTCCAATGGTAAAAACGGATTTCTTCTTCAAAACAAAAACAAATTGATTGTTAAAATTATCGTGGCATTATAATCATTGGAAGGGTGAAAAATAAAAGGTTAACACAACAAGATTATAATAATTTTTTTTTCCATTTATCTAATCATATAGTGTCAAGTTAGTTTGTATGTCAATTGAATTTATAACTCAAGTATGGAATACTGAGCAATAATCCAATTTATTACCCAAGATAAAAGGAATGATTACATACAAGTTCATCAGAAATGTACAAAATTCCCGGTAAATGCCGCTGCAAAGAATCCCTCTGTGTTTGAAGTGACGAGCTTTTCTGATACTTCAGGCTTCAGCCGACATGGGAGCATATCATACCAAGCAACATTCTGCTACAAAAGCTGAAGAAGAAAACAGGGTAGCATATATTTCTGCATTTATCCACTCTCAATCAAAGGAAGTGCTTCTTTCTGCTATAGCAAATTAAGAGTAACTTGTAATGTGGAATGGCATCTTCATTTCTGTACAGATTATTGAGGATTTCCCTTAAGTAACTGTACAAGCTGCTCTGTTCTTGATTGGATGCCTTTGACATACTCGGTAAGGATGCGCTGCTGGTAGGAGCCTCCCTCCTGGGGAAGAACGAAAAGAGAAGCATCAGGCAATTACGAAAAGCTAAAACTCTTAAACATTAAAGATGCAAGGCCAAAGGGTGTCTGTTACTGTTCGGATAAGAATCCGCTCAATTCGTTTCTTAATGACAGCAAAAAATTCCTCCGGCGAAATTTCGCCTTTTCCAACTGTCAATCCATCAATCAACAGTTTATTCCATTCTTCCTCAGGAGCTGCAGCAAATAAACATATCTATAAGTGAGGCAAAATAACATTAGTAACTTCGAAACATGAGAGGTCCAAAACTAAGAATGATCTTCCTGGAGAACGGCCAACAAAACAGAAGAAAATGAGCTGTTGATTCTAATTTATAATTCCATAACAGCTTTTGGATTACCTTGAAAATTCACCAAAATGCAAACACAAAATCAATTTATCATGTTAGTGCTTGGATCTCGTGTGCGCCAAACAAATGCCGGTAGTCTTCGTATGTATGTATGATGGACTTACTATTCAAACCTCAGCACTCAGCTTATATTTTAATGAGTCATGCCCAACGACTTCAAAATGATAAGGTTGCAGAATCATGACAGAAAGAGAGAAAAGTAAATGAAAAGAAAGAAACAAATAGTAATATGATCTAATTCTGGGAACCAAACATGCAGTATAAGCATTAACTACGTCTCCATAAACACATTCTTCCTTGTATCTAAACTTAAAGGTATAAATCATCTACAGTGAAAAAAGATTCTTGGGAGCTTTGCACACCAGGCAGTCACACCACGTATGGCCTGGAAAACCCGAGGCACAATCTTCTGTCTATCTAATATGTTAAGACAGCAACAGTATATATAACGAAAACTTGGAGTTAAAAACCAAACTGAGTACCAGTGGCCACACTGGAACAGACCTTATACATAACTCTCTGGACATATTTAACAAGCATCGTGTGTTCTCACAGCCAGAATTGGCAAACATCTTTTAGCCATTCTACACCCAGACACCAAGCTCTAGAATATCCATGCACAGAGCCAAATCCCTTTCATTCAGGCTTGCAAGGAGAATTTAGACTATCCATGGTAGTATCATCAATTTTGCAGAGTCTAAAGACTCAGAGCTTGATCTCAGCCATAGGCTCAAAGCCATATAACAGAGCTAGAGAAATTAGTTACTTAAAAATATTGAGTAATCATACAAATTCCTCTTTGCCTAGTAGTAGTACATGGATCATTCATAAATATGATATACTTGCCCTTTTTCTGAAATTATAAAAACAGGGGAGAAGGTATGCACCTTTAATTATGGTCTCAAGAAATTGCTCAGCCTTCAAAACTTCATTCCCTGCATTAGGGAAAAAAGGGGGACAGACTTTATTTTTTGCAATTATAAAATTGAAGGAGTTCAAATTATGAGCTGAAGCAAGCCACAAGAAATGCAGTGATAAAGAAAAGTTAAAATAGGGAAAAATGTAGCATATAACATTCTTTAGGTGCAGAGATGTGCACATACGTGCATGAGCATATTTTCCACTTAAAACCAATGGAATATGAATTAGATATGATGCAGAACCAAAAGAACCAACATTGCATCACTTCAAATATCATACTTTAAATATATACATGAAAATAAAGAACCCATCTATAAGATATCATGCCAACAGAAATTTCTGTAAATGGAAACATATGGAACCTAAAGGGGTAGCTATTATACCTTTCTTTGCATAACTTTTCTTGGACAGCTTAATTGAAGCATAGAGTTGTAAAACCTTTTGCAACATAGCCTCAAGCCCTGGCTTATCCCCATCTTCTTTTGACTGCAAAAGATTAATAAATTAAGTCAGTCAATAATTATCTTAAAGATTCAAAAATCGTAGCATCTAAATACTGTTACAATGTAAGTTTTGGCCCTACAGCTTCACATGTATTGCAGCAAAATCTTCCAAGTAGGTTAGAACAGAAAAAAGTTAATGCAAGTTCAATAGTTCAAATATAAGGCAAAGCAGCATGTAATAACAAACATATTTTGTTGCAGAAAATTCTCCATATGAGGATACTTTGAAGATAAGGTTTGCATTGCTGGCCACTAGCAAATATAGCCACAACTATAATATTCACAGGGAGCTCAATAGAAAAGATAGATCAAACTCACTTGTCGTAATTGAGCATTAACTTCTGCAAGGAATCCTTCATCTAGCTGCCCTTCTTGCTCTCTTTGGACAATTTCCTTAAGTTTTGGAAAATGAATCGAATAAATTTAATTCAATTCAATGAAAATTACAATAGTATTTCAAATTGCATTTACAAAGAGAATACATTAACACAATGTGTGCATACTAACACTCATACTCTTACCTATGTCTGTCAAAAAATCATTTAAACAAACAATATTTCTTCACCGCTGTGATAAAGTTGAAAAATGCAAAAACTAATCATCTCTGGACGTTTTTTTACTTTTTACTTTTTATGCTAGACTACTGGTAAGCAAAATCATGTCAGCTGGAAATCTTCTCTAACACATAACGAGATATTCTAATTTTCGGAAAAGAGAAATATAAGTTGGAAATCTTCCGTACGAACCCCTTTGAAGATCTTCAACATAAGAAAATCAATCAATTTATACCGAAGTGTAAACAATACCTACATTTTCCATCAGTTTGAGAGCCTCAGGATCTCTTGGAGGCCAAGAAATCTCTTCTTCCTCATGAACCACAGGTTTAAGAATGGCCTTGAGAACATCAGTAGCTGATTCTATATTTTCCTGCATGGGGAAAAGATACCATCAAGAACAAGAAAAAAGAGTTCATATTAGAGAAGTAGGAGGTATTTTACATGGATGAAGACATAACAAAATCATAAATTGTTAAATGAAGACATAACAAAATCATGAGCAAGGTACATGGGTCTTATGGACAACGCGATCCACTATGCTCATAACAGATGTTGCCAATTCCTCGTAATCTTTCTGCAATAGGACAGAAATAATGCCAAAACCATTATTACAAAGAGGAAACTGCAAGAAGTCAACTTCAGGAACACATAAAAAATTAGAATTAACCAAGTCAAAAACCATGCTTTATCATCCTCTGATTTGCAGGTATCAGTTCTCGCTGCAAGTCGTATCCAAAAACCTTCATTTAAAGCAAGGATGTTTTCAACAACAAGCTGCTGAAGCTGTTCACAAAAATAACAAAAAAACATGAAAAACCAGTTTATGTAAATATATTCACAAAGCTCAACAATAGCTGATATTTTCTTTCAAGCGATAGCATCCACAGTTAGCCCGAGAAAAGTACAAACAAATACCCATTACCAGAGGTCTAAGGTGCAAATTTAATTTGGAATAACTGGAGATAAGGTTTTCACATTTGACAGATAACTAACTGTTTTGTAGAGTTGTCTAGGACAACTCAAGTTCCTACATCAGCTTCATGGAATATTCTGCCACATTGCAATAAATTTCTATGAAATCATATATATGATAGTATAATCGTAATCACTTTTGAGGGTAACATTTTTGACGTCTCCAAATGAAGTTGATAAATCATGTGTTTACTCTTGCATGACTAATACCCAAACTAAGCAACTAGAACAAATGACTTCACGACATTCGATGATTGATTCCTTAACAGTAAGACAGTTTAGTTGCTCCTACAATAGCTCTAACACTGCTTACACATAAAAGATAAAATTAAGAATAATTGCCAATCCTATCATATAGGAGAACAGCCAGTAATCGAGTTCAAACTTTATGCAGAAATGAAAAAAGGGATTTGATGTTGATTATAAAAAAAGGGGAAACAAACAGCAAAGCACCATCGCTTACTTCTTTTGGATTCGCATCCCTGAGCCCATCAATCAGTCTATCCACTTCTACGGTCTTTTTGAATGCTTCCTCAGGATCCCGACCGACTGCACATATTAAATTTCTCCTGTTTTATTAGATCCAAACACGTCAATTTACCATCAACAGCCCAATCCAGCCCATATAATAATATTAATTAATTAACAAATAACTTTAACCATTCACTAATACAAGGATTTTTTTTTTTTTTTTTGGGGGTGGGATGGATTCCACAAGACGAAAATAACAAAACAAATAACAGTTGCTAGCTAGATAAGAACTCGGTATATATATCTAAAAAAATGGAATATCCTTAAAACAAGATAAATTATCCAGAACCAGTCCAAAGGACAAAAGAATTCAAGCTAGTTTGATTTATATCAAACCCAATTCAGATAAACTTTTTACTCACTGATTCCCACTTAATGAGTCCATAAGTCCCATGTAATTAAGCTAAACAACAGTGAGTCTCAATCTACACGCTCCAATTCAAGCTAATCATTAATCCACAACTCATTTCAATAATTCAGGATATGTTTGGATTGACAAGCTGTGGCTTTTAGTCTACAATTGCTATGAAATAGAACATTAGTTGCCAAGTAAAAGTGGTTATTGCTTACCATAAGCCACCAAACATTTTAAACATTGTACTTTCAAAGTTGAGTAGAAGAAGCACAATACATGTAATTACAAACATACCCTTAATAACAATAACAAATTCAGCTCTGGAAGAAGAAAAATGCAGGAGGCATACCTCAGTTTCCACTCAATTGAATTGGTCGAAGAAAATGGATTGAGCATCGTCATTCTAAAAACCCCAAAATGCCGTCTCTTTTGGAGCACTGAACACTGCATTACAAAACAAAATTTATTCACACAAAAATAAATAAATAAATAAATAAACGGCATCACTAAGCTTTGAAAGATTACGAAAATTAATTAGGGTTTTGCGTGCGTGCCCGGTGTTTGAGAGGTGTAGTGATTGCCAAGCCAGAGAATAGCGTGGCCATAGAAATGGTGGCTGGTATTATCAATTATGTACGGACAATGGCGGGAGACTGGACAGTTATTATGACCGTTCAATTTTCGTATCGATAAAGCTTGAAGCTGATTTGATGATTTGAGTTTAGTGATAACTGAAAATTGAAGATTTTATGTAGTTGTTGTTAGCACAAATATTTGGGCCGTATAATAAGACCGGCCCATTATTGCGATCGGCATGTGTAGTTAGTTGAACGGTTATTATCATTTTACTACTTTAGAAATTGACAAATATCAAATGACTATAAAAAGTATTGTCTCATATTATTTTATTACTATATTTTTATAAAAATATTATTTTACTATTTTTTAAATTCTGATTGTTAGTTATTTATTAGTTATTAGTTAGTTAGTTGACTAATACAATACCAAATTTACCCTTCATGATTAAAAAAATAATAAGATAAATTTATAATTCATATATCATAATTCTAGCAAAAAAAAATTATGTTGGTATTTTATATCCATTTTAATAAATATATTACAAATTTATTTTATAAATAACCTTCAAATTTTTTTTTAATCATGAAGGCTGAAATTGGTATTTTGTTAGTCAACTAACTGGTCAACTAGTGGTCAATTAATGGGCAACTAACAGTTGTAACGGAAAAGTAGTAAAATGATATTTTTATAAATATATGGTAATAAAATGATAGGAGGCAATACTTCTTCTGATCGACTGATATTGACAATTCGAAATAGTAAAATGATAATAACCCTTAGTTGAATTATTATATCAAGACTGTTGATGCTTTTCTAAATAGCAAAAACTGAAAAATCTGATAAAATTATCTGTTTTATTTAATATTAAGGCTGAATAACTGTAACTTAAAAGTTATAATTCTAAAATATTTAAAAAATAGTAATTATTGTACCTTACAAACTACACTAATTTCATCCACTATTTATATGATAACTTATAATATCTTTATTATTTATGTAAATTTATTTCATAATTGCAACTTTATTTTCAACATCTGTAGCTTGTAGCTTTGAATACCAAATAAAGCTTCAATAGCATATTTTGAAATGTAGATGTCCAAATTTTAACAAATAAAATTGGATTTATGATTGATGAAATATGATTTATGGATAAATATGGTATTATCATTTTTGTTCATAAGATATAATATAAATTCTAAGATGACCATTAATTATTCTGATGAATCATATTTGCTTTTAGAAGCTATTTATACTAAATAAAGAAAATTGTGAAAAACAACACTTCTTAGAATTAATTGCAACAATTGCTGAGATTGGATATGATTTGCATAACCTCTCATACTCACTCATTAGATTGGAACTGCTACCAAATATTGGGCCAAAAAAAGAAAAAGAAAAATTCTTCTCCACCTAACATGAATCACAAAACTGATAAGAAAGTTACTGATAACTAGAAGATCATCACGGTAGTACATTAAACATCAAACCAGTAACATGCTATTGGTAATTAAATTGATTGCTGTCAATCCGAAAAACAAATAATATATCCAGAAATCCATAAAATTGACATCCATTTCAGTAATAAATTTACAATTTGAGTGTACTGAGTTGTTTGTAATTGATAGGCAGAACGAGCGATTTGATACATACAGTCTGTATTCTTTGTAAGGTTTATCTTGCAATAATTTCATTTAAGACTCAGCATGCTTCAATTGAAATACAGAAAGGTAAATTAGTTAACTAATTCAGCAGTGTCCAAAAATATGTGTAAAAGATAAGAAATTAAAAGGGGATGGAGTATAAAACTTCCCAATCACAGCTGAGAACACATAAGGACAGTGGATATCTTAATTGCAAAGCTCTTACTTCAGGACAGCCTGCTGGAGCCCATCTGGGATTGCAAAGAGAACAACTGGCTTTGAAAGTCTGGTAAAAGGAACATCGCATCTGAAGTAGCCCTTTCTCTCCAGCTGCAAAATCTCTCCATGTTTCAAATTTCGCATGTTTGAATCTCTGATAGCCGCCGTCTCGAATTTTGTACAGGGGTTGAGCACATCAAGGAAGTCCTCACCTTCTTCCAGCTGCATCAATAAAAAAGACAGCTTTATAAACATGAGAAATGGCGCAACAAGGTACACATCACAATGACTAGAATGTAAAAGTGCCCTATACCAACCACAATATTCAAACCCATGCACCAAGCATCCCTATTCCAAATGTTGAATAATCCACTTTGATTGCTTCAGTATTGATATGGATGAAAAAAAGCTATAAAATCAATATGATTGTTAAAATAAGTCACAAATTCACATCACACCAAACATTCACTCAAAAAGTTCATTCTTGAGAATCACAAACTATAACATTGAAAAACAATAAGCGGAAGGAGAATTGTGATCATCAGTATTAAAATGCACCTTCTTTTTCATAATTAGATAGTCAAACCCGACCAAATGTAAGATTAACCAACTCATTTATTTCAGGGAGCCAGGTGAGCTTCAATTTTGTGGTCTTGATGAATCCTTCAAGATGCAAAACCCCTGTTAACTGTGTGACATTTCCATCCCGGTCCCTAGTGAGTTCCTTCACTATGGCATTCTCCCAATCCGTTAATGTAATTTCCTCATTGGCTGAGATCAACTGAGCATCAGCGTGGTGTATCCATATCCCTTTTGTGTAAGTTGTAGCTTTCTTTCTCGCACCTTCAAACTTCTTATGTCTTGGTATGATGCAAACAAATGGTTTATCAGGGCCATCGGTAAGAGTCATCAATACACGTTGTTCTTTAATGACAGCAGTATGTCTAGGACACACAGGATCAATTATCTTTTTATTAATTGTCCAAAGTTTGTCCCATTCCATAAGATCGAGATTTTCTTTTAAGCGCCTTTCAGATCCTGCAATCATCTCCTTTCACAATTTCATATTCTCCTCTACACTGTTTTTTCAGCATTTTGATTCAATCCCATCCATCCTTTGTTTCTGCATTTCCTCACAAGTTGTGTCACCCATATAAGCCTTTCCCTGACGAATCAAATTCTCAGCCATATCCATCAAATCCAGGAAGTAGTCCAAAGTGTACGTTACTGTTTCATACTTGATGCCCAATGTCTCAATATCTTTAAGAAGATTACCACAAATTCATTGCTTTCTTTGGAAGGATTTGTATCATCGAAACGCACAATTGGTTGACCTTCATTAAATTAACGATAATTAACTCGCCAGCTTCATTTGCATTCCAACCATAGAAATTGGCAACCCGACCAATGTAACAGAGGAGGACATAAGTTCCATGCAATGTTGACTTACATCACAAAAAAGGCAAAACATGAATACACAATATTCTTATCCAGTTTATAATTTTCTTTTATAAGCAAAATGTTATTAAAGAACAGAAATTTAAAAAGAGAAACACGGAGGTTGGAAAATCATGCCAATATCATATCTAAAACTATTGGCTTCAAGATCAAATCAAGTCGAAAAACTCAAATTAGAGGACTTCACCAAACTTACAAAAAGGGTTTCTATCTACTAAAGTACCCAAATGAATTACTTGACTAAACAAACTGATAATTAAACATAAAAAATAAAAGCACCAACAGATCATCTATACCCATTTGAGAAGGAAAGTGTAGGAGTAGACCCCGAGGTATCAGTTGTTGTCAAGATACCCACAAGCTTGGCAGCAGCAATTACCGATAGCGGAGGGCTATCAGCCGAAAATGCTAACATCTTAATCTCCATAGCTGCCACCTGCACTATCAAAACACCAAAATCAAAATTAAAAAAAAAAGCTAAAACATATTAATTTAAGCAGCTAGGTCCGTGAAATTTCTCTTGCTCGCATCAGGGAATTATCTAAATGTAAAACTAACGGTACAGCCCACACGATTAGATTAGAATCCTTTAAAAGCTAAAGGTGAGTTAAAATTTCAAAAATTACAAAATAAATTAGTAAAACATAAATAAAACTTCAAAGAAAAACTCACTAGAGCAATGAAAAGTTATATACATTATTTAAAAAATTGAATAATAGAATTTATAATCAGATCAAAGCGATCAGTTTTTTATTACATTATGTTTCAAGAAACTGTATCGAGGACCAAACAAAAAAAAACACAACAACTTCAGTACCAGCAGGAAATGACGGCAAGATAGGTGGCCTGTTCGCCGATGAACGATGGCGATGGCGGCAAAAAATGAGTGGCAACGGCAGCGAGATAAGTTTGAATTTAGAGTGAGAAGAGCAAAGAGCAAAGTGACGCGAAACAGGTTTATTAATCCCGTGTGCCCAAGTCTATCGTAATAGAAGGGTAAGCACTCAGTAACAGCACGCCACTTGTCCAATTAAATATAAATTATTTTTTTAAGTCTACAGCATGATAACATTCATACTAAAATACCGAAAAACGTAAAATCCAATATATGCTTTTATATTGTAAATTGGAGCACAGAAGTGTTTATGAACTCGAGTGATTGTAGTTTATAAGTAGTTTATAAAGTAAGTTTATTTAATTTTGATGAAAATAAACTACTTATATAAAGTAAGAGTCTTTTACTTATATGATGAAAATTTTATTATATATTTATTAATTTTGTTAAAATTATTATTTAAAAAATATATTTATTATATACTATTAACTTTTATTTTATAATTATTTTACTTTTTTTTTACAGTAATTATTAGTTAAAAATTACAGTACCTTGATTTCAAATAGAATCTTAATAATGTATTAATGTTATATTGTTAAATCATATGATTTAATAACATTAGATAACTTTTATGGGTTTATACAAGTTTTGTCATATTGTTCTAAGTAATTGCAATATGCCACATAGCTGTAGTGAGTGGTTATGTCGATTTGATATATATGTTTGATTTAATTTCATTAAAAAGATTTTCGTTTTTGGTTTTGTAGTTTTCAATTAATAACATCGTGACAATCAGTGTTGATGAGATATTGGGAGTGAATATGCAGTCTATATAGTGTGCTATCTAAGAGCATCTCCAAAAGTTTCTATAAATTTTGCTCTTCAAATATCTATTTGTTTACTTATGTGGCAAATAGAAGAATGAAAAAATATAATATTCTCTAAAAAACTCTTTAAATAAAAATAAGTTAATAGTATTTTAATCAAATAATTATTTTTTTAAAGAAAAAATCAATGGCAATTAAAGCACCTCTCTCTTTTTCTCCAATGAAAAGTTATAAAATATAAATTGAAGAGGGAAAAATCAGCTCTCCAAATTTGAAGAGAGAGAATCATTTCTTATTTGAAGAATCTTAATTGGAGTGTCTTTTGGAGTTTTAAATATTGATGTGACTCTTCAAATGAGTAATAAAATCTTATTTGAAGAGCCTTTTGGTAATGCTCTAACATGACAAAAAGGTCCAGCCTGAATTTTGCTAACTCATCTGACCTAAATTTTTTGGGCGTTGACCTGAATTTAAAGGTCAAGGTCGGGCTCAAATCTAAATATTAATACTTGATTAAATTCAAGATGTGTTCGGGCCCTACCAACCCCAACTTAAACCGACCTTAAAACTTAAAAAAATTATATTTATATTTATGTTATTGTTTATATAACTATATGGTTGAAACCTTGAGTCATTTTTATGTTTATGTTACTTTATACAAGTTCCGAATCTTTTAAATTTTAATATATATGGGGAGGCTATATCCATTTCTTTTTAAAATTTCAATTTCTTAAATATCTAAAAAAAAATCTTTAAGAAATTATGATCGGGTTTTGTTCTTAAGAAAATCGGATCTAACAGTTCAAATAACTGAGCTTTTTGAGGGTTCGGGCATTTTATTTTAGTGATTAGGTCAAACTTGGGGTTAACCAAGCCCGAGCTCAACCCAATCCAATCCATTGCCATCCCTAGTGCCATCATAATCGGTTGTGAAAAAGATAACCAAGTAACCACTGAGCTACGTGAGAAAGATTGATGTTGAAGATGAGAAGAAAATTTAGGTGCTTATTATATTTATCATATAATTTAAGATTTCTTCTATTAAGATTTATAGGTAATTGTCCAATGAAAGATGAAGATTACTTTATAATCTAGGTCTACTATTACTTTTGAGACTTCTATTGAATGTTTAAGTAAATTTTGTTTCCAATGATTAAATATTTGTTTCCATTCACCTAGTCTATGTCCTTCTAATTCTATTATTTAAAAAATAGTTTTGACACTTACTTTTTACTTTTATACTCTATTTTATTTTTATACTCTATTTCTACAAGTTCATGTTTAGATAAATCTAAACATTTTGAAGTTATGCTTTAAACAAGATGACATTTACTGATAAATCCTTTTAAAGGGACGAATTTACAAAGTGGGTATTCTTTTGGGCAAATCAGGTCCGTTCAATATCGTTTCTGAATAGTATTTTCTAAAAATACAAACTATAATTAAAATAGTGTCATGCAGTTGCTTTATTTTGAATTTAAATATACGCCTGGTATAATTTTATGTATCATGTACTTTAAAACTAAAAACAGTAATATGTATTCAATAAACACAATTAAAACGAATAAATTAGGGAATATTTGTCCGATATTATTATTTTTTAAAACAACTTTTATTAAACATTTAAGTCATACTTATATTTAACAAATAATTATTTAACTAATTCATATACAAATATACCATAAATATTTTAAACAAAATAATTATAAAAAAGTGCATAATGAAAAAATTTTAGTATTAGCATTAAAAAAAATGGTTTTATATTGTCATTGTTTTAAGGAAAAATATCACTTATATACCCTCAAATGACACTAGTATCAAACGTATTACAACACTTTTAACATGTATTACTCGTATACCCTAAGTTGATAAAATGTGTCTGCCGTCCACTAAACTGTTAGCTTCCGTTTGCAAGCGCTAACATCATAAGGGTAATCTAGTCTATTAAGATGGAAGAAACTTTGATTAAAACAATGACATGTCATCTCATTTACCTAGTAAAAAATGACATGTCATACAATTTATCGGAAGATTACGTCATTTATGTGAAATAACGTTGTTTCAACGGGACTAAAAAAAATGCTACTCCACAACCGAATCTACTCCTCCAAAATTTAACCAAAATTTTTGAAGATCTACTCCTCCAAACTACAACTGCAATTGTAATTTTTTATGGTATAATATGTGTAATTGTAAATAATATGTTGTTAATAATTTTTTAGGTACAATATGGATATTTTTTACAGATAATTGTTAATAATGTGTACCATTAATAATTTATTTTTTAATAAAAATGTATTGTTAATAACAAAATAAAAAAATTTGTGTATTGAAAATTTATGTTAATTTTTGGGACAAATATGTCTTTTTACTTTATTTTGAGTTTCAAGGGCGAAATAGTCAATTTGCCACAATTCTGTTAACTTTCTGACGATAGATAACGGTTTGGTGGACAGCAGACACATTTTGTCAACTTAGGATATACGAGTGATGCATGTTAAAAGTGTTGTAGTACGTTTGATACAACTGTCATTTAAAAGTATACAAGTGATATTTTCCCTTGTTTTAACACTATAATTAAGTTATATATTACAACAGATATGAATTCAAATACAAGATAAAGCTTTTAACAAATGATACTAGATATAGCGTAAAAGCACTATCAATATACACCTTTGCTATAATAAGCTATATATTCTATATAATTCCCTTTCATATTCTATTAACGGTGCAATTTATTTCATTTAGTTGATCATTTATTTTTAAATTTAGTTTTTTAATCCGTACATAAAGGACGCGTTAGACATGTTCTCAATTTTATAACTATTAAAGTGAACCTGAATGACTTGCTTTTTAATTTATTGTTTACATCCAGCCATCAAACATGTATTATATTTGTACTCTCAAACGAAAATGAAAACAAAGGCCCAAAAATGGTACGGACAAGCCCTTATATTTTTGGTTTCATATTAGGTATCCCATATGATACTCAATTTCTTCAATTCAAACAAACACTACACCAATAATAAGACAAGACAATAATATAATTAAATTCAAATCATACTATATATATACACACACACACTAAAAAAAGTGTTTGTTAAAACAAGTCATGAGCACCTGAGTTGGCCTAATTCATGAACACAAACTAACAGAAGCAAATTATAAGAGTAGGAATTAGACTATTGGCGCCCCTTCATTAATATCTTAAAACTGCTACTCTATTATAATTGCATTTAAAGACAAATACAAATAGAATTAACCTTACCTATATTTTTTCTTTTACTCTTCAATTTCTTTCACTTGCCATATATAATTTGTTAGACTAATTGGTTTTTCTTAAAAACTCCTAGGCTTGTTGTTCTCTGCTCATCATCTTCATCTTCAGTCTTGAACTCACACCATTTTAAACTAGCATTAGCTATTGCTCTCTGTCTCATTGTTGGGATTATATACTCTTTAAAACATATTGATTTATTTATTTTTTTATTAACAAAATATTTGAGATATTTTTTAGATATCTTAATTGCATAAGTATTTTGAATAAGGTCTGTTTAATTATATTATATGTATTTTGTGTGATCATCATATTGATCTACATAAGATATAACTACAAGTTATCTTATGATTAAATAAATTGAGTTTGCAATTGATAAATAGAGTTGGGCGCTTTATTTATATTTAGACTGTAATAAATTCATTAAATTATTTTTCTTAATTATGTATAAATTTACTCATATAGTTTGACTATATTGAACTGGATCACATATGAGATTTAATTAACCTTAAAATAACTGTCAGACTTATTAAATCTTATAGGTATTGATTTTATTGCAATCTTAATTTTGAGTTAGTTATAGTTTCATGTTTGTGATTGTCATTTCATGTGAGTTGCTAATGGGTGTGACATATGTTTACAGTCAAGATTATCTAATATCTTGGTGGAAGCAATTATCAACAGTGAGATTATAGATTAACATTATATAATTTGTACAACGGATCTCTTGACAGGTTTTCGGTACTTGATCACAGAATTCTCTGGCCAAAATGTGTCAACATTATTAGTGTGTTAAAAATGATCATTAGAGAAAACCAGTAATGTCAAGGAATAAAATATAATTAAATTGATTGGACAATTAAGATATCAATTTAATTAGTGATATGGTATAAAGGGCTATTCCGTAAAGAACTAAATATGGCATGAGTTGAATTATAATTCGAGAACATTATTCTACACAGCATAAAATTATGGAGATCAGTTTCAATCTTTTAGTAGAGTAATTTTAGAATTAAATAATTGGGTTAGTTTAATTACAAGCCTAATTATTGTGGCCACTATTATATGTACTCATATGATATCCGGGTCAGCACATTTAATTGACTACATCACTATTGGATTAATAAGCAAAATAACTAGCTATTTGGATTAAAAGCCTAAATACATTATTTGGTGGGAGGCTCCATTTAACATGTTTGTATATGAGGGGTCTTGTGTTATTTTATAAGGCGGGCCCTATAGCAAGCACCAGTGAAACACCACTTTTGGTTTTATTTTTTAAATTTAAATCAAATTTGATTTAATAGAGTTAAAAATGTAGATAAATAAGGAGCCTAAGGTTTCTATTACATAGAGATATAAATGGCTTGTTTTTTCACAGAAAAAGAGGAAGATGAGCCACAATATACAAAAAAAAGAAAAAAAATTGATCTTGCTAATTGTTTACAGTAGTGATAAAGGCGCTTTTAAGTTAAGTGCAGATAACACTTAAGTGATAACTTAGAAGATCGTTGGTGATATATCGTGATAAAATTGGTGATAGATCGTGATTTAGGAGCCTAAATATATTATTTCTATATTATGTGTTAGGAAATTGAGCTTCCTCTCAAAATTACTCCAAGCAATTTGTCAAACAACAAATTAACAGAAAAATAAATGAAGAATACACCAATCACACAATACAATATTTACGTAGAAAACTCCAAATCCGGAGAAAAACTAAGGTCGTTGTCGAAGACCATCAGAGAAAAATATTCATTATGTGGAAAATTTTTACAACCACTTTCTCAGAAATAGTTTTCTCTCACCCAATCCCCAAATACATAATTCTGAGAAATATCCCTTAACAAAGCAAACTTGTAATACCCATATTAAGGAGCCAAATGCTCCTTTAATATAGCTACATGCTTAAAAATATTTCTCTTTCTCAATTTGGATTGCTTTTATGAGATACAAAAATGAGGAGGAGAACTCCTCTATTTATAGCTAAATTGTGGCTTCATTTTCTTCTTCTTTTCCTTCTTTGCATGGGCGGCACCCACCTATTTTTTCTTGGTTCAATGATGTTGGCTGGCTCAACCACCAACCGTCTTTGAATTCAAAGATGGTGGCTCAGCCACCCATTATTTTGATCTTTTTTTATCACATTATAGTAATTTCATATATTGTATGAGAATTATGATCCAAATATTTCTTCTACAAAACTATTTTTAAACCAACATCTATGTCATCTTTGCTTTGGTATTTGATCCACTTATATATATATATATATATATATCAGAATTGCTTTCAAATCTGCAAACTAATGAATTACTGACCCAACATGACTGTACTATTATTACATGCAATAAAGTATAATAGCTTTCATCACCAAAACCTCCAATTAATCACCTCCAATTAATTATTAAATAATTACATGTAGCATAGTATTACATCTTCCATTAGCAAAGACTCAAATTAATTACTTGATAAAACCATAAGCACTCATAATTGTAGGAAGAGTAGTGCTAACATAACAAATTTTTTATCTCAAATGATGTGGCATTCATCAATTAGTTTGTAATGGGCTCCCGAATCAAGTGTAAGAGAAAAAGAAATGACTCAAATTCTAATGAACAAGTTCATAGCTGATCGTGATTGCTTGCTAAAGCTCCCACCTTTTTCATGAGATTGAATTATCCCTTTCTTTGCCTTTTGGCTTTGATTGAGATTTCAGACTCAACCATTTGAAAAATATTGATGCTTTTAATTTTTATGTCTCAAAATAATGATTAAATTGATTTTATTTCTTGTCACGAAAGTAAGAGATCAATGTATCGAATCTATTCAGTCTAACTTTTAAAAGAAAATAATTTTCTTAACTTATGTTATCGTACATGTCCATGCATTTGATCTAAGAATAACTTAAAATTTGAAAACTAAAGTTGTTGAATAGATATAAGATTGTTCCTCTCAACTTTTGTTTTTTGACTAGTCTATGTATTGTTTGTTCAACCATACATTTTAATAACCATATGTACAACATATGTAGTCGTTATCTTATCTAAACAATTAAATTTTACTATGGCACATATGATAATCGTTTTCCAATGAGAACTCCATCTATATATAAATAGTGTTCACACTAAAAAGATGTAACATGCATTTGTATTACATGTGAACGTTCGCACTAAAAGAAATATTATGTATGACTATCATAAACCTAACTAGAAAAAAAATAAAAAAACACTCAAATGTTTTAACTAAGTTATTAGTCAAAATAGGGAGATAAAGCAAATTCAAACTTCACTTATTATTCCCTAGTTACACTAATTTATGTCTATAGAGTAAGATGAAAGATAATACACACACACATACCTAATATGAAATGTTCACACTAAAAAGATGTAACAAACATTCTTATTACATTGAACCATTCACACTAAAAGAAATATTATGTACCACTATCATAAACCTAACTAAAAAAAAATAAAAAATAAAAAACAATCAAATGTTCTAACTAAGTTATTAGTCAAAATAGGAAGATAGAGCGAATTCAAACTTCACTTATTATTCCCTAATTACACTAATTTCTGTCCATAGATCAAGACAAAAGGATTATACAAAATTAAGTTTGATATAAATCATAGGCTAATCTCTATCATTCTCCAATAAAATAAGAATTAGTTTGTTTATTCTTTGTTTATTCACAGCCATTAACTAGTTCATCTCGATGTGTATTGATTTCTTATCCAATTGTTATTAATTATAATAAATTAATTATTATCATATTAATAAATTTTGATTTGAGATACTAAATAGAGTAATATATTGAATAATTATTCAAATATTTAATTACTTATATATTATTTTTTAAGTATTATTAAATATTATAAAGTAAGAATAAGAGTGATTCTTTATTTATAATTGTTCTGGAAGTAGAAAATGTTTATTTTGTTCCTGAATTGGAATCTCATATTAAAATCTCATTCTATCTAAGGATTCTTGTGGTACTAGAATCCAACAACAGGAGAACTAGAACGGAGAGCTTTCCCTCTCTTTTCCACCCCCACTATTTGATCTTAAGAATATTAATTTTAAGAATTAGTAGTTACCCTTCTCCAACGTTTACTGTCCAACTTGAGAGTGGACAACTAATGCATTCCTCTTATTCACCATTTGAAGAGTGTTCGAATACCTTAAAATTTGAAAACTAAAGTTGCTGAATCGATATAAAATTGTTCCTCTCAACTTTTGCTTTTTGACTAGTCTATGGTCTTGTTTGCTCAACCATACATTTTAATAACCATATGTACATCATATGTAGTTGTTATCTTGTCTGAACAATTACATTTTACTACGGCACATATGATAATCGTAATCTAATGAGAACTCCATATATATATATATATATATATATGTAACACGCATTTATATTACATGTGAACATTCACACTAAAAGAAATATTATGTGCGACTATTAGAAACCTAATTAGAAAAGAAATTAAAAATAATTAAATGTTCTAACTAAGTTATTAGTCAAAATAGGAAGATAGAGCAAATTCAAACTTCACTTATTATTCCCTAATTACACTAACTGATGTCCATAGATCAAAACGAAAAAAATTATACAAAATTAAGTTTACTATAAATTATAGGTTGATCCCTATCGTTCTCCAATAAAATAAGAATTAGTTCGTTTATTCTTTGTTTATTCACAACTATTAACTTGTTCATCTCGGTATGTATTGATTTCTTATTCAATTGTTATTAATTATAATAAATTAATTATTATTATTATATTAATAAATTTTGATTTGAGATACTAAACAGAGTAATGTATTGAATAATTAAATAATTACTTATATATTATTTTTTAAGTATTATTAAATACTATAAGATAAGAATAAGAGTGATTTTTTTATGTATAATTATTCCTGAAGTAGAAAACGTTCATTTTGTTCCTCAATTGAAATCACATTCTACCTAAGAATTCTTGTGGTTCCAAAGAATCCAACTACAAAAAAACTAGGAATAGAGAGCTTTTCTCCCTTTTCCATCCCCGCTATTTGGTCTTAAAAGTACTGATTTTTAAAATGAGTAATTACCGTTCTCGAACTGTTACTGTCCAACTCGAGAGTCGACAGCTAATCCATTCCTCTTACTTAGCATTTGAAGAGCTTTCAATCGTCTGATCGGTTTCTCTCCTGCTCTAGATTTCTCATTTCTCAATATTTATCTTTGCTTCACCTATGTACGTCCAAAAAAGTACTTTTTTTAGAGAATGGTCTTCCACGCACACTACACCACTTGGTTGGGTTTCTTTTTTTTGAAAAAAAAAAAAAAGAACTGATGAAGTGCTTCTGCATCCACTTGGTTCTTAAAAGCTCCTAATGGAAAGCTGCAATCCAAAATAACAGTTGTTTATGCCCCAAAAATCTCTGGCTCCCATGTGGGAAATTATTGGGACTCTACAATTTTGATTAAAATAATTTCATCTACATTATTCTTCCCTTACCTTCCTACCTTCGCCTTTTTGAAGCTGACAGCTTGCAAAATCTTAATATTTTGATTTAATTTTTGATTCTCATGCAAACAAATCCTTGTCTTAAAAAGTATTATTTGTCATCTAGCGTTCGGTGACACATTGTTAGTCAAACTTATCTTCTAATTTTCTTTCTTTCGTACGCAACTACAAATCAAGAACACGCATCAATTCAATAATTGATGCAAAGCCTCGGAGATCATTTATTATAAGCGACTCATCTCTAGAAGAAAAAACTAATTAATTAAAAAAAAATCAAGGTGTAGAAGTAAAAACAAGACTTATGAAAGAAAGAGTTTACACCCTAATATGCAAAAAGAAAAAGAAAGAAAACAATTAGAATTTTCCGGGTGCAGAGTAGTTCATTTGAATGAAACTTCTCAACATCCTCATTTTTGGGTTCAACTCAGCCTATTGACCTATAAGTTTATATAAAATCAATAAAATTAAAGTAATTTTTTTTTAAAATTAAATTTTCAGATAAAATCAAAATTCTCCCCTAATCTGTGCTCGTATTTGAGCAAATACAATTATCATAAATTTGCATAGATCGAAAGATTCTTCAAAATTTAGATAAATTTAAAAAATGAGATGATGTAATTCCATCCGCATAAATAAAAGTCAACAATGCTTTAGACCTAGGTATTTGGTCAAGACGGCAGCCACACATTCATACTATTAATTATTGAAAGTGACGGCCCCTTCATCTGATTTGGTACGCTAATATCTTTCATCGAACATCAAAAACTATTTGGTGAGAAATTACGAAAATTAGAGCAAGAACTTGAATTCAACCCAGATCATAAGTTAATAACTTGACCCGTTTTTGTTTATTTATAGTCGGTTGGCTCGTGTTTCCTCTTTTAAAGAAGCCGTGTAAAAAGATATCAAGCCTTTTGGATCTTGAATTTAATTTTAGTCAACAATTGATGCCCGCCGCAAATCAATCTTAAGAGAACGCACGATATCAAGAAAAAAAAAATAATTTTAGAATTTAAATTTGAGAACAAGGCCTTAGAATTCTATGAATTTTGTAAACAAGTCGTATTCACATTCTTCGTTCTGTGTCAATTATTATGACGTGAATTTTACACTTATAAGTTATAACGATGATATAAAATCAAAGCATACAGTTAATACTTAATATGCTTTTATATTTACTTTTTATTTTTATTGGAGTACCTTATCATATGTCAAAGGAACTTTCAACAAATCTCAACATTTTCGCTTTCATCGGACCAATTTTGTTGTACACACACACACACATATTATTTTGTTTTCTTCTCCTAAAAGAATTGAGATTTCTTTGCCATGTGTTCAAAATTTCAGTGCCTATGATTTTTTTTTAAAATTTGTTTAATTATAATATTTCATCCTTTCTGGATCAAAATTCTGATTTCACCACCTAATATAATAATTCTTAATTTCCTTTATAATTAGAGTGATGCTACGCTTAATTACGTTGGATACTTAGTTTGTAAACTAACTCATGTGTCACCAATGGAGACTCACTAATTGAATTAAAAATGTTAAGACTTAATGGTTATCTATCATTTGAATCAATCAAACAGTGACAAAATCAATTGGGATATAAATAAAGTATCTCAACTGAGATGGCGTTTTTTTTTTTTTTTGGGTCTAAAATTTAAATAAACTTGAATCAATCTGAATTTTGAATGAAATTGAATATTTGAATCTGAATGATAAGTTTGTTTTTTTTTTATTTGAATTGCTGAAAATAAATATTAAGTTATTTTTTTTAACTTAAAAATCTGAAAGCTAATATTTTTACATTTATATCCTTACAAATTATAAATGTTAAATAAATAACAAACACTTCAATAAACTTAAATAAGATAATATGTTATCATAACATAAATCATATTCAATTAAATACAACTCTTTATATTCTAAATTAGTATATGTTAATCAATTTTATCTTAGTTCACAATGTTTTTATATGAAAAATATTCATAAAAAATTATGAAAATAGATAATGATAATTTGAAGAGAATAAAAAACAAAAATAATAACAGTCTACTACTACATAATTACAAGTTATAAAGAGGGGTAATAATATAATTTATTAAATTTTATTTACATAAGGATAAAAATTAATTAATAAATTAAATATAGATATTTTAGAGAATAATTTTTAATGATATCATTAAAACTTTTTAAATTAAGCAAAAGACTAAAAGAATTGGCTTAATAACTTAATGATTTAAGTAATGAAAATTTTCATTAAGTTAAAAAAAAGGACTTAAATTTACTAATTGAAACTAAGTCAATTAAGTCATTAAGTTAAAAAATAAATATCCTCCAAGTATAATATTATTGTTAAAATTACTTTCATTCATTTTTTTTTTAAGTCAAAAACACTAAGTTTAATTCAATTTTTTTTTGGTTATGAAAGCATACAGCCACCTCCTACGCAGTACGCAGTAAAGACTCAATGAATATATTTAATAATTGACGCGTTTGGCCCTTGTCTCCATTCACAGCTTTATGTTTTAAACATAATTCTCCAGCAAGAGCCAACCTAGACGATGCAGTGCAATCCCACCATCTTCAATACTTCTGTTTGCTCATCATAACCCTCTTCCTTTCGTTTTCATCATTTATTATACCTTTGGCTGTATCAACTTTATATATATATATATATATTCCATTCGGAGCATGCTAAGTTACAGATTCTGTAACTTACATCCCACCCAATTTTAAGGAGCCCTGGCCACTATTTACAAGGTGTTGTGTCCCACTTTTATTGCCTATACTTGTACAAAATGGGTTGGCTGTAAGTTACAGATTCTGTAAGTTACCCACACCCACACCCATACTCATTCATTCATTCATTCATTCATTCATTCAACTTGTAGTTTAGGTTTGCACACATTTCCATTGCAATCTATTACGCAATTACACGGTTGGCTACAATTATGTTGAGGGAACCCCTTCTTTTTTCAATGTTATTGGGGAGAGTAAAGTTTTAAGATAATCAATTTATCTAAATTGGACTTAATTTATATGACAGTTTGTAACATATAATTATTTCCGTATGAACTCGATATCGGATTAAGAATCCAACATTACTAATGTGTGTGTGTATATAATCTTTAAAAAACAAAAAACGTAATTAGATTTTCTGTTCCAACCTTAAAAGATATTAGAATTCATAACAATTTCAGTCATAATCAACCAATCAAAACTAAACAGTTTATTTTTTATGATCGATTCATTTTAATTTTATTTTTTCAGAGCTGATAGATGATTTGATTCGGTTATAGTTTGTCTTACCATCAATTTTTTTTTTTAAAAAAAAAAAGAAGAAGAAGAAGACAGAATGGAACCGAATGCAAAATCATTAATTCGGTCAAGAGAAATCGATTCCCTCCTTGGTCTGCATTACATGAAAATATTTAGTCTATTTTCATTGTCAACGTAATTCCTAACCTGCATTGAAAGAGAGTGAGTAAAAAAGGAAGAAGGGATGAATCACAAGATTCATATCTTATTCTGCGGTGAAGCCCATACAGTCTCTTAATAAATATTGAATGGAATGAAACTTTTAAAAGGCATGGAAAAATGTCTGTGAGCAGTAAATTTTAAAATCTGCAGGGAGCTTAAATGGTGAATTCAAAGGAATGCCAACTGGTGTGGGTTTTGAGATTACTGCAGCTGCAAAGCTTTTATGACTTACGGAAAGCTAGAGACTAGAGTGGGTAGATCTTGGGCACGACGCAAATTTAATAATAAAAATTTGAAATAATGTAATGCGCAAATCCACAAAAGTTGAAAACAAAATCCTATCTTACAATTATTACTTTCTAATTAATAGACTTCACTGTTAATTAAATTGCCAGGCTACATATATAGGCCATGCACAGTATGTATTCTTAGCTTATTAGGAATCATGTTGGGTTACATCAACCTCCACTTAAATATTTCAATTGAACCATAAATAAATAAAATAATAATAATAATAATAATAATAATAATAATAATGAAAAGTCCTCCCATGACAATTCTGTAAATTAACTAAACTTCGATTCAAAGTACATGTGGGATTGTCAATTGCTTGAGCTAGCAAATTTGGACTTTGATTTTTTTTTTTTGGGTTAAAATTTTCAAAAGAGTAACAATATTAATGCCCTTAATATTTATGGTTTTATATTAAATTTTAATTAATTTAATAATTATTTTTCAATATTAAAATAAATTATAAAATTCATTATTTAATATATGATTGATAATTTAACGAGTATGACTTATCTGTTCAAATCACGAGTATTACTGATTCTAATATAATATAATAATATTTAACCAGTGTCCATGGCGAAGTTGTTTCATTATAGATCACTATCTTATTAGCACATAATAATAAATAATAAAAAATAAATTATTACTATGACGGTGGTGGTTACTAATGATATTCTACGGTGGAGTTACTTCACCATAGCCGGACCATTTATTTAAGGCAAAAATGGGAAAGGTGCTGCCATCAAATCAGAAGCCAGACTTCCAAAAATCAAAATCATTGAAAAAATGTATGATAACGGAGAAAAGTTAAAAGCAACCATCTTGGTCTCCCAAAAGCTGCATTCATTCTATTATTGTACACTTTAAAATATTTAAAAAAAGAGAAGAGCTTTGGGTCAATAAAATAAATGACAGGATGAATAAGACCCATGGCCCACCCGTCTGTTTCAGTCTGAGAGTGAAACCTCACATTGGTCTGGAGAATAATTTATTAATACACCCCCCAATAAAAAAAAAATAATAAATAATAAAAAAAGCCAAGTTGCTCCACTCTGTACAGGGAAATTTTAGAGCTCTGTAATGTTTATCTAATTATCTTCTCTCCAGAGCTTTCTCATAGTCAGCAGCACTTAAAAGAAACCTGCATTTGCATTTTAGCCATTGCCCATAACTCCCCATTATACCTTTGGCAGTATTTTCCAACTCAATACTCACTACAACAGTATATTATTATTATTATCATCAACCTCTTATTTATTTATTTATTTATTTTCTTTTTTAGTGGGGTGAAGGGGCTTAATTTAATTTGCATATCATCAAAAGTATTGCTCAAGAAGTTAATTGAAACAAAACAAAACAAAAAAATGAAGATTTGGTGTGATGTGTGTGACAAGGAAGAGGCCTCAGTCTTTTGCTCAGCCGATGAAGCTGCTCTTTGCGATGCCTGTGATCGTCGCGTTCATCATGCTAACAAATTAGCCAGCAAGCACCCGCGTTTCAATCTTGTTAGCCCCAGCTACAAAGAATCTCCTCTTTGTGATATTTGTCAGGTTACTGCAAATATATAAATTATTTTCTTGATTATTAATTTCGTTGAAGAATTAATGAGTTATAAGGTGTCAATATTTGTTTGTTTCTTGTGTTTTTGAGTCAATAGGAGAGACGTGCTTTGCTTTTTTGTCAAGAAGATAGAGCAATTCTTTGCAGAGAATGTGACATACTGATTCATAAAGCCAACGACTACACGAAGAAACACAACAGGTTTCTTCTCACAGGGGTTAAGCTTACGGCTTCAGCTTCTGCTACTTTCAATACTACTTACAATCCTAGCCCTTCACCCTCCACTTGCTGTGACACAACAACAACATCCATTGATGATCAAAAGAAAATCTCACCATCATCGCATTCAAACTCAATCTTTAGCTCCAATTCAACACCACGAGACAATCACATTAGTGACACAAGCAGCATATCTGAGTATTTGATGGAGACACTGCCCGGTTGGCGTGTTGATGATTTTCTTGATCCTTCTTCATATGCTACATCTACTAATGTTTTATGTTAGGTTTGCCGTACACACACTTTTTTTTTATTTTTTATAAATAAATAGTGTTGTTTCCTTTTATTAAACTCATTGACGTTAATGCCAATGTTATGCAACATGGGATTTTGGTTTTGTGCAGATTTGTGATCAAGATCTTGAAAGAAAAATGGTTTCTTTTTCATTATTAGAAGATTTAGCAATCTGGGTACCTTTGTTTTCTTCCCAAAATGGGTTGTTAAAGGGATTCGAGGAATCAACAGAAGAAGCAAAAAGATTTGAGAGTTCCTCAGATCAGAGTTCAGTCTGTCAAGAAAAATAGGCACGTTTGGTTGAAGTTGATATCAAATGTTAGGTTGATTTGTTAATGATCTTTAAATATCATGTTGCTGTGTAATTTCAATAAGAGATGGTTTTTTTTTTCTGACTTTTGTCAATGGTGCAATCTCCTCCCTGTATTATTATTATTTTTTTTACATGGTTGGTTTTGTTATATTCTTGTAACATTTTAATGAATTTTGACAAAAAGTGTCATCCTTCTTTTGCTACTTTCTCATCCTCTTGAGTCTTGAATCTTGATTAATGGTGTTGAGAGAAAAAAAAAAGGGGCGGAGAGACTCTTCAATCTTCATACAGAAGCAAGCATCAATGAAAGATGTAACTTCTTGATTATACAGGTCGTGCCAACGAACAATTCTTTCAAATCACTGATTTATTGGAGCTTAACATGCAAATTAATCCTTAAATTCAAAGTGACCGACAACATTGTACGTAAGGTCTGGAATATTCCTTCCGCTGCCACTGGGTCATCTGGTGGGTGGTAAAACATTTTTGTTAGAGAAATTTGAGTGTCTGTAGGACTCAAATTCTTCTCTTGTAAATATTTACGAGTGGATCTTGCTATGTTACATTTAATGTAACATACACACCCAATAGTTGGCAGCCATGTGTACATGATAGATTTGGCTGTTGAAACATCGCACGCGTTCGAGTTCAAGCCATTCCCGGCTAGAAATATATAAGCTCTTCTATAAATGTTGGTACAGCATTTGTTTTCCTATTAAATATTAGTTAAAGTAGATACATTACACTAAGATTAAAAAAATGGACCCTATCGCAATAAAATTGATACAACAGATTCTAAATTATATATATATCAATAAAATTATGATTTTATTAAAGAAAAATATGTAATAAGCAAAATAAATGAACGAAAAAAATAAATGATTTTACACGTATGTTCAAAGTGTGTTGTCACTGAAGTTCTGATTACAGCAAGTATTTGGATCCCCAGGCCAACATCATTTAGGCCATTATCAGCACCATCTTTACCAGCAGATACGAAAGTTTCAAAGTTGATTTATGCGAATCACCAATGGAACAATGTATTGATTGAGCAACATTTTGCGACGGAGGATGCAGAGATAATCAAAAGAATTCCATTACCAAGGCAACCACAAAACGATGAGCTGTTATGGCACTATGACAAAAAAGGGATTTACACGGTAAAGAGTGGCTACCAATTAGCTCTCCAATTCAAGTATGGTGATTCTCCAACCAGCTCTACAGGTGGCTCTCAGGGCTGGCAGGCAATATGGGATCTCAATCTCCCAAGGAAAATTAAAATTTTTCTTTGGAGAGCAACCAAGAACTTGCTGCCAACATCAGAAAACTTGTGGAAAAGGAAAATTCTGCAGGAGCCAATGTGTCAAGTCTGCAAAAGGGGAGTTGAAGATGTTTTTAATGCACTCATGGAGTGTAAGATGGCCCAAAAACTTTGGAAGAACACTCATGTATATGCTGAAATGCAAGGAGTAATTCGAGAAGATACGCTAAGTGTTTTGCAGAATTTGAGAAGAAAGCTGACCAAAAGTGATTTGGAATTTGTGGTGGCAATCTGGTGGGTTATATGGCATGCGCGGAATAAGCTTATCTTTGAGGGAAAACTACCAACTCCCCTACTCCTAATTGCTAAAGCTACAGCACTTGTGGAGGCTTTCCAAAGAATGCAGGGTGAGGATCAGATGAAGGATAAAAGCAGGGAAGTCAACAAGCAAGAGCACTGGTGTCCACCACCTGTAGGCCTCTATAAAGTTAATGTAGGTGCAGCTGTTCACAAAGAGCAGCATCTTATGGGAGTTGGAGCTGTCATTAGAGATTCTCAAGGTCAAGTGATAGCTGCTGCAATCCAAAACTCAGAGTTCCAAGGAGATGTATCAGGAGCAGAAGCTCAGGCTGTCAAATGGGGATTAGAGCTAGCATTAGAGGCAAATATATCGGCGGTGATCATTGAAACCGATTGTTTAGAGGTGGTCCACTTAGCAAATGACAGAAGCAGCAGCAAGAAAGAGATCACTTGGACAATTGCAGAGATCCAAGGCAGCAAGTCCAAATTCCAATCAATAACAGTGCATTATGTTCCAAGATTGTGTAACAAATTTGCTCATTTTCTTGCTAAAAAAGCCCTGAAAGATGCGAATACTGCTATATGGCTGGACAACTTTCCAGTGGATGTATTGTCTTTTCCTTCTTCTTTTTAATGAAAGAATCTTTTCTCCTTAAAAAAAAAAGCGTGTTGTCACTGTGTTGAAATCCTAACTTACAGTCTAAAATGAGGAGGAAAAGAAAGAAAGAGAACCGCAGATTTTCTTGACTACTTCCATGCTCAGTCAAAAAGGATACGCCCACCTTAAAATCGACAAGTAAATTTTGGCGTCCACCAAAATAGCGGTCATCCATCATCTAGCTTATTAGCAGGATAAAATCTATTGGTTAAAAGAAGATTGAGCATCATAAACATTTTGAGTAAACATTACACTTAAGCTGTACCTAATCTCTCTTTCATTTAAAGCAATAAGTTAGGACATGTTTCGTATTAAAGTGTTATGACTTAAAAGTTATTACTGTTAAAAAAAATTACAATCATAAAATGACGTGAAAGTAATAATGTATTGTAAATATAAATTCTAAAAATTAATATTGACAAACAAAAAAGTAAAATTATTATAAGTTTTTTATAATATAATTAATAGATCAAATCAACTTAACTTTTAAATCATAACAACTATCGTCTACCAAATATTTTAGTATAATAATTTTAAGCCAAAGCCAACAACCGCCCAATCGCAATACCCAACAGAGCCTTAGTATGTCCTTCCAAATCGTGTATCATTAAGTTACAACGGTTCAGTAGCAATTGTTTACTTGAAACTCAAGCGGAAACACTGCCAATTCAAACGAAAAATGAAAAATTGCTATGTTGCATAAATATTAAATAAGAAAAATTATAAAGATTCTTGGAGAGCAAATCAAACCGAGAAAATTGAGAAATCGGTATTTATGCAGGTGGAATTGAGAAAAAATTCCTTTGTGTTTCTGTACATTACGACATTGTTGGAGGACGGATCACAACATTCTGCTGCGTGTTCAAAAACAAAGCAATTCCGAATGTACTCGTTTTACCGTTCTTTTACCTTTTAAATCCCCCTTATTTTACAACTGCAGGGGAGAGAGATGCACAAACAAACTATCGACATACCTTTTGGATTGCTACATACAGAGAAACTAATAAAAGAATTGCACCCGCTGTTGCACGGAAAATGCCAGAGGCAAAGGATAACAAACCCTGCATATAGGACAGGGTAAAAAAGGTAAAAACATATTAGAACTTTGCTATTCTATGTAAATTAATGCTTTTTTTTGTTGTTGTGGGGGGGTGGGGGGACTAGGTTAGAATATTATGAACGAAAGGAACGAGCAAAATAAAATTGAATTACCTTCATTCCGAGGGCATGAATTGCTCTGTCAAGTGAATGCAAAAAGCCTATCTGAAATCTTTGTACGACAAATTGGACACTCTGAACAAGCAAGTGAACAAGATTTACACACTGCAAACATAAACCAGGCAGCCAGGCCGAATTACAGGCAAGAATAAGAGCATGAAATATAGGAAACTTGAAATGCATGAAAGTTACAAATCACTCACAACAAAAATGCCGGCAAGGTAGAAGAATTGCAGCTGTTGGTGATTCAAAACAAACTTTACACATATGGGAGTTGGGATCTCCATTTCCCTGGTATTTTTGCTCCTTTTCCTTCATCTCTTGCATTCGTGCCTGAAAGCAGTATATACAGTTTAAGTGGATTCCTTTAAAGCCATTGGTTTTCAAAATTGTATCACATTATGGATGCAAAGTTGAGACCGAAACTCTCCAGCGAGAATTATTATATATTTCCATAGTTCCAATTAACTACATGTCTTTAAGCAATCACTGAGAATATAAACACTGTCCAATGTTTTTTGTAAAAACACAAGAAAGCTAAAGTTTGTCAAAGCTATCTTAGTTTGGTGCTTCTGGGACAATAAAAATGTGTCCAATGGGAGGAACCAATCCATCATTGGAGGGTAAAAAACATCTAACACAGTACTAAAACATTGAGCATGTAGCAAAGGAATATAACATCCCAGCATATGGGAAGCTTCGCTAGCTGACAAGATAATGGAGTATAGTCCAACAATGTGTCTCTGTCGACAGATAATGGTTGGTATAAGGGAAAAGCAACTGCTAATTTTGCCTTAAACAAATTAGGGAAAAAAAAAAGAAAGTTCTCAACCAAACCACCCTTTAGGTTCAAATTATTAATTAAACTTAAAGAGTAAAAAAATCAGTGCGTAAGAGGAAAATCATGGAAAGAATAAATGATTACCTTTAGGCGAGCTACAAGTGGTTCTTCCTTGGGAGTTTCATCAGCTGGTTTAGGCACATCCAAAACTTGTCGCTCAACTGAATTCTCATCAGCTGGTTTTGACACATCCAAAAAATGTCTGTCTTTTAGGACAGTATTACAATCAGTTTCATTAGCTTTTGAATCACATACATGATCTTCTCCATTGCTGGGTCTCTCAACAGTGTTTAACTCGGGGACAGAACTCACTTCCTTTTTCAACTTAGCAACAAGCACCCACATGTTTGCCAAATCATTTTCCAATGCTTCTTCTCTTCTCTTGGACTCTTCAACCTTTTTCCGATATTCATCTTCTAAAAATTCCTTTTCAGCTAAGGCAGCTTCAAGAGCAGCCTCCCTTTGTTTCCTTGCCTGAAGTTCCAACTTTAAATCATCAGGATCAAGATTCCATGAATCAAAGTCATCAGAGAAGACTCCTGAAATTTCAGTTGATCTTCCAGAGAGACGGCCTTTCCTTCCAGCTTTCATACCATCACTATACTTTCGGTTAACACCATTAACTGTTTGCATAGCAGCACCTCTAGAATGCATGGACTCTCGAGCAGCCAACAATTCTTTTTCAAGTTTGGCATTCTGTAAGGAGAGCTTGGTCACTTCACCAGCCAAATTCTTCAGCTCAACAGCAGCAGCAGAAGCCAGTTCCTTCGCATAAGAAGCTTCTTCAGCCAGTTTTTGATTCTGCACATGCAGTCCACTGTTCTCCTCAGAAAGTTGAACATGTTCAAGTTTCAGTTTTTCATTCTCCATCTCCTGTTCAAAATAAAAATAAACATCTATATTAGATAGAAAGCAAAACCACAGGCAAAGGAGAAAAATTGATGTAAGACAGGATTGTTATCAAACATAATTTTATAACGAACTTCATAGAACATCTTTATAACGAGTTAATATAAAACTTGAAAAAATTTTACCCACATATTGTTAAATGTGTTTGCGGGAGATCATATTTCATAGATTCTGTATATTACATTTGTGTGGAATAAATATAAAAGATTACACCCCCAATTTAGGTAACTACCAAATTAGCCTATGCATAACTCTAGGTTCAACAAATATCTGCTGGAACAAATTAGGCAGCTTCATAATGGGAAAGTTGACAAAACATTCGGCCGTCCATTACAGTTACAGTGACAGAACAAATATCCAAAATCAAATGAGAATGTAAACAGTAGCTCATAAAGTCAAGCAATTTTACAGCAAAGAAAATGCTCTAAAAGCCTGTTGTACTTAAGTACGGTATCAAATGGGATGTTCTCTACTATAGGAAATGATCTTGGATGAACTATTTTAGTTTAAGCTCACTCCAAAGATTTATAAAAGGAAAGCTACAATTGATAGACTATCATATACAGAGAGATTGCATTTTTTTATAATAGTAGATACTTGTTATGAATCCCTATTCCCATTCATCCTCAACTTGAGACTTTGAGGATTTCAATGGCAATTTTCCAGCTTTGGGTATGGTAATGGAGATTCTAATATGAAAAATTGCCATTTCTAGATATGAAGCAACAATCTAATAAATCTTCAATGATGACAACCGATTTGGATTAAACAAGAATGATGAGGATATATACCTAAGCTTGTGCATCAAATCAGACAACGTAAGGAAATACTTTCAAGAGTACGGCAAAACTTAATGATGCCAAATAGGTGAATGGCCAGCAGCTATCACCATCCATCACCATCCATTCAGTTATGCCTATTAAGCAGATAGAATTTCTTATAAATGAGTAGTTACCTGCGACTGAACTTTCTTTCTCAATTCATCAACATATTCATCGGAGGTACCCTGTCCAGAAGAACCTGGTGATTTATCGCCATTTTGAGAAGCCAACTGCTGCTCCAGTAGATTCACCTTGTCTTGCAATTTCTTGTTCTCAGAACACTGACCATAACCAAGCATATGTTAGCTTAGACTTTAAACACTGACTATAAACAAGCATATATTAGCTTAGACTTTAAACACTGACCATAACCAAGCATATATTAGCTTGGACTTTAAACAAACAGGAAAGTATCTTCACCTGATGAATCAACTAGCATCATTCTCAGCCAATAGGATAAACACTCTCAATTAATTAGGCAGATTAAAAGAAAATAATTTGATTGCATTGAATTTGAGAATCTTGAAAGGAGCTTCTTTACCTTGTTCTGCAGTTGTTCTTGAAGAATACGGTTATCAGCTGATTTTATCTACAAGAATTGGCCAAAATCAATTTAGTTAAATGGTTAACATGAGGTTCCATACTTCAAATATACAATACATTTCTATCATCATTGGCAAAACCATTTTTATCATAATTGGAAAAATTGAAGCATATGACATACAGCAAATCCTAGTTAGCTTAAAAAAAATTAAAAAATTGAATCCAATGTCCTCTCAACACTATATTACATCAACATAAAGCTCTCACCTCCAACTCAAAAGCCTTTTCATTGCATTGGCTCATCAGCCTTGTAACTGTCTGTTGAAAAAGGAAGAATTTAGAAGTTATTGAGGCACTAACCAATAATTACGGAATCAATAATTTCTAGCATATAAATAAACATTATAAGCAAGAAATAATTAAGGTAACCAGGATAAAGTGCGTGTAAACTACCTGCTGCATATCAACCATTGATGCATTAGCCATAGATGCCTCTCCATTCTCAATAATGCGTTGTTCTAGAATCCTCATTTGCCTCCGCTTTTCTTGGATCTCTCGTTCCAAATTCTGAATCTGCCATGGAAGAAAGCACACACAAGTCGGTCAGGGCTGCAAAGAATAAACACACTCATCAAGCAAATCAAGACAGTAATGCTGAATGATCTAGAGGCTAGATACTGAAATAAATAGCATCAGAAGTTTGAAATGCATAGAATTCTTATTAGTATTAACCTACATGGAAGCTAAAACAAAATTCTTAAAGCAAAAGGAGATTGGAGACAAATCAGGTGGTTTTCTGATATTAAAACTGTGACTTCTGAAAGTACAAAAAGCACCACATGCTCTTTCCCATATCATATCACCTATGCCAATATGAAGCTAACCCCTGCACCTGATTCATTCCCAGAAACTATGTTGATGATAACAAAACACTGATCAATTAGCAGCCAAAGCAATCAAGTTAATATACGGTTTTCACATATTCGTAAGGACTCTGCAACGATAATAACTGATTTCATCGTCTCCTCTTCATCATGATGGTGCCAACAATTTCAAATCATTCATTAGCAAATTTAAACTGAATTTTAGACAGCACATAGAACAAAGGAAGAAAGCCATACTTGAACTTTTGAGCCATCAGGATCATTTACTGACTGATCTACCAGGCGTTTCAGGTTACTGCTACTGAATGCTATCTCTCCAGCAAGCATTTTAACTTGCTCGACAAGAAGGTCCATTTGATCAGATGTCATCCCACCCTAAGAAAAAATAGTCGAAAAATCATTTTTTTATTTACCATGTCATGGAAAGACCAATAAAAATACAAAACCATGGCCTTGCACTGAAACACAATTCTTAATATTAAAGCAGAGCTAATGAGAGCACCTAGGGCTTGGCTGAAGGGTTTCAGTAGCTTTCTTTGTTTGGCCACTTAAAACTCAATTAGGGCTTGACAAATATATTGTCGCTAGGTCTCATCCAGGTAAAAGAAATACTTAAAAGATTAAAACAAAAAGGGACTTCTAGTATTGAATTTTATGTAGGGTGATTAGAACAAATCTGGAAATTCCAAAAAACAGTCTCATTAAGTGTGTGGGTGTGCGTGCGTATGTCCACGAGTATCTTCTTAGTGACCTTAGAAAAGATGTGGGTGGCCCTTCTCACATCATATTACACCAAATTAAGAGCTATAGTTCGGACAAAACATAAAACAAGAAAGTTACATACTAGATAGATAGTACCAAAGGAGTTAAAAGTGAAAATGAGAACATACTACTGGATGTTTGGAACCACTAATAAGTTCACCCGCTTGAGTTGATTCAGTAACCGTGCTGCTCGTGGGTGAGAATTCTTCATTCCATTTGCTGGAGGATCTTCTGTGTTTAAAATCAAAAGGCAGATCTGAAGCAAGCCCTGAAGCAGAAGATGTAGAGTCCTTCTGATTCTCACCATCTAAAAGCAAAGAACCCTCCCGCAATAAATCCAACTGCACACAACAAGAAGGAATGGCGGAAATAAACCTTATTAACATTTTCAGAATAAATATCCAACATTCTTAATATCATCTAGTGAAACAGGCGATCCAGTCTCATCCAAACAAGAGGAAAATGCTCTGAAAAGAGATAAATACATCCCCAAATATAAGAAAAAGATAAGTCATGAATAAAAGAAATAAAAATCCCACATTTCTATGTAACCAAGCATTCACCAACCACATTTATCATCTACAGCCATAAGTTTCAGAAAGCAAAAATACACAATGAATTCCATCCTATTTGAGTCCCTTTTTAATTTGTTCGTGTTGAGAGCTTTAATCAAAGCTCCAGCTTTTTGAAGAGAATTAAAGAATGAAATGGACAAACCACACTTTTTATTAAAAAGAGTATAACAACTTACATCATCCTCACCAACAGAATGACTCCTTTGGTGATTAGGCACATCACTCAATCCAGGAATAGTATTCTTGGTAGAAACAAGTATGAGCTTTGTTAGCCTTTGGATTCTGCTCATAAGGGCAGCTTTGGCTTCCTCTTCCTCCTCCAACCGTGATTGCATTTTCACTTGACCTTCTTCTAACTATTTATGAACAGCAGACAATACTTCTGAATATTAGTAATCAAACTAGTTTAACATCACAATTATGTACGAAAAAGAAAAAGGAAAGAAAAGACAGAGGGAAAAAATTTCAAAAAATAAAACCTTTTGTCTTAAGGTCATAAGCTCCTCATGACTAACACCAACAAGGATGCCCCTCTTCAGTTGATCAAGTTCTTCTTTGAGGCTTGAAATTTCTCTTTGATACTTCTTAATCAGTGATTTCTCATCAATAATCTGAAGAAAGTTTCAGAAAGAGTGTTAGACTTAATTAGGGCTAAAAAAATATAATCTAGCACAACCCAACACCAAAAGGCCAGGTGCTTTGTTCAATATACAGGAACCTGATCACATACAGGTCACAAAACCACACTGGTACGAGAGTTAGGTCAGGAAGGGAATTAATTACACATCCCACATGGAGACCAAATACCCTGGATTTATTATGTAAAATTTATATACATGAGTACACAAATCAATCTTTAGGTTTTCCTTTTGTTTTAAGCAGAGACAAGTTTCTTCCACCCATTCACAAAGCCTCGTATCCTCTATCTCCATCAAATAAATGTTTTTTTTGGAAAATTTAGCCATTGTTGAATAAGGTTTTGGAAAGATTGAAAGAAAAGAAACCAATGTCACCTAAGAGACACCTCAGTTTCACTATTTTTGAGAGATATGGTTTCTTTTTCTTCCTTTCTTTGTTTTTTCGGACTGAAGAACTGGCTTTAGCTTGAAGCCAGTAATAGCCTACTTTGCTTTTAAGGCCATGGTTCAAACTTCAAACTACAATGAGGCTTATCATCCTTTTAGAGCTTTTAATGCATTCTTGTTTTGGAGTTGAAAAACACCATGAGTCAACTAGTGGTGCTGATAATGTTTTAAGCCATTTAAGATTTTAGACCACATCAGGCTTGCAAGCGGGTTATGGAATTTGATAGCTTAAGTTGACATCAAGAAGTAATGGTTGGTAATAGGGCAGTTGTCAACTGCTCCTTGAATGGCAAGTGGCAGCAATGGGAGTACATTTCTCATGACAGGGCAATGATTAGAGACAGGAGCCTTTGCAATATATTAGAGCCAGAGAAAGTTCTTGGTGTAACAGTGAGAGGTAAGGTAAGAGGATCTCCAGTTGTAACTTATCTCACATTGCCAATGTTAAACTGCAAAGAATACGAACCTTATTCCTTGAGGCATATATTTCTACTCGCTTAGCCCTGCTCGCAAACTTCAGTGTATTATGAGTTTCTTCCATACTACTGGATGCAGGAGTAACCGTACATATAAGCTGTAACACATCAAATATAAAGTAAATCAGTTTTCACCACCTTGTAATCAAGTACATGTAGTTGAATACTGACATTTACAAAGATTGTCTATTTCTGCTTCTACAGAAAAAAATTAAAAATGGAACAACAAATTATAGTTGTATTAAGAAAATAAGGCAATATAAATTTACAGTGAAATTCAATTTTTGTATAGGTACCGGGTGCCATCAGATGAATTGCACACACAAATAAATTTAATAATATCAGAAAATAATATAAAAGGTTGAGATAACCCATCTCATCAACAACATTCTCAGCGCATCTCAAACTCACCGAAACATGTCCATGCCCACTCAGTGAAGATTGCAAAAGACGAGTAAGCTTGGAATCTCGATAGGGAACATGAGATGCCTTCCCTTCACTCAACTTTCCTATGACCTTCACATTACATCCATACAATCAAATTATAAGTATCAAAATAAGTCACATTTACAAAGATAGTTAGAAATACAATATTTTCCTCGATGTGAGTATATGCACACTAAATCCAAGCATCAAATTCAAATGAACAGTTTTTCGTATATGTATGCTGTAGATAACTACTTTCTCAACACTCTTAACATTGTATCCTACCAACCTATCAACACAGAAGCAAATAATTTACAAGCCACACTTAAGTTGTTAATAGACAGGAATCAAGACTTTACATCAGTTTAACTTTTATTTAAGAAACAAGGTCATTTGAGACTTTTGTTTACATACTGTTCCAAGAGTTAGAAGACTTTTGTTTATGTAAGATCCTTCTTTTCTCCTTAACCCGGTAGTCTCAGTTTTTGAACTCTCTGATCCAGCAAGATCGATCAAATTCTGAAACCAAAAAAAAAAAGGGAAAAGAAGAGATTGACAATAGTTGTTGAGACAAATCATATAACTGAAACAAATATGCTGTTTTGATCAAGAGAAAAAATCACCGTACAAGTTGAGAGAAGATGACTCCATCATATTCATCACCATCGTCACTACTTTCAATCATCTGCAAATACGACAGCAAGTTTGAACTGTGTGAATGAGAAGATGGTAAACTCTTCATCAATATTGTCATTCATATCCAATATCCTCTTGAGTTCCTAGCCTATAAAACTTAACATACTCTCCAAGCCTTCAAGTATAACTGAAGCTTTTGCAATTTTAAACAGAAACAAGGAAGTCAACAATTCACATATCATGAAAAGGAAATCTTAATTAATGGGCTCATGAGGTGTTGGCCAAATCACCAAACCCTTGGTTTGCTCCCACAAACCTCTCCCTGGTATGGGAGTAGATTTCACCCAATATGGTCCAGACATCCAAGCTATGGAATACTAGGACTAATCTACGCCTGATTCTCATAATGATGGAACCAATCTTTAAGAACAAATAAGTTTGGGAGGGCATGTACAAATCAGTTTGCAAATCAGGAAATGAATGGAAAGCATTCAAGAATCTGAACGAACAGAAATACAACATTTTAATAGTCCAAGGGACTATAAAATTTAGCCGAGTGTGTGTGAAGAAAAATTACCAGTGTAAAAATGGTATGACTTCGGCTACTCAACAAATTAAAATTATTTGAGCCAACATGACGATGCTCTGCCATTGAGATACATTAGTTAAAAGACTAGTAGTAAGAAAATTTGAGATGGTGAAGAAGATTAAAATGCGGAAAAGAAGGAAGAAAACTGCAGGAGCAAACCCAGTAAATACCTTCCCCAGCAGCAATAAAAGAAAGTGCATGCCCAGGAGACAATACCACTTCTTCTTTTATACCCTCAACATAAGTGCCCTGAAAGCGTAAATCTGGTGTAAGTCATGTCAACATCATGAAATCAAATGTTATCGACTTTTCCAAATTGGAGTGGGTCGATTGACAGCAACACAGATTCGAGGAAAAAAATATTTTTCTTCCAAGCTCTATATGAACAACAAACAAAAACCTCTTAGGTTACAAAAGGAAGCAAAACATCTTCAATCATTGATATTCTGCTTGAAACTTTAGAAGTTTAAATTGCAGCAGTAAACCATCAATTTGTTAACAAGATATACTATTCTAATAAGTTGCCAAGCAAATATGTAGATGATGTTGATAAAAAGAAAACAATCAGAAGCACCATATTGCAAAGGTTAAAAGGACATTAAAAATCTCAAAATGCCAAAACCTGAGCATCTTCTCTAACGCGCAAATTTTGACCTGTTGGATCAAGCAAGTCATTTATCACCTGATACAAGAAGCTGTGTTAGCACCAGAAATCAAATGTCACATGTCTAAAAGTTACTAGATTAACAAAATAACACCTTCAGAATTGATAGTAATCAGTTTTCTGCAATTCAGGATGAACACTCTGATTCCACAAAGATTTAATAAAACAGACAAGTTGGCAATTAAACTATATAAATTATCAATTGCTAACGGCATATCATAGATTGGAAATGACAGCTGTAAAGAGCCACTCACCTCATTGTAGATTTCAAGATATGACACACGGAGTAAGAACTCTCTTCCTGGAGTCTGATGTGAAAATTCAGTTAGTGATCCAAACTTTATCCATGATAAGGTAATTATCAAAGAGAAAAATAAAAGTAAGCAGCATTACACTAGATAGTAACGCCAGTTTGTTGTAAACTAACTAAACAATAGAATAGCATTATTTCTAACCAGGGTAGGGGCAATTATAGGAAAATTTAACAGTTTTCTTAGAAACCAGAAGTCAAAATTTTGGTTTCTCCCATAGATAGAATGTGCAAGGCAATTAACCTATGAGATTCTAATGTAAAGTGAAAGATGACCAAATGAGAGGAGGAAAGGTTACATATAACTAAAGCATTAGGACAACTAGTTCTAAAAAGACAATAGAAAATAATGTGTAGTGAAAGTTAAACAAGAAAAACTTGGACAGAGTCAAGCAACATGAAATTCATTGTTATATCTCAAATGCACTAGATTTGAACACTTACATCTTGGATAATGCTGAACACATCCTTTATAGCCAATGGTATAATTCCAGGAGAATTTTGATCTCCCTGTTGACAAAATATAAAGAAACGTCATACACTAGACAACTAATAGATTATAACATTTTTATGTGATATGTAACATGAACCTACAACCAATACCAATCTCATATTTAGAACTGAAAAAATAGAACCACTTGAAATGAAAAGAAAAGAAAATACACAAAAAAGTATTCCAAGAAAACATATTATGCTATGGTAAAAGCACTACAATTCAACACAAAATATCCTGAAATCTAGCTCCACATTAATCACAACCTTCTTAATCGAAACAAATGTAATGAAGATGGAACTAGAAAGTGCAAATGTGAAACATATTATGCCACTGAAATGAAGTTCAAGGGTGTTAACTGCCACTATGAAACATAAGATATCTCAATTATTCTTTCATCAAACCATCACAAAAAGTCGATGGCACCCAATTTATGTATGTACGTATTCAATCCTGTAATTATTGGAGCCACCATATGCAATAAACGTTCAATCCTGTAATCTAGTTCTCATCAATCCTTCTGATTTTAAAGTTCACACAGCCATTATCCCTTTTAATTTCCTTTGATAACTGCCCGGTAAACAGCTATAGCACAAAATGAAATAGAGTCACAATGTTCTGCTACAGACCAAAAATCCAGAAAGAATACTTCGTGGACACCAGATTGAGCCTCCAAATAAAACTAATCAACAAAGCAATTCTAGTAAATATCCAGGACTTACATGCATAGTGTGTGTCTTCCCACTACTCGTAACACCATAAGCAAAAACAGTCCCTGCAATGTTTCAATCACGTTAATTTATTCAAATGCAAACACAAAATCATACTTCGCTTATGGACTGACTAACAATTTAATCAATTAGTCAACACATACCATTGACACCTTCCATTGCAGCCTTTACTACAGGCCTAGCAGCTACCTCATACACCTCTTGCGAATTTGCATGCGGTCCAAACACTCTATCTACACAATTTCGTTTATATATAATCACATTATTCAAAATCACAAAAAACGCATAAAACAAAATGAAGTAATAATAATTATAAAAAAGTAATAATTACCAAATGCGTAAGCAGTAGCTGGATTATACTCGTTCCTCACAATCTTATCTCCATCTGCGTACCACGCGATCTCATCTCCTCTTTGAAACTCCCTCTCACTAAATTTAAATTAATAAATACCAAACAATCACATTATCTACAAAATAAATACTAAAAAAGAAATTGTTCAATTTCCTTTAATAGATCTAACATTTCAAAACCAGATCTATCAATCTACCTCAATGGCCGGAACCGAATAGTGACGGAGATGCTATCGCCGGACCTTTGTGGTGCATCTAACGGCTCGGCCATCAACTCCTCGGACGGAAAAATGACCGGCGGTGCTGCGCGTGCGCTGTAACCGCGTGGACTGTTGTACATTGAGTCGGAGCAAGACCGACTTGGAGTCATGGATCGGGAACCGAGTCCGTTCCCAGAGTTGAAGTACGAGGAAGCCGAGGTAGAGCACGAGCGTGGCATAAGTCGATTGTTCATGAACGAAGAAGAAGTCGACGACGTTGACGAATACGGTGTCACCGGCTTCCGGTACGAGAATGGTGAACTGCTACGAGCTCGCGACGAGGATGCCATTGTTTTGAGTTGAGTTGACTCCGCGACTCGGAGCCTCGAAGAAGCGAACAAGTTAGTGAAGAAAAGAATAGAAGGAGAAGGAGGAGGGGAAGAAGAAGAGAATGTGTCAGTGACCTCACATGGCTTGATACACAAAAGCAAAGAACATCGTTCAAAACTTTTTATTCAATTTTTAAAATTTTTTAAATAATTACGCTTTATAGATTTAGCAATGGCGAGATTGTTTCTTCTTCTTTAAGGCAAAGAGAGAGTTGCAGAGAAACGTGAAGAAGATTTCTCTAATAACCGGTGAGAGACTGAGACCGATGAATTTTTTCTTTTTATCATTAATTTTATTTTTAAATATGCTTTTAGCTTTTCAGAGATTTGAATGTTTTATAAATTTTTTATTGGAGGAGAAAGGTTAGTGACAGTTACTGTGGGCTGACGTGGAGGGTATTGCTGACGTGGACGGCGAGGATGGACCCGCGAAGTTAATGAATTTTGAAAAATAAAGGGCTAAAAATGAGCGGGAATAACCGTGGGTATTAATTACGGCAAAAAATAAATTAAATTTTAATCTTGTTTTAGAAGCCGAACTTCCACGAGTAGATAATCCATTGTACTCGCTGCTGCATGCGCACATGTACGAATGTTTTGTATGGTCGTAACAGTAATTTACGGAAATGCCCTAAGTCATGGGAGCGAGAAATTGGGATTTTTCTTATTTTTAAAAAATTATAAGACAGAAAGTTGGAAGTGAAAAAAAAATCCGTGGCTTTGTGGAGTCGCGGAGAACCGATGGCTTTTAATTTCCTGAGGATAAATTCTTTATTTGTAAAAATTATTTAAAAAAAAAGTTTCGTATTCATAATCATCGGCATCGATCATATTCTCAAAATGAACAAAACTAAAAAATAAATCAATAAAACAGGAGCGTGTGGTAGACGCTCGTGGGATCAGATCCAAACAGAAGGTGGCGGCTCGATTGGACGCGGACGGTGGGGGAGGAAGATAGTTTCCCATGTGATGGGTGGCTTTTCCCAGTCCCGCTTTCTACAAAAAACGTTGTTTGCGAATTGAGATATAACTATTAACTAACCACCGTGGGGCCAATTTCGTCTTTTCGGTGTCCGCGTCAGCCAGTGAGGGTTGCACGAGCGGTGAGTGCTGATGATGGATGGATCAACTACCGTACCTGCCCCGGCGCATTTAATATTCTCATGCATGTGATTGCTCGGTTTCATCATGTCTGTCATGTTCGTGTTTACACCAGATTACGTGGTTCATGTTTATTTTTCTCCTTTAAAAATTAAAAAAAAAAAAGGAAGGAAAATATATGTACTTTCGTTTGCCGTTAGACAATTATCCAACACTCCAATCTTTCTTATTATAAAATTCAAAAGGTTAAATTAAATAAGCAAGTCATTAATTATGAAGCATAATAATTTTTTCAAGAAATAAAAATTGAATTAACAACCATTACTAAAATTAAATCCACCATCAACGCGGGCTAATTTTATACGAAACTAAAAATTTAATTGATAATGAGTTATTGGTAGCGATCTCCATTTGGTATTGGCAGTAGATGTTTCCTCAAAAATAATTTGCAACTGACCTAATATCTTTCACTAGGTTTGCAAGACACGAGTCCTCCATCTATTGACTGATCTCGGGTTAAAATAAGCACCAACAAACATAATTTGCATTTGTTTTGTGCTAGGTTAGACGATAAAGGATAATTACATAAATGTCCATTATATTTAATAATTAAAATGGATAATGTGACGATAATATCATAGTGTCAACAAATTCTGCATGTATTAGAGTTCGCATCATATTTTTAAAAATAAAAAAATCTGAATTTGGAAGTTTCCATATAAAAAATTACTTAAAAGGGATTATCAATACTCAATAGACAGAGATCTCCATATCAGCCTCGTATAAAAAGGAAAACCTTTTGATGGTGAGGCTTCAATTTTTGACTGACACCTGATGCCAGAGTGTATAGCATATAAAAATTAAATTTGTATTTGTTTATATTCACCTACGAATATTTTAAAAGACAAACAGTACTTTACAACACAAATTTCTTTTCTTTCCTTTTTTTTATTATTTAATGATCAGCAAGTAGACAAGAAAAGCACATTGCCTATTCCATAATTATCACAAATTTCTAATCAAATAAATCAATTCCTTACTGCTTTAAATCACATTCCTCTTCAAAAAAAAAAATCACATTCAAAATTAAAAAAATGAAAACATACAGTAATAAATTAGCTCCTAATAAATTGACCCAAGTGGGGACCTCCAAGGCTCCAGCCATTGTCTTTATCCGTATGTGACTTGACTTTTTCTTATATTATGTTTATAATATAGTCAGCATTTTGTTGGTGTTTGGTGGTGATCATGTCTTCAGCAACTTTGTATTATGCTTCAAATCAAAACCAGAAAATAATTATGTCCAATAAAACAATACACGCAATGATCAATTAAATTTTCATGTTGTTGTTCCCACATAACGAGATAGCACTACTATTTGGTCTCATGAAAATCCATATTAATTGGTCTGTTTGTTAAAATGAGTGCTACCTTGTCCAGAAAATATTACTCAATTTTTTTTCCCCGAGCAAACCACACACTAATCCAGCCAGAATAGCCATTCTAATATTTCCTTATAATTTAATCAAACACTAATGTAGTCATACTAAATGTTTTGAATTGAAGTTGAATAGCTATAACTTTTAAATTAAAAAATTAAAATATTTAATAAATATTAGTTATTATAATTTAGAGTCTAAATTAATTTAATTTTATACTCGTATGATGAAAAATCTATATGTCTTTACTAATTTTATTAAATTTGTTACCTCATGATTATATTTACTACATATTATTAATTTTTTTCATATATTTTTCTTGTAATAATTATATCTTTTAAACTACAATAACTCAATACTAAACAGGTCTAATATTAAAAAAAGAAACATCAACAAATTTCAGTGTTGTCTGTCAACAACCGTTTATATGAAAATACTTGCATTTATTAAATGATTAGAGCTTCTACTTGATGCCATGCATGGGAAGTGACAATAGAAGCAACAGCCTCTAAAAACATGACACTCCAACAAATTATTCCCCAAAAAAAATCAAAAATAAAAAATTTGAAAGGCAATGGGAGAGGATTTTTCAATTCCGAAAATGAAAGTGCTAAGCAGGCTTATCCTTTTTAGGCTTTTCATGTAGTGCCAAAGTTTTTGTTTGGTTGCATGGGAAAATGGCAATTCTTACATAATCATTGCTTATAATTTCCATGCACTTTGTAGTAAGTTTAAAAAAATATGAAACACATTTAATCATGACTTGCAAAGGAAATGTAAAAATTCACAAACAACACTTTAAAATACGTTTCTTGAACAAAATTTTGTCTCTGTGGGTGTGTGGAGATGAATGAATAAGTAATTTATTTGTAGTAAATTCTTTTTTTTTTAGTTATATTTAAGAATCTACTCATTTTTATTATCTTTATTATGTTGATTAAAGCTAATCATCGTAGATTGATTTTTTTTTTTAAATAGTGATAATTGACCCTTTCAGTCCACTTTTCAGGCAACCACTAAAAATTTTAAATTAATTTTTATCTCTTAACATATCACACCTAATTCCGAATTTACCCTTATTTTAATTTTTATCTTTTTTCCAAGCATTCACCACATAAAACTTATAAAATCTATTGTAAAAAGAAAAAAAATTTCATTATCACTATTGTCTCTCTTGTTCTTTTTAAAAACTTTATCCATCATTGCCATAATGATTAAAAAAAAAAGATTTGATACTTCTCTGTCATCCTCTATTAAGTATTGTAAATTAATTTCTTTTATGATTACAAAAGTAGAGTATATAATATTTTAGAAGAGATAATAATTTAAAAAGTTAAAAGACATTAGAGTTTGAGAAATTAGATTAACTAAATTAGAAATTTATAGAAATTATCATGTAGGTGCATTTAAAAAGCTATTTATCCTTTTAAGTCATTTATATAAGGATAAAATAAGTATTAGCATAAAAATGATTAGTGGGAATTGGTAAGATATAATGAGAGGGATCAAATATCACAACTCTTTTCTTTGTAGTATAATATAAAAAAAATTGAAGATATTCTAATAATTGGATCTTAAGGTCCCGTTTAGATTTGAGGTACTGAACCTTTTAAACTACATCTGCTGTGGAAAAAAAAAACTGTAACTATCAAATAAAAGTTGATAATATTTAGTAAATATAAATTTTAAATAATAATTTTGATAAAATTATTAAAGATATAATAGACTTTTCATTATACAAGTAAAAAATCATATCAACATAGCTTACAAGCTGCAGCAACTAGTGTTTACCAAACACTTTAGTGCTGTATCTTTTAAGATGCAACTGCCCAACTTTAATCGCAAATGCACCCTAATTCACTCTCCGAAAGGAAATAATTTTACTCTATTTGTATATTTTAAACGGGAAAATGATCTCATTCAAATATTTAAGAGGAATTCAAGCTATTGTGAGCTTAGATATTCAAATTGTGTCATTGTATTATAATAAATGTTCGATTAAGGTGGGGGCCAGACAAATATCTTACTACTAATGTAGGTTGGTAATTAGAAAAAAATGGTAAGACATTTATAATATTTTAAAAGATAAAAGAACGATATGGTAGGCACGAATTAAGATCAAAGGAAAACAATCAAACAATATTTATCGAAATCAATCCAATGGATGCAGATTGAGAACCTTAAATTGGGGAAGAAAGTGAAAGAAAGGTGAGATGTAATTGTAATGGGTTCCTGTAGATAGTTTTGTTCTAACTAATCGTTAACTAAGAGAAGAAATCAAGAAAGATTATTAGGATTGAAAGCAAATGCTAGAAACGGAACTTCTATTACCTACAATAAAATAACATAACATCATCAAAATAACTTTCAATTTTTTGTAAAAGCAATTAGATGTTGTAAAGAGAATTTGACCTTCAAATTTCCATACTATAAAAAAGTTGAATTTGTCTTAAATAATTAAAAAAGTGAATGAAAATTTATATTGACTTACATGTAGAATGAATCTCTCCATCTAAAAAAATAAATTCTTACCCTAATAAAATTATGCTAGAGCCGAAATTCTTGTAGCCAGAATGTAGCAGGCTTAATGTTTAAAAAAGGGACAAAGTTGGTGTCTTGTGGTTGTGCTAATTTTTTTCTAAAACATATATATAGGACGAGTTACTCTACTTAAAAAGTTAATCTTTTAAGTTGAATATTCAAAAATCTTAATTTTACTAACCATAACTGGTACTAAAGATTTTAATTAAAATTTAGTTAATTTACATGCAAAATTTTCATCTAAAACCCTCACGCTTACAATCTATTTGCGAATGTTAATTTACGCATTAATTTTAAGAAAGTCCGAGTAATATCACTAAAATTCCATATCATAATAGCATGATCCAAAGGAGAAAAAAAAAGGGAAAGAGAGAGAGAGAGTAAGAAATTCTTGCTTGCTGCTTTGGTTAAAACAACTGCAAGCTTGTATTATGATTTGTGAATGTGGGAGGAAGAGTAGAAGCAAAGAATTAAAAAAGAGTGTGATATAGATACAATGATCAAATTTGACTGTCTCTTCGATTGGCACATGCAACCTTTTATATTTATTCCTCTGCGAGTGTGAGTGTGGTCCAATGTTGTTGCTTGGTGATCATATTTATATATGATTGGCACATTGGAGATGGGGATGCATAAGAGAAATTGTGACTGATTGATCGCGAAGTGACGGTATAGACACGAGCTATTGAGCAATTGAGCAAAATTAGCTGTCAGTTTGCACTTTGTGTTTGTGGCTCACGTGCTATAACATTACCTGTCTTATATAAGTGCAGCATGTGGGCGTGGGTGCCACAGCAATCAGATCTTTTCTTTACAAGAGGCCCTGTCTATTCTTCTTGCTATCTTCCATTTCTTTAGTGCATATGATTCATGCCAACTTTTCAGTTTTCATCTCTCTTTTAGCATACTTCAAAGAACGAAGACAACTGAAAGGGTAGCAAGAATAAGAATTTTTTTTGGGTCATACAAGCTAAAGGTTTTCAGGATTGTTGCAGTTCAACATGTCCCAAGATTTTATAGTGCAATTACCTATTCTTTAATTAAGTTAGCTTTAAATTGTTATGAAACTGTTATTTGGTCGGTTTCAATTTTAATGGAAATCATGAATGAATTCACTATATTGACTTGAATGAAAGTTAATATTTTTTTTAATAATTAGAACAAATACCAAAAATAAAAAAATCAACTATTCACTTAAAAAAGCATATGTGAGCAGTGTTTCCCATAATACATTAGAATTATAAATTAACCGTAGAACATTATGTGAAAAAACTATACACTATCTCTAAGGTCTTATTTAGTATTGAAGTTGGGCAGCTGTAATTTTTTTATAAATACTAGCTATTACAACTTGAAAACTGAGTTGAGTTGATTATAAATTTGTATGATTAAGAGCTGAATATAAAATGTTTAATATTTTTGTTAAAATTATTATTTAAAACCCAAATTTACTATCTTTATTTTATGATTACTTTTTTTTTTCAACACTTAAAAGTTACAGTATTTCAATACCAAATAAGACTTAAATCATTAGAAAGTCCAAAGAAGTATGTATACCTTACAAGTGATATTTTGTTTAAATATATCCCATTTGATCCAAAATTTCAAATCTATACCCGGTTACACATTTATGCTTCAAGAAGGAGAGAAAAGTTAAACAAAAAACCCCAAAAACACATTTATCATTAGATCATCTCTCCTTCAATAGTATTGATCTCTTCCATTTTTTTTGGCAATATATTCTCTCACAACCATTTCATTCACACTTTAAAGATAACTTCTAACAAACATAAACTCATAAAAGAGTGTCATAAATACACACTACTCCATCAAATGTAGTGGTTAAAAACTATTTTTTTTACGTTATTTTATTTTATTTTCTTATTTGTAATGACTTAAAAGAATTTAGAAACAAGTGAGTACATAATTGAATATCAAGTCGAGTGAGTTTAGTATAAGGTCAAGAAAGTCGAGTAAGTCAAATACAAAGTTAAGAAGCTGAGTACAACTTCAAGTGCAAAGTTGAGAAAGTCAAGTACGAAGTCAAGTAATTTTGTATAACTTAAGGACATTTTAATATTTTTTTAGTGTTTTTAGGTACATGCGTAATGTTTGTAAAATTAAAGATCAACTAAGTCAAGGAATATTTGCGGTATTTTCGCAATTGGCATGAATGGATGTATCTAGTGCAATTCCCACCCTGCAAGCTCCTCAAAGTGTAGATACTTTATAATTCCAAAGCTCTAAAACAAAAATGTCATTTGTTCCATTATCCAAATGATTGTATATGATCAATAACTTTTGTTAACCACCTATAAACTATTATCAATTGCTGACAAGCATTTTCTTTGTTTAATTTTTTTTATATATACATGGCAAGTCTTAGAAAATCAAAGCAGAAGGAAAATTACCCAATCCATTTAAATTAAAAAAAAACAAATACCTTAAGATATGGAAATGGTAATTTCCCAAATTTGAATGAATTCTAAACGAGCTTGCAAATCGGCCCAACTTAATGAAAACTTTATGGCCCAATATCGGGAGGCTCCTCTATTTCCACCAGCCAACAGATCCCAGAAACGACAAGTCGTTTTATAAATATAGCTCTCACGTCCCTTTACACAACCCATAAACCTGTCTCCTTATTCCTTATCCATCGAGAGCCAAGAGCTAAATACATTATGCTGGCGTCAATCTCAGCCCGTTTTCTTACTATCTCTTCTCTGTTTCTCTCCTCATCATCACCAAAATATGGTACGTCTCAATCTTTAATTATACATTTTCATTGAGTTCGATTTATTATTTAAAGCAAAATCATATAAAATTACATAAAATTTATCTATCAACTGACTTGACACTCCCGTTATTTATTTTATTGTAAGTGACATGTTAATAACATGCCCTTAACACATCATTTGTGTTAAAACAAAAGTTAATAATAATGTTAAAAGTATTTCTGCTTCTGGGTTGATGCATCAGGGAGTTGTAAGTCAAGAAAGTTAATGTCAGAAACTGAGTCTTGGAACAAAACAAAAGCAAGAAGCATGAGTTTGAAGGTGAGCAATAGTAGTAGTAAAGATGATGTGCAGGTGGGTGAACGGCTGTATCTGGGAATGGACTTTGGTACTTCTGGAGCAAGGTTTGCTATTATTGATAAAGACGGGACAATTCTTTCCGAAGGAAAGAAAGAGTATCCAAAATTTACGGTAAGATTTTATTGGCTTGGAATTGAGCTTGAATTTTGATCCAATTGAATGTAATAGCTCTGCATTCAGTTTTTTTTCATAGTGCTACCTGTAAAAATGTTAGTAGTTGATGAATTTCGACTTGCTGGTAAAGAGATATATTATGGATATATTATAGCTGGGCTTATTAGTATAATATTGAAGCAAATTGGTGTGTTGATGGGTATGATAGTTGATCTTCTAATTTCAATATGATAGATATACTGTTGCGATATTCTGATGAGTTTAGATGCTTTAAAGACAGATAAATGGACTGGAATTAAAATGCCCGAGAAAGCTGAAACCGTTGTTTCTGTTGTGTAGTAAGACTGAAGAAAGTATAGATTGGTTGCGCTCTTGGAAGGTCACACTTTTCTCGTTGCTCGAAGCTGTTCCTGTTATTCTCCGGCCACTTATAGCTTCCATTTCTATTGATGGCACTTCTGCAACTACTATAATAATAGATAGGTGGGTACCTTACAGATTTGTTGCTTCATCCTTGTATCATTTCCTTTTGTCAAGTGAGGACCACTTGTATATCAGGCATGCATTTGAATTTGTTGCCGCAGCAATTCAGGAGAACCGTTATGGAGACCTTTCCTTTACAATGAGAGTTGTCCTGATGCTTTACCAGTGGTAAAGTCTATTGCTCCTGCAAACCACACAGTTTGCTCTGGTACCTCTACCCTTTGCAAGCTTGTCTCATGGTGGAACATTGAGGATGAAAACCGAGAATCGGCGCTATTGTTACATCAGGCAGATTGGTTGTTGTGGCTGCTTCATGGAAAGCTTGGCTTGTCTGATTACAATAATGCACTGAAGGCACTTTCTGTTCTTATTTGCATTTGTTTATGATCTTTTACCTATAACACTCATCTAAGTTAAGGTTTTTGTGCTAATGAGTTTTTTGTGTCTCATAAGGTTGGTTATGATCCTGAACTCGAATCATATCCACCTTGGCTACTCTCTCAGCCTTATTCACAACTCTTACCTTCTGTCCAAGCTCCTGGAACTTCAATTGGCTTTTTAAAAGAGGGCATCAGAACTGAATTTGGTATGCTTTTGTTCCATTTGACTTGTTGCTGGTGAAAGCCAACAGAGCATCAAACTATTGTTTTCTTATGCATCTGCATTGTCATCAATAATAAGTTTTCGCAAATTTCTTGTAGTTCTGATTGCAGAACTGGCAATTAAGGTGATATATTCCGCTAGGATTCATATTCTATCTGCTTTTACTAGTCATTGCAGTCACTTAAGAGCCCTACTTTGTGATATTGGGGAAGAAAAAAATGAAGGGAATTGCACAACTTTCTTTTTTCTTTTAGGTTCCAGATCGGCTGATCATTGAAGGTCATGTCCTGATGACTAATTTGAAAAATGGGAGTGCTCTAGAATACAACGGACTGAGCAACATATGATATTATGACTTCCTTGCAATCCATGTTTGTTTCTCTTGAAATATTGGATGTGAACTGTGCTGATTACTTGGATTCTTTACATTGTTCTGCTGCACTTGAATCTTATCTGAGTGGGAAGCACCCCAAGTTCTGAAACAACGGTTATATACCCTTGCAGGTTTTCCAAAAGATTGTGTTGTATGCACTGGAACCACAGATAGTATCGCTGCATTTCTTGCGGCTCGTGCAACAGAACCTGGGAAAGCTGTGAGCGCTCTTCTGGATCTAGAGTTCTTATTTATTCTTTGAAGTAATCCAAGATATCATATTACATCTACAAGACAAACATTAAACATTTTCTGAAAAGTATGAGATGAAAGAAGTTTAGATCATTTGATCCCGATCTCTTAGTTTGTCTGTCCTATTAAATCTCACTTGTATCACACTGCTTCCAATTTACAAATAATGTGAACATTACCTTTCTGCAGACATCCATTTTTTGAATTGTGATTGTTTAGTTTGTTCTGATGCAAAGCTCCTGGAGTTTTTGGTGATAATGATTATAATGTTATGTTTTAGGTCACTTCACTAGGTTCAACTCTCGCTATTAAGTTATTGAGCACCGGTCGGATTGAGGATGCAAGATTTGGGGTGTATAGTCATCGCCTTGATGATAAGTGGCTTGTTGGAGGTGCTTCAAATACCGGCGGGGCAGTTCTTAGACAAATTTTTACTGATGAGCAGTTGGAGAAATTAAGTGAAAATATTAATCCCATGGAGGTCTCTCCTCTAGATTACTATCCCTTGCAAGCAGTTGGTGAGAGATTTCCCGTGGCAGATCCAAAGATGGTTCCCAGGTATTCTTTTTGTTTTGTTGTCCCTTTTTACTTTCCTTTCAATTTATATGCTTTGGACAGGTCGCATTAAACTTGTTTTCACAATGTCATTATTTCAAAGCGGAGCAATAGAGATCATGTTTCTTTCTTCACATGTGTAATTGGCCATAACTTTAGATTCTTGGCAGAGTGTCCTTGTGCTAGTTTTTTACATTTTACGTAATTGGTAATTTACATTCTTGTGCAGGTTACATCCTCGCCCACAAAGTGATGTTGAGTATTTACATGGCATTTTGGAGTCCATTGCACGGATAGAGGTATTCAAATTCTTCACTTATCTTTGAAAAGTTTCATTAACGCAACCCTGTGACAAAGATAGCATTGTCTGTATGATACTTAGGCGAAGGCATACAGCTTGTTGAAGGATATGGGGGCAACACAAGTTGATGAAGTGTTCACAGCAGGAGGTGGTGCAAAGAATGAGAAATGGACCAAGATACGGGAAAGAGTGCTGGGTTTGCCCGTGAGTCGAGCAATTCAAACTGAGGCTGCATATGGGGCTGCCTTACTAGCACTGAAAGGTGCACAAGCACAACACAACGAACCATGATACAAGGAGCTGAACGTAGAGAGCAAAGCAAATAACTCTTTGATTATGTTGGCGTTAAATTTAGTGATACAATTAGATTTTTGCCAATTTAGATGAAAGAGTGAGAGACTGGACCGAGAATCGCCTGTTGATGACTATTGGTGTAGATAGATTTTTCAAATACATATATGTATTATTAGGTAACTGGAGAGAAAATCCCATTATAAAATACAATTTCCATTCTTTTTTTTTTTCTGTTGTTGGTGGCATGTGGAAGAGTAGCATAATTCAGTTTACACAATCTTGCTTGCTATGTAGATTTTATGATTATCAAAATAAGAACGGCTTACGATCCTAAGGGATTAATTTTAAGGGCCAATTTGGGAATGCTATAGCTTTTAAAATAATTGTTATTGTCTTATCTTTTATAAAAATAATCGGTGTGAAGAGAATCAAAATTAAAATAAAAAGCTTAATCTAAGGGATTAATTTTTTTAATGTTTGGTAAATTTTTTAAAATTTATTTATATTGTAAAAATAATCTGTGAGTTTTGAAAATATTTATGAACGTTTGGTAAATTTTACTGTTAAATTACTGTGAGAAAATAAATGACTAAAATATACATAATATAAGATAAAATTTACTTATATATATATATAAAATGTATATATAATATTTTTAATTGTGTATTATAATAATTTTTACTAAAAATAAAATTTATAATATATTGATTTTATTTTTTTATCTTAAAACAATTGATAATTAAATTAGTAATATAGTGAAATAAATTTAATAATAATTCGACCAACAAATTGATATTAATAAATTGATATTGATGAATTATATAACAATTTATTAAAATATTTATTTTATTTTCAATTTGAATAAGGATAATTTTGTGTTTAACTAATAATTTTAGGGATATTTATGGAATTGTATCAGATGATAAAATTGATTCTCAAAATCAGAATCTAAAAGTTACTCCTTTCTTGTTTTTCAAAATCAGCTTCTAGAGCTGATTTTGACAAAAGTGATTTTAATTTTTTTTTAGCAAACACTAAAAATAACTTTTAAATTTTTAAAATCACTTTTAAGTCTCCTAAAAACAACCCCAAACAGATCCTAAAATCAGGATAATTCTTAAAAAAGTAAATTTCACTATATTACATGAGAAAATATACTATATTAAAATTTTTATTTTTTATCTTTCAATTTATTTTTTATTTTAATATGATCAGAAATTCTAATTGAAAAATTACTCATCAAAATAAATGGAATCTATTTCATCTAATTATATACTAATTGTGCTGGTTAAAGTTTTGAGTCGTTAACATGTGAACTCAGAAGTCGTATGTGACACAGTTAGTTGACTAATCGCATAATCTTGATTACTCATTTTTTATTCAATACAATTTTTTTCAATTTTATATATTTTAAAAATTATGTTTTCTTATATTTGGAAGAGAATGGATTAAAATCATTAAAAAATTACCGATTACCCAGCGCTGCTATTCTCCCCGAAGTTAACCCCGAATTTGCGCCCCGAATTTTGCCAAAACGACGTCGTTTCCTTTTGCTTTTAATTTCATTCGAAAAAGGTCGGCAGCACGTGGGTGAGCGTATGCTTCAATTAATTTGAAAACAAAACGACGTCGCCAGTTCCTGCTTTATCCTTCTCTTTGCTTTCCTTTCCAACCACAACACTCGGCACCCAGAACTTCCACAAACTGCAAACTGCTAGTTCTTTATGCATGTGACCAAACACAACTTTCATGTGTCTGTCTGCTTGTGTATATAGGATGGAAACTTAAAAATTTCTCCAATCACCCGAATGATTGTATTCTCAAATGTTGCTTGTGGATTCATGTGATTTGCTGTTCCAAATGATTATGTGGAAGTCTTTGACACTGATTTGGGAAGGCTGTTGGTTTTAATTTTGTTCACTATTAGAGCTGTAGTGCTTCTTGCATGTTTATGTCTTTTTCTTTTTTCGTCTTCCCTGTAATTTAATCAATTTTAAATGCACTAGACGCCACATGCTTTGTCTGCATATTTGTCTCTGGGCATAGTCTGAAGGTGCTTTTGCCAACACAAGCTGATTTGGGGAATGCCCATGGAGCTGTTCTAAGTGCTTGCTTTTCCATCGAAAAAAAATTTCAACATATCAAAACTTAATGATTCGTGAAAGTTGAGTGCTGAATTTAAACACCAACTTGTACATGGGCTTTGGCATAAGGCAGCCAACAACGGTTCCTCAACGTAAGCACTTGTTTGAAACTCGTTTTTGTTTGCAGGCGCAAGAACTATTGTTGCTGTTTTCAGAACAAAAAGTGATTGCAGAACAAAAAGTAAAACGAAAGGAAAACGAAAGGAAAAAGTGTTTTTGTTGTGGTTCGTCAAAACGAGCCAAAAGAAAATAAAAAATGCGTCGAAACGGTGCATTTCCTTTTAATCTCAAAACGGTGCGTTTCATTCGGGGCGCAAGTCGGGGCGCAAAGTCGGGGCGAATAGCTTTTTCCTTATTAATTATTATCACTGACACGTACAATAAAAAAATGAAAAAATATTACTTTCTGAAAAGTCACTGACCATTGGATCTATCTCCTCGGTAAAGAAATCGACGGCATACAGCATACAATATCTTCACCGTAGCGCGTTTACGTATGCAGGATCTTCTTCTCTGCCATGCATTCATTGCATGTAATGATGATCAAAAGGGTTTATTAACACTTTTATCCCTATTGTTTGCTTAAAAATTTATTAAACCCAAGATCTTAAAGTTCTTACACACAAATCCTATTTGTTTCATTTTTTTTCACACTAATAACAGTCCGTTTAACGGATCTAGGTCCCTTGACCGTTTAGAAAAATTGTAACAAGATTTCGAAATGTTATTTTCACCCTTACCATGTTTAAAATACCCTTTCAACTCTAAATAATTTTAATTATAATTACACAAATAAAAACTAAAAATAAGATTGAAATCTCGAAAATTAAATTTTTTTTTTATTAGTGTTAGTAATTATACTGAAACATCCACCACCACAACTGCCTGTACATAACCAATACAAACTGTTTTAAAAACTTTATTTACCTCAATTAAAAAAAAAAAGAGTGATTTAAAGATAGCTAATTTATAATAAAAGTAATTCAAAATTAACCCTAAGCTAGAAAGCTATAAAAATCTATGGCCACTCATACTTAAAACGAATTAGGAATTAAGAAAATTATCTATTTATATACTATATTTTTGTATAAAGAAAAAAATTCGATGAAAAATCGAATTAACGTCCTCAAGACCCAAATTAGTGTCCTTAACGTTCAATCATTCACACCATCAAGACTCGGCAGTTGGGCACTAACAATCATACATTTTTCTTTTTTTTTTTAATTGTTATTATTCCATCCCATGTGAACGTTTGTAAGAATGAAAAACCCAAAAACACATAATGGTAATTGAGTCATTTGATTCCTTGCTGATAATTCTTTTCTTTTTATAAAAAAAAACTACTTTATTAATATGGAAAGTTATAACAAATAAAGGGATCGAATGTTATTTACTCAAATCAGAAAACTGTCATATTATCCTGCGGTTAGGCGCTTAGCACCATTTATCGATATAAAATGAGTTCTAAGGCCCCTTGTGCTACGTGCTTTCTAATGCCTATTTAGGCAAATAAACGGCTGTCAATGATTAGCAAGTACTTGATTTTTCATTTTCATTTTATTTTATTGAAAAAATTTGATAATTTGATGTGCTTTATATGTACAAATCTGAATAATATCACGTTAACACAGATATAATTTGAGTGGGATCAAACAAAAATACATTAAAGCTTTTTCTACAAAGGTATTTTTATATAGAAATAATTTTCATATTTATAACAAGTTATTATTTTTCTCTCTTTTTTAAGAATTTACCTCCGTATAATAATAATTATTTATATATAACAAACATTATGTCCTAGGTTACATTATAGGGTATGTTTAAGATGAAATAAAATATTTTTCTGAAGCTATTTGGGGATTATAAAATTACTCTTTAAAGTTGTTATCAAATTACTGTATAATATTTATAGAATTTACATTGAGACAAAAATATTTAAGGAATTGAACATATCTAGACTTTTAAAATAATATTGCACATACCTGAAATTATAAACACAGACCCGCACGCGCATATACACACGTGTGTGTGTTTAAAAATTATATCAATTTCTTTTTTCAATGTATATACATTACGTTTAATATATTTTATTAATTAATTGTTAATCTAGTGCATACCTTACGTCTATATCACTTACAAAAACAAAGAAATTAAACAATAATTTTTATAATTTTTGGTCCCAACAACAAAGCTTCCAGTTTGCATAACTAAAAATCTATTTAATGTCTTGAGCCATTTTTTAACATTTTGTAGTCATCATTAATTATTTTTTAAAAAAATACAGAGTATATACGAAATATTAAATTTAATTAATGTACAATTCATATAATTTAACTTTATATAACTATTAATTATGATTAATACAGTAATTTTTTAAAATAAATATACACGTTGCATATATGCATTAATCAAAGTATAGAACTCATTGACAATCGCTCCTAGTTCTGAGCATTTCTCGCTATCTCTCGAGCTGTATGCGCATTCTCTCTCTCTCACTCAAATATTTTATACAATATACTTTCTCTCAACACATTTGAACTCTGTGCAACCTGCAGCAGCTCGGATATCGATCAATCATGGCAGAAGAAGAAGCAGCGGAGAAGAATCAGAAGAGTTGTTTGAACCCTGCGGCTCCTGAGTTTTTGCCGGTGGCTAAACAAAACCTAAGAAACACTTGTTTTGTTCATGACTGTAATTACCAAAACTACCCTCCATCTCCATATCTTCAAACGTCTTATTACATGGCGCCGATTCTTCCTCATTATTCGTTTCGAGCAAACCACCCTTACTCTTCATCATCACCAACTCAACAACAACAAGTGGTACAAGTACAACCCAACAATCTCTTGCTGCCACCGGCTACTGCTCAGGCTCTAGTGTCTGAAGAACCGGCAGCTGCTATTGTAGCTAAGCCACCTGATGATAAAGCTCAAGCAGTGGTTCAAAAGAGTAGAACTAATGATGATGAAAGAGCAGCTTCTGCAGCAAGGGGAAGAAGGAGAGGGAATTGCCGAAATAGGGTTTCTTGGAGGAGAAGTGATCAGAGTCAGAGAGAACGAAGGTTTAAGCAGCAGGTGCAATGGAGGCCTGAGTTTAATGATGGTGACTTCCATCGTCTTACAGCAAATTTGCAGTATACTAAGGCTGTGAATGTGAAGCCTCATCAGCAAAGATATCCTATTTTGACCGTGAGAAAATATGGGAATAACACTACGGTTATGATCAGAAATATTCCCAATAGATTCACGTATAACCCTTCTATCTCTTTCCTCTTGGGGCCTTTTTGTTACTTTTTCTATTTTTTTATATTCTTTTTGGGTAACATGCATTGATTTCGTGGACAAGCAAACTAATGAGTTTTTGAACCTAAATATTTGATTTTGAGGGTCTTTTGTTTGGTTTTGATCCCTAGAAACCCTACTCTTTTGTGGGTATTTTAATTCCTTTATTTTGTTTACCCAAGACTTGAAGTTTTGGGTTTAGGGATCAAAAAGATTTGGGGATGAACATGCATGTTAGATTCTTTTTTTCGCTAGTTCATTCTTTCATAATTTTCAAGTGGGATTTTGAGTAATGCATATTGTGTACTAATTTTTGTGTGTTTAAATTTTTTTTACAGCCGTGAAATGCTGATGAATTTCCTCGACGATCACTGCATGGAAGAAAATCAAAAGGCAGTGCTCGAAGGAGAACCCTTTCTCTCAGCGTTTGATTTCTTATACTTGCCTATTGATTTTAAGTAAGTTGCTGCCAATACTCGAGATGCGCTTCAATATTATCAATAATTTGAGTCATTAACTCATTTTCATTTAATAGGCATGCATTTATACTCTCCCTTTTGGACTTTAAGAAAGCTAAAACTTGATTCGTAGTTTGTGGTTAATCAATTATTGCTACAGAAGCCGAATGAACAAAGGCTATGCATTTGTTAACTTCACTCATCCAACTGCTGTTTGGAAATTTTTCCTTGCTGCACATGACAAGCGCTGGAATGTTTTCCAATCAAACAAGATATGTAAAATTGCCTATGCTAGGGTCCAGGTATATACATTTATCATATACGTAGCCCTAATCATTATCTTGATAAAATAACAAATCTTTTACTTGGATTTGATTGAGTTTAGTTTAAAAAAAAAAGTGCTTTATTATTATTATTATTATATAGGGAAAGGAGGAGCTGGTGAAGCACTTTCAGAGTTTTGACTTTCCATGTGATGAATACCTTCCTGTTTGCTTCAGTCCAGCCCGGGATGGCACAAGAAAGAATGTGAAACAAAGCACTGTTGGCAAATGTAGAGGCACTGGCTAGCGTTTGGGAGGCTTCCAAGAACATGCGTCATCAAATCAAACCGTAACTCAGCGTTAAATTTTTGTGGCTTTGACATGACACGTGATGATGATGATGATGAGGATGGTGGTACATGCTTTGGTTTAATGGCTTGCTTGTTGCTGTCACTTTAATGGCTTGTGGTGGTGGGTTAGTGTTTGATGAAATCTCTTTTTATTTGTTTTAAAAGTTTAGTTAGTGTTACGAGATTTCTGCGTGATCAGCTTTGAAGAGGGGGTGGGGGACTGAGGGTGGATCTTGCCACCTGGACCATTTGATGGTTGAGGTTGTGGGTTCCACCTCCAGATGGATGGATGTATATTACTGGGGGCCAGTGTCATTGTAAGCGCTCCCTGATCTTTAGCCGGAGAACTTCTGCAGTTGTGTGCTCGTAGTTCTTTTTCAACTAGTTGTGACTTTTAATGTTAATGTTTTAGTGTAATAGAATAGCATGTACGGGTAGCAGGCTGCCTGCTAATGTTGTGTTTTGTGCCATTTGCTGATTGATTTGGGTGCTTATTTGTTTGATGTATTTTTCATTTCACGTCTCAATTTGTAATGTCTTGCCTTGTTGGTTTATTTTGGAATAAAAGAATGGGGAATTGGGACATGGTCAGTGCAAACCTTTTTCTCTTCACCAGACAATGAAAAGCATTATTCTTTTGACATTTTAAGATTTTTGTTTTTTTCTTCCTTTTTTTGAACTCAGGTGATGCGAGAAATATGGAGACACTTGAAATGAAAAATTAGTGGTTTATAACAGTTAATAAGTTGAGGAGTGTAATGAAAAATTTACAGGTCATGTCTGCGAATTGAATGTTGTTGAAATGATTTTTAACGGAGAGTTGGGTGAAATGTTATATAGGGTCAGATTGCATTACATCATATGTAATGTAAGTATATTACGTTATTTGTGATGTACGTTCATTTATGATAGTTTAATTGTTTCGCATGCTGTAATTTTTTTGATTTTATGTGAGAATTCAAGGGTTTCTGAATGTTATATATTATTTAACATAACACGATCCTGATATCTCATATAAAAGTTACGTTGAGAACGTAATTTTTGTTGATTAACTTATACTTATTTTCTTGGTGGAATTATCCACTAATTTTTATTTGAACCAATATATCTTTCAATATATGTATGGGATTTGCCAAAGTATCCATTTTACTGCTAAACTTGTATTTCTTATTCTTTTTTTCTCACCTACTAGTATTTTCTTCTTCTTCTTCTTCTTTTTTAAATGACACAGCCTTTATTGACGTAGACTTAATGTAAATTTAGACAAAAAAAAAAAAAATTCATTGCACCCAAAAAGTAGGGAAAATAACATTAGTTCGGGTGCAGGCTCGGTTAGCTTTTGAAATTTTTTTTTGATGACTTTACAAGATAATATATTTTCTTTATTTAAGAAAATACTAGTTGAAATATAAAATTAGGAAAGTGACTTACACAAAGTCAAAAGACAATAGATATTAAAATATATTAAAAAGACTAAAAGAAAGAAATTTATTTAACTCTTTTTATTTTTCTCGACTCTTTCCATACTTTGAATCAAACGAACTTTCTTTATTTGTTTGTTAGGGCGAGAGTGGAGTAGCCGAATTAGAGCAGTGGGGGTGCGTTGGTGCATGAATTTCATCTTAGTTCCTATAAATCAAAAGCAGTTCTCTTCAATTATATAGTCTTTCAACATTGTAAGTCCAGCTAATTCTAATTTTCAATAACTCCAACTGATATTTTATTTAGTTCAAAAATTCTTAATTTTATCATTTAATCATGTTTATTCTTTGTTTTGCACTTTTGCTTTATATCGGTACTTTTACTATTATTAAAAGACTTTAAAAATAAATTAAGTAATAATTTATTTGTTTACATTGAAAAAGATATTTTTTATCGTATTGATAATGAAACTATCTTTTGCTATTTTCAACACATAATATTTCGTTGGAGAGTCTTCGATGAGGACAATTGTAACAAATAAATTTATTGTCAATGAATACTATAATTATGTTATTATATATTGCTGTCAAAATTTTCTTTCGTTATTTTTAACACATAAAATCTCGTTGGAGAGTCTTCGATAAGGACAATTGTAATAAGTAAATTTATTGTCAATGAATTACGGTATTATGTATTTCTGTCAAAATTTTCAAAACTATATTATATTTTAAATGAGTTGCTAGTCATGTGGGTGTAATTGCGCTCATTATAGAGTACAACTGTGTGTGGCAAGTTCAATTTAAGGGTCCTGAGGTCCACAACACAGCTCTTCAAATGAGAGCTTACCACAATTGCAATTGCGCATCTGATCATGTTACGTTTTGAAATGTGCCCCAGCTTGATCGAAATCTTGGCTACATCCCTGTCGACCTTTGCTGCAATCGTTGCAAGCATGGAAGCAGCTGATTTCTTGTGCTTCATGCGCGCTAATCGGTGGTCATCCGAATTCTTGAGCATTCAAATATTCAATTAATCCCGTATTAATTATTACACACATTATAATCCATGTTATTTATTAATATATATTTGTTTGTAATTGAATATATACAGCAACTGCAAGAAAGGAAAAAAAAATGTGATGTGGCAATAAGATGTAATAATTAATTAGTTAAAATTGTGTTATCAAATCTTTAATTAACTTCTCTCTTTGATTATTCGTATAAAGAGAAATTATTAGCTATATACTCTTAAATGTCACTCGTATCAAACGTGTGTGAACACTTTTCAAGTTTATTACTCGTATACCCTAGGTTGACAAAACACTTCTGCCGTCCACCTTTTCGTTTACTACTGTTAAAAACTTAACAGAATTTGAGCAAAATAACTATTTTACCCTTTAAACTCAAATTAACTTAAAAGACAAATTTGCCCTGAAAGTGAAGCAATTCAAAATGTAACCGTTGGAGCCAATAACGGTTACATTTTTGGCTATATAATCACCTAAAACACAACAACAAAAATAGCTTGCAACATTCAACCAATTTGCAACAAGAAATCAACCACCACACACCTGATAATCTCTTTAAATTCAACCAATTTACTACTCTTTTCCAACTAAAAACCAGAACCACATTAACAAATCATTCAAGCAATCACATACCAAGCAATCACATACCAAGCAATTCATATGAAAATGGCCTCCAGTGAACATCAAGTTCTGCTAACAGTTGACATACCAGATATGATAAAGTAAAATGCCAACCAAAATACTGCAAGTGTGGCGTGCAAGCAGTGGCTATGGTGTCAACTATATTGCAAAACTCTAATGCAGTGTTTTGGTCATGCAGGTGGAAGCATTGTGGAGCGCGGCATTGTGGATTTTGGGAATGGTTCACTATAGAATCTCTCATATATCCTCGTACTAATGGCGTGATGCTAGGGCAAAACTTTAAGCTGAATGATGATTTGGTTAAGATAAAGAAAAGGCTAAAAAGCATCGAAGGAAAGCTTAAATGGATCCTAATTGTGCTAGTATGTGTCTTTGTAATTGTCTTTATGAGAAAGTAATGTAACACAGTATTCAAGAAATATTCAACAGTCATAATTATCAGCTAAAACAACATTAATCTAATCATAACATATCCAAAATATGCAGATAGCAACATATCTCCTTTAAATACATATTCCAAAAAACCATTTCGATAGCTTAGCTCATGCAAGAGCATAATTAAGTTCAGTTGAAATCATATAACTAGCATAATAGTTAAGGAAATTGAAGTTCATAGATTGTTTCCAACAAAACATTGCAAAATGAGCATCAAACTCATTACAAAACACCTGTGACAGTGGACTCCTTACAAAGCACCTGTGACAGTGGATGCTTGTGATGGATTCTGTGATTGGCTGACTTGGGATAGGTTGACATGTGAAGTCTTTCCTATATTACAGGAAAGAAAATAAATTAAGCTCCTTATATGCAATTATGAAATATGAACAAAAAGAAAAGAAATTCAACCACTTTTTTTGCTTGTTCCAGCAACTCCAACAGCATTTGCATTTTCCTTTTCATCGATCCAGCACTGGAGCTTTTACTTCGATCACTTGGTACATGGTCTTTCCTTGCTGTATTTCTCGTTCCGGTTGGCTTTGATGGCTTGCTTAAAGGATCTTCTGGCTGGCCTGAAGAATTTCCAATTGACACAAAAAAAAAGTAACTTCTGTGTTAGATGACAATATAAACAATAAACATAAATAAATAAAACTGATGGACTAAATAGATACCTGAGAATTAGTGCTTGTAGCTTTGGTTGCCCTTGCAACTGATGGTCTCAATGGACGAGATCTTACATTGTGGTTCAAGCCACCATAAATCGAACAATTGACAAAGAATCTCCTGCTGCGTTTTTGAGGTTCAGTGGCTGCTCTCTTCCTGTATTTCTTTGGTCTTCCAATCTTTTTCTGCACAATTGGAGAATCAATTAGGGCCCTATCACCACGCTCCCATGTCCGTTCATCGAGAAGTGGACTAAACATAACTGAATATGTATTAATGTAGGTCTGCTTAGTAAAGCAAAATGGAATATACTCCTCAATTTCATGCCTTGCATAGCCTATGGCAGCCATAGCATGAGAACAAGGTAAGCCGGCAATTTCCCAATACCCACAATTGCACGTCTTGTCCTCTAATTTCACTATAAACCTCCTAGCTAGATAATAAGATTTATCCATGACTTGAAAATTCAAGTCTCCCGAGGATTGCACAATCATTTTTTCTCATTTCTTGTAAGTTTGATCAAACTCTTTGTAAATCCTAGGAGCAATAGTTTTTTGCCAAGTATTTCCCTCATTTCTTCTCTTTGTAAATCTTTTCATCAGTCTGCATCTAATTTCCTCAAGAATTGACAAAGAAAGCCTATATCAATAAGGCAGAATCCAACTGTTGAAGCACTCGGAGGCATTGTTGTTAGTCCTTTCTACCCTGCAATTTCTGTCGTACGTATGCATAGACCAAGTGTATCCCTACAGCTCTCTTTCCAACCAATTATATGCTTATAACTTTTCCTCTTTGATCTATGCTATTGCCTCCTCATAATCATGCTTGTTACTACTTTTTGTTGCCTTCCAAAAAAGAGTCCGCAAGTTGGCACCAGCATGTTCTTTTGCAAAATTAGCATACACATGCCTACAACATGCCCTATGATAGGCAGTAGGCCATGTGTTTGGAATTGCATTCAACAACCCATTTTGCCTGTCACTAATAAATGTTACCCGCCTTCCATCATCTAAATAGCTATGCAAATGGTCAAGAAACCAAGTCCATGTTTCTGTGTTCTCAATCTCGCATACACATAATGCTAATAGGACAATCCCTTTATTAGTATATGAAGCAATAGCAGACAACAATACTCCACCAAAATTTCCCTTTAGGTGACACCCATCGATTCCAATGAACGGTCTGTAGCCATTCAGAAAAGCATTTCTTTGTGCTGGAAATGCAACAAAAAATTTTTAAAATAGACATTTCTCAGGAATAGTGGCTGCATCACATAACACTTTGCAAATGGCTCCTGGCTCAACCCGATGAATAGCTACAGCGTACTGAAACATCTTTTCATAGCCCTTCGAATGGTCACCATATACTAGAATACTTGCTTTTTCTCTAGCCCTATACACTCAATTTTCAACCTGAATTTTTCTTGCATATAATTCTTGAGAAGAGATATCTTGACATTTGCATCAATAGAAACATGTCCCTTTATCATTTCAGCAATCCATGTTGAAGTAACTTTCACAGATTTCTTGGTAAGTTTGCACTCATGCTTTTTGTGATATCTCTGTAGCTAAAAACCATTCATATCATTCAGTCTTGCACCATTAACAAACCATGGACAACCAGTCTCCTTACAAGTTGCATAATATCTCCGCGGTTCACTATATTTTATGTTAATGTTAAACCATTTCCTAATCATAACCTCATGCAACACTTGTTTAAAGTGATTCACATCCCTAAACACATCACTTAATCTCAGCTTATGTATCCTATCAGCATCTAATTTATATTTTGTAAACTTCACACTGCCAACATTGATGTCATTATCAGAAGAGTTCACAACTATTTCCACTGCCCTAGTGTCATCATCTAGTAAACCATCTCCACCTTTATCGCTATCACTCGCGCATTGGTTGTTCTTACTGCCCTCACTATCATAACTATCCTCAACAGACACAATATCATCAACAAGCATAGTAGGTATTGGTTGCACAACAGGTTCCTTACCATCACTATCAATTCTTTTGTCTGACCAATATGATAATAGTTTATCTTCATCAATTTCACCCTTATGAATAGTTGCAGTAGTTTCGTATCCATAACCCCTTTGCATATCATCGAATTCATCTCTGTTACTTCCCCCTTCTTGAACTATATTGCTAACTTCTAGTGTAGCTTGATCATTCAACATATCTATAACTTCTGAAGACAGGTGTACTCCTAAGTTAAACAACAATGATTGTATTAACGGAGCATCTAGATTTTGAGGGCATAAAACATACACGACTTCAACTTCAAATGTAGTAACGCCCATTAAATTATGAAACCCAAATAATGATTTCATCCCAAATTCAGAATCTAACACAACCTTGACTTTACTCTCTGGGTTCATAACAGTCAATAACTGTATCTAACCCATGTACAGTAGTTATCTTCAATGTCTCAATTCTTATTTTATCAACAGTCCAATCTTTAGGGTTAATCATACTGACATGATATTTTTCTCTTTTAAAAGAAATCACTAGCTCCATTGTTGACATATCTACTGCAATCCCAAAAACAACACAATGTACTTAAATGTGGATCCCTTAAGCTTTTAAAACACAGCATAGGGAATAAATATCATACAATACTCAACAGTCTACAAGTTGAAAAAAGCTCAAATTAGTTTTAACGAAATACATGTAACAGCAAACAGACACTCAATATGCAAAAACCAGAACCGATATCATTACCATCTAAATGCACTTCTATAAACCTAAAACATTGATTACATAAGAATATAAATAACCAAAAAAAAAACTACTGCTTATTTCTTCATTTTTTACATTCTAGTGTTTATAACAAAAATTAAATTCTTATAAATTCGGATAATTTCAAATTATTTTTTACATCTATTGAATAAATAAGAGATAAGAGATATATTGCATGAAAAAAAATTATATATGAACATACCTAACAACTCGATGCTTCGCTCGCTAACTTCGATCGAAATCAGCTTACTCTTCTGTCAATGTCCAAATCAATCTCAACAGCTATCACTTAAACTTGTTTAATGGTCAAATATTGAGTGTCTTTAGTAAAAAGATGGCAGGCATGCATACAGTCTTGCACGAGTTGTTCATATGCATGCAAACTTCTCTCAATGTGAATAAAGAATGGGGAGGATGGACCACTTCTCTCTTTTTGTCTTTGAGTTACAGTGAAATGATGTCATTTCCCTGTAACTTTTTTTTAAAAGATTGAAAAACAAATGATGTCCGATTTTTTTTCTTTTCAGTTATAGTGAAACGACAACGTTTTTGGGGGTATTAAAACGACGTCGTTTCGTCTAACAAAAACAACGTCGTCTTTCTTTGCAGCCTCTTCTTTATTAAAAGACTATATTATCCCTATGACGTCAGCATGTCTTAACGATAATAAATGGAAAGGTGGACAGCAGAAATATTTTGTCAACTTAGAGTATATGAGTGATATAAGTAAAAAGTTTTATAACACGCTTGATACAGGTGACATTTAAGGGGATATGACTGATATTTTCCTTTCGTAAATATTATCACGCTAAACAATCGAATTTATATTGGACTTATTGTCATGTGAAAGCTTAAAACTGAAACGGGACATAATTTAGGGAGTTGTCAGAATTGAACTCGCGACCTCTCACATCCGAAGCGAGAATCATACCACTAGACCAAACACCGGGAAATTTACACTAATAACCATAAAATTTTAAGCTTTTTCCATATTAACCACCCAAACTAATTTCTATCAACATTAGCAAAAAAAAAACTTTCAGACCAAAATACCCCTCTCATATCTCTGCCCCAACAATATTTCTTTCACTCATCTCTCCCAAACCGAAGAAACACCCATAGTCGGTGGCATCATCAGCCCTCATCGGCGGTGGCTCCATCTATCATCGGCATTCGATCTACCATCTACGGCCTTCAACAAAACCTAAGTTAGCTATTTTATTTATATTTCATTAATTTAAAATGAAATTTTAGAATAATAGTGGTTGTAGTTTGAGAATAATGATGGTGGTGGTGCTTGTAGTGGTGGTGCTTGTTTTGAGAGTGATTTGTGATTGTATTATTTTGGGTTAAATGCTACTGCCCACCGAGGGAACCGCTGTCCATCGACGAGCGCTAGAGCGTGCGGGCGCAAGCACTCGCGTGAACGACGGGCGCGAACGCTCTTGCTGTCGCACCAAATTACAGTGGGTTTAATTTTTTTTTTTCCGTAAAATCAATTTCTTATATTTTTGTGGTAAATGCAATGTAATAATGTTATAAATATTACAGATACATGGTGAAATCAGAATCATCAAAAATCGAACTAGACAGGATGCATTTTCCTTATGCCGATCACTTTCCAAGTCGAATTTCGAGCATGTATAATTTATCTTCGGTCGTAAAAGCCATCAAGAGAAAATTAACAAAGCAGCAGTTGAATCTATTCAAGAAGGATATATTTGGACATTTCTTAGAGTGTCGAAGCTTTCCATTTAGTGGTGTAATTTTGTACAATATTTTGCTTAGGCAAGTGGCCCATGAAGAAGACAGCAGGGAAGATCAGTTATGGTTTCAAATTGGTGAGCATTTGATTCGCATGTCAATTGTTGAATGGTGTCTGGTTACTGGACTTTCCCATGGTGTAGATAGGGCACATGACGAATCAAAACGCATAGGCTACTGAAAACGTATTTTGATGGTTTGCAGCACAGCATCAATCTCAAGCAATTTGATGCATTATTTGAGAAGTTGAAATTTGAGGCAATAGACGACATTGATGCATTAAAAATTGCGCTCTTTTATTTTGCGGACAGAGTTTTAAATAGAAAAAAAAGTCACTGTGAAATCAATTTCTCATGGCTTGATGAAGTAGATGATATAAAGTACTTCCGCAATCGTCCATGGGGTCGTTTGTCATGGGAAACGATATACGAGAGTCTCGACAATGCACTGTACGAGAAAGACGAGAAATTTAGGACTGCCCGATTAGAAAACCCAGATCATAAAATTGAAAAGTAAAATGTTTACGACTTTACGTCTGGGGTTGACTTTGTCACTTTGGTTTTTGTAGGCTTGGATTTACGAAGCTATTGGAGATTGGCCGTCAGCATGAGTCGTAAAAACGAAGAAGAAGATTCCTCGCATCGTGCAATGGAAGCTCATGGCTTTTTCAAAAATCAACTTTGCTGAGGTTTATTCGTTCTTAAATGACGAATCTCGTCTTGTAAGTAATATGTATTGGTTTTTTTTTAACATTAGTAAATTCAAATTCTGTATACTTATCATTTTGGGTTGAATTCATGGCAGGGGGACATTTTACAAATCCTTGAGCCGAATGGAAAGGAGAGTAGTAAAAAATATTGGCTCACTGTGAAGGATTACATGCCACGCATTCCAGGTTGTGTTCATAAGATCGGTATCCTATAAGTACCATTATTTCTTTAATTGAAATTTGACTTTTTATTTTCTTATTTTAAATGCTACTTTATACAGCACCAACCCTCAATCAACGCGCTGTCGTCCATTACAAAGCAATCATACGAGCATGACGACATACCAAGCCCAACACCTGAGCAGCGTCATGAGACTTCTGAGGATGAAGTGCCTGTAGTTGACCATCAGAAGCAGACAAACAACTCTGATGACACATGTGATTCCAAGGTTATAAATAAATTCTTTTCTTCATATATAAATAATGTTTATTTACTGTTATTATAAAGTTTTATTTCATTTTTTTTTTGTAATAGTCGAGGACAAAGTAGTTTAATGATTATATGCGACGACGAATGGACAAGATTGATCGTAACATTCACGAACTTAAATCAGAATTTTGTAACATTCACGAACTTAAGTCAGAATTTAAAAATTTTAAAGAAACCATTGTGGGATTTATCAATTCATTGTCTAAACGTCTAAATAAGGATTCTCTCATTGGACGCTTGTATACGGTGAGTAAAGTTAAATTTAACAATTGTGTTCGTTTGGCTTTTAATTTAATAGTTGTTTAATATGTTCATCTTGCCGAATGGACAGGCCCCAGATGACTATGGAGTGTATACTGATGTGGGCAATCAAAAATTTTCTACTCCCAAGTCATTGTATAGTTTATACGGGGATGTTAGTGGGGAGAGCGTGCAGGTCTTCACTGAGGCACCTTCGGGTATTAGTAAGTTCGGCCAAGCGTACAGACCGTCGTATGTTTTTTATAGTCCTTACATGATGCCTCCATTCAGGCGAGGAAAGAACGTCTGACGTTTACCTCCACCATAAATCATGGACCATGCAATTGACAAGAGTACGAGTGTGGATATAAATCCACTTCGAGGATTGGAGGATTCTAGTCTGTATGTTGAGTTTGACCGATGGTTCGTTGGCGATATAACTGTGGATTGGAGAGTTCAACACCCGCGATCGTTCTTCGAAGTAATTTTGGGTTTAGCTTCAATGTGATGGCTAGACAATGAGGTAATTATATTTTCAAAGTTCTTTGAGTGTTGTGGATTTGTGTATATATTTTTTTTAAATCGAAATGTTTCTGTTCCTTGACAGCATATTCATGAGTATTTTTGCGTGATTAGAGATAAACAACGGCAGTATCCGAATGTCTTAGTTCAACGTGTCACACATAATGACACATTTTTTTGGGTAACGGGCCGAGATAACTTATAATTACCATTTCTATTTGTTTATTATCGCCTTCAAGTTTTGTTAATTTATGCTACTTTCTTGGTTATTCATGTACTAGGTGTTCTTGAATCAGTTATGGAATAACGGGAATTGTGCGGTCGATTCATTAGTCTACGATGACCGCTTGAATAGCTATATTGATGGGCGACAATACATCATGTCCAAACCAATCACGGATGTTGATATGGTAATTTTTTTAATTTCATATATAACAAATATGATTAATTAACGATAATTTTTAATATACAGTTACTTATCCATGTTAACCTGGATGACACGCATTATTGGGTACTAGCTCGAGTAGACTTTCGCAAGAACAAGGTCTGAATTTATGACTCATTGCTGACATTTCGTGACGACAAAAATGACAAGTTGAAATTCAAGTCGCTTGAAGTTATATTCCCTCGATGGTTGGAATATGTTGGCTTCTACAACATTCAACGTGAGTTGCGGAGTGGCAACCCTTAGAAAGTTGTTGCAATTAATGTAGTGTTTACTCTCACTTTAATGTTTAGTGGATTTGTAAGGGGGGAGTAGGATTGGAGTGTGGGGGAGGTGGGAGTGGGAATCCACTCTCCCCTTTTCCCTTTTTACCCTCATAATTAAAATAAATAAATAAAATTTAATAAAATAAATAATATTATATTTATTAAAAATAATAATTATAAACATATTTATTTTATTAAATTTAATAAAATAAAAATAAATAAATATTTTATTTATTTAAATAATATTATTATATTATTTTATAAATTAAATTTATTAAAAATAATAATATTAAACATTAATTTTAATAAATGTTAATTAATTATTTAATTAATAATAATAAATATTTTATTCTAAGAAAATATTAATTTTGTACTATATTATCAATAATAATGATTTACATAATAATAATAATATAATTAAAATTAATAAAAAATTATTATTATTATTAATTAAAAATATATTATGAGTGCAAGCTTACCAAGAAAATATTAATTTTGCTATTATTAATAATTTTTATTAACATAATTTAAATTAAAATTAATAAAAAAATTATGATTTACATAATTAAAAATATTATTAATTATTATTAATTTAAAAATATAATAAAATATTTATTTTATTTTCTAAATATATTTATTTATTAATTTTTAATTAAAAATTATAATTCCTTAAATAAGGGTAAAATTATAATTTAAAACAATTTACTCTCAATCTAAGACAATGTAAACACATAAATTGAATTTTGGTTTCTATTGCATTCTCTTGTTCCAATGTAAGTAAATAACTTACTCCAACTCTCACTCCCACTCCCACTCCACACTCCCCACTCCCAATCTCAGGATTCCCACTCTAATCCAAAATGTAAACGCTACCTAAGAATGTGCCACAACAAGAGCCCGGAACTGGCCATTGCTGTGTTTTTTTTTATTGATATTTACGATGTATTTAATGTTCAGGCTTAAATTAGAATTTAACGGTAGTCATGGAAATTACTTGAGAAAAAAAATTACAGTTGACATATTTAATGATGATATTGTATTGTAAGCCGTTGTAGTAATTCGAACGTTAAAACATGTATTTTTATTCTAATTTGCGCATAACTGTTTATATAATTTTAATGCTCACATTTTTGTTAACATAAATATTTCTTTAATATTGGTTTTGATGATAACAACCTTGATTAAGATTGATTTAAAAATTCAAACTATTACGAAGGTTTGGGGCCAAACTGTAATCTTGTAAAATAGTTTACTGTAGCAAACGGCTCGCCTACATCGAACAGAATTGAAAGTTGACCTCTGGACACTAACGGCTCGCCGACATCGAACAGAATTGCTTTAAATTCATTTTAAATTTGCATTGAGTTTTTATCTTAGAAATGAATAATTTTTAGAATCCCAGTTCACCCCCTCTTGGGTTGCATAACTAAAATTTCAATCTTAATATAAAAATAAATTAAATTTCTTGACATATAAGTGTACAATACAAAAAAACAACAAGTGTTTTTACAAAGGAATCGTTCAAACAATACAACTAACTTCGACTGGACGCAATGTGATTTTTACATCGCTTATGATTATGTCCCGGCTCATTACACCGCCCGCATCTAACAGTCCGCCGGTTAATGTCCTCGCCAGCCGAGGGTATTCTGAGCTCTCTACGACGACCAGGTGGTGGTGCCTCAACTGGTGGATATACGTGCATCTCTTGAATTTCATCTGGAACTTCCTAATCATCCACGTCGCCAACCGGCTCCACTGGTTGTGCATAAGCCATTGCCAACGATTATGTAGTGTAAAAGTCCGAACAAAGGTTAATGAAATCCATTCGAACAGTTAGACACGCCGCAATTGCATGAGCACATACAAGCTGATCAAGCTGAAACACTCTGCAGGAGCAAGTTTTTTTTTGCAGGTCAACTAAACCTTCCTTAATCCCACCACCTACAACTTGAAATCGATGCGGAGACACCGGCCGAACGATCATTCGTTCAGCTATAGTTCTCTTCTCAATGACTATTTCATCCGCCCATGTTGTTAGCCGAGTACTCATTGATTCAGCCACAATTTTTCTATCATAAAACCATTGCTGCAATATTTTCCTAAAGTAATCAACAAAATGAGTAACAAGAAATTTTTTCGGTTCCCTCATGAAAAAATTAACACTCTCCGCGATGTTGGTGGTAAATATGTTGTACCTCCTACCTTCAAACTGAGACCTTGCCCAATTACACGTACCGACATTATTTTCTAAGTAATCAGCCGCACCCAAGTGGATCATTCACTTTTCAAGTTGTCTTTTAAATTCCTCGTGTCCATATGCTTTTGCTGCATTAATAAAGGCAGGCTTAAATTCATCCCAAAAAGTTTTGGACATCCTAAATCTTGACTTAATGTTACCTTTGACATGGTAAAAACAGACACCATGAGTTGCATTGTGAAATACTTTCAGAACGGCTTTCCTTATGGCAATGCATCGATCAGAGATAATTACCAACTCAGGTCTATCGCCAATCACTCTGTGTAACTTCATCATAAACCATTCCCAAGCATCATTGTTTTTTGAATCCATGACCCCAATGGCTAACGGATATAATTGATTGTTACCATCCAGACATGTTGCTACGAATATACTTCCACGATATAGCCTCTTTAGATGAGTACCATCGACAGCAATGACATGCCAAATGTACTGCATAAAACCCTTGATGGAAGATCCAAGTGATATAAAGTAGTATAAGAAATTACCATCTCCATCCTGCTCGAGGGGAATGACTGTACCCTCATTCGCTTTAGTCAGTACGTGAGAGTATTTAGGGAGCAAGTTGTATGACTCTGCAGGATTGCCTCGAACTATTTCAAGATTAACTTCTCTGGCTCGATATGCCTGCTGGTATGCTAACTAAACATCGTAGTCCTGTTGCATATATGCTCTTATGTCATTCGGAGTATAAATCCTCTTGTCTTGAATATATTTATCTGCGATAATATGATCGACAACCCGACTCCTTATTTGATGATGACCGTCAACCAATACCTAATTATGACAAGTGTGTACACTGTCAATTCTCCGCACCACCCAAGGAACATTTTGCTCGTTCGAACTTCCAGTTGCTTGAATACGCCATTTACATGATTCTGAACAACAGTGAGCCTCGAAACGTGTCGTTGTAGACCATGCAATCTTGAAATCAAACTTATCCCTAAAGGCAACCTTGCGCAGTTGTAATATAAACTCATTTTTCTCAGCAAATAGCTTACCTACACTGATATCATCTGAGTCACAACTGCTAAGAAAGCTTGGACCAACTATGTTTGAAGGTAAAATTGGAGCAGGACTTGTGAGGGGGTCAATCCTCCTTCTCGATCGAACCATTGGAGGAATAGATCTATTACCTCTGTTATTCACAGGAATATCGTTTTCACACTCATCCTCATGCTCAAACGACGGAATATTGGAAAGATCGGCTCCTCCATCATCACCTGTATTATTGAAATGAGTGCCCCTCATACTGTTAGAAGGTTCTGCACAAACATTATCCCCCTCAGTCTTATCATTAAAATCATCATTGTCCCGGAAATCATTGTTGTGCTATGGAGAATACCGTTGCTCCAACGACGTCGTTAGTGGTAATACATCTTCTCCAACATCCTCTAATGTAATGCTGTTGTTATTAATATTGTCATAATTGTCGTGGATTGGAAAGTAATATTGCTGCAGCGACATTGTCCTTGGCAACACCTCTTCTTCATTATCAAGGCCAGACATATTTGCTCTAAAAGAAGTTTATGTTTCGACATGTGACTCAATATCTTCGTTCGGTACTCGAAGTGATGTGGTAACGAATATAGGAATGCATCCATAATTGGCCACATTAGATGCCATATCCAACACAACCCTCACCATTTCATCATCAAATATATCCATAGGCAGTGCACATATACGATATAATGTGTTACTAGACCTCAAAGTTGTCTTCATCGTGATACTATATTCATTAGGATTTAATTGTAACACCTCGTATACTCTTGCCAAAAACTGATCAAACAGATAATTTTTCTCAACTAAAAAAGCTCTATTTTTATCATTCACATGCTCCATACGACCATCCTCTAACGTCTCTTACCAACCATCATAACACAATTCAAGCACAACTAAATCAATTAAGCCTGAAATTATAAAAAAAAGAATTATTTATGCACTATCAAATTAATAAAGAATGCAATAAATCTGTTTTTGGGTGCGATAGGATGCGTGTCGCACGAAATTTGGTGCAACAGGCAAAAGGCAGATTGTTCCCAACTCGCACCAACCAAACGCACTGAAACTCTCTCGAAAGTTTAGAAAATAACTCATACTACTCAGTGATGCTGATGGGTGTTCCATCTGGATGGATTATGATCGGATTTCACTTTTATCGTTCGCCGTCGATGTTTATCGTTACCTTTTGCTGTCGTCGGTGATGATTCAAAGAGTGTAAAGTTACGTTTGGTTTGATGAAAGAGGAGAAAGAAAATTATTTTTAGTCAGTAAATAAGAGTAATTTGAAAAGAAAAGTATGTATTTAGTTAATGTTGATAAAAAAAATTTAAAAAATTAATTAGAAAAATAATAAAATTTTATGGTTATTTTATAAACTCCCCCAACCACCCGCTGCACTTTTGCTTTATGTTATGGTTATTGCTATTATAAATTAAAAAAAATATAAATATCTCTCCACGTAGAGTTTGATTTGATTACGAGCTGCGTCAAAAATCTTAGCCAGCACAGCACGCCGCGGCGACGACAATGAGTTTCTTGTTGAGACCCCTCTGCATATCCACGACCTCCACAATCCTCTCAAAATGCCAACTCCGTAAACCCCACCTCACTTCTATCCCCACCCGTTGGCTCTTCATCTATCACAGTTTCTCCTCTCTGACTCTCACACCCACAACAGTCACTACTAAAGCCTTCACCCCAACTCTCTCTTCCCCACAGCTGCAGGACCAACAAGAAGAGCAAGAACAAGAGCCAGAGACAGTTGTTGAAAATGAGATTCAAGAATCTGAAACTGACGAAGAACGCAAAACAGAGGAGGAAAAGATGACGGTTGTTGTTGGCAGTGAGGCGGAGGAGGAGGTGAAGTCACCGTCGCGGTCGCCGTTGCCGTTACCGAAATTGACTGTGAAAGAGAAGAAAGAATTGGCGTCTTATGCCCACAGTTTGGGGAAGAAGCTCAAGTGTCAGCTGGTGGGAAAGAGTGGCGTTACTGATGGGGTTGTGGCTTCTTTTATTGAGACTCTCGAGGCCAATGAGCTCCTGAAGGTTAGCTTTTCAATATGTAAAAATTTGCTTATTGTCATTATTATATTTTTAACTTTTTCCTTTAATTTTTTTGTTTTGTGGGAATTAGCTTGGTTCTTGGTTTAGAGAACATAGGTTTGGTAAGTTGAGCTTATGGATTTGTTATTAAGGTTGTAGAGTAGTGGCTTTAATTATGAATTTGCAGTTGCATAAGTTTGAACTGTGTGCTGTTGGGTATAGCTTAAAAGTTTTAGTAATATATTTTGGTAATCAAGATTAGAATGCATTTCTTGCGTCATTGAATTTGAGTCTCCAAGCTGGTAAAACCGTAAATTGGCCTTTCAGAAGCTAGTCTCATTTTCAATTAATAGAGAACCGATTAGGCTTGTTGAAGCATAGAATTTTTTAGCCAATTTCCGCTTCCATTAATTGCGTGAGATGGGCATTTAATCCATCTTTTTACTTGCAGAACTAAGATCTCCTCTTTACATTGATGTTTGTGCTGCCATGTCAACTTCTGATTCCATTTTATTATCTAAATGTCCTTTACTGAGTTAAATTGATGTATGCCATTTTGTTGTACCAGTAAAGAACTGAAGCTGTTTGATGTGTGAGGCTAACAATTGCTGTTGACTTATATGATCTAAATAGATTAAAATTCACCGGACCTGCCCAGGGGAGCTAGAAGACGTGGTGAAGCAATTGGAGGAAGCAACTGGTTCTGTTGTGGTTAGTCAAATTGGTCAGACTGTCATTATATACAGGCCTAGTCTCACGAAAATGAAGTTAGAGGAGAAGAAGCAACAAGCTCGTAGAGTTTATGTGAGAAAAGAATCAAAATTGAAGCCCTTATTGCTGGTAGAGAACAATGAGGAGAAAAACTCCTTCTCAGAGTTCCTTTTGACAAATGTTTGTGTTGCTGAAAATGATTGTTAGTTGCATTGTGATTTCGCTAACTGTCATTTTGATGGTTGAATACAGAAGAAAGCAGAAGTTTCTCGACTTTCTGGACGAGGACGCAGGGGGAGTAGCCGATTCTCATCTCATGCCTCTGATTAGCTATCATTGAAACGTTGTCAAGGATAGCCCTGGTGCTCACATATGGATCTCTTGCTGAGCCCATTAAGGTTTCTGCTTAGTTTCCTAAGTAGCTGTTTCTGTAAATAATCATCCTGGATTGCTGGTGGTGAATTTGAGTTCAAACGAAGATAGACAAGACGTGATCTGAGGAGAATTTTGGTTATGGAATGTACTAGGTAGCATGTGGCTGACCCTATGTATAATTTTTTCTTCCAATCTTTAGCTTGTTTGGAGGACACTGATGCAGCTTTGAGGGAGTTCCTTTTGTGGAGATTATGTTCACTTAGATGCAGTTTGTGCTTTACTTGCTTATGAACTTTTAGAAGAATAGTCGGCAACTTGGGCATGATTTGAGTCTGCATTCTTGCTTCCTTTTTGTAACAAAATTGAGCTTATATGATGTCGTTTTGCAGTCTGAATTCCGAAATCTATATATTTGGCTCTCTCGGGGTTCACTAAGGTCGCATATGGTTTAATCATGACTCATTGAGTATCTAACATAGGTTTTTGAGAGCATGAATCCAATAATAAGAAATCTTAAACGTGTTCTGAATGCAGATAAAGGCTTCAGCATCGATCTGAACACTAAGCATACTAATTTGTAAAACATTGATGATTACCAAAAGAAAGCATGGGGAACAAATTTTTAATTATTAGAAGCCGTTTTCCTTTCAATTACTCCTTGAGGATTAGGGCAGATAAAAGTGTAGCGTATGATTACAGTAATTGAGTATGATACAACATGTAAGAATAACATATTACAGCTACACCTAGCTGGTGCATCTCGAGTCTTATTTAAGGCATCAAGGAAATACAATAAAACTATCTTCGGCAATGAGGACACGCATTCATCTATGCAGTAATTCATCTAATTCACAGGCAAAGAATGAAGCTAAGCAGCTTTCAGCTTCTCCGGTTGATGCTGGCTTACATTTTCGGAGTAAAGTATACCAGTCGGAGAAAGAAGGCGTTGGAGGGCAAGGAAAAATCGAGTCTATCAAAAAAGTTCTCATTCAGCTCAGTTGTTGACATTCTGTCGCAACAAAAAGAAAAAAAGAAGTAAAAAAATGCAGAGGGTGAAAGACTTACCCACTGAAATCCTACAAGTACATACCAGCAGCCAGGCAACCCGTACCCCTTACCGCTCACAAGCTGGTAAAAAGATTAAACAGCGGAAGCTTATTAGTAACTGAGATAATTAAACTACTTCTGATATACATGCTAGAGGAATAAAGTTGATCTCTACCAATAGTGCTAGAGCTCCCAATGAAAAACATCCGCTCATAGAGAAACTAACAAATTTTAGATCTCTTCCAGCCTGCATGAAGAACAAATATTCCAAATTAACATACTGATTGATTTCGACTGGAGTGATCCAATTCAATAGGTTAAAAAAGCAGACATAATCTGAGGATAGCAAGATAAGTGTACTCATGCTTACCAGCAGCGTTCCCTCAAGACTCAGAATGGCTGGTGTCACAATTAAAGCCACAAAGTATGCTACCAGTACTTTGTGCATCTGCATGGGCAAAAGAAAAGTGTATGCAGCAGAGTCGAATTAAAATTTACAATTTGCCAGATAATGTATTTTCAAATCAGCATTCTATATCAGTTGGATCTGTCACTTATGAAGGGCTAAAAGAAGTAAACGGTCCAAATTGATCTGCTTAACAGTGTATTCAGGGTTAAAATAGAGCTTGCTTAGATTATCCAGTGACGGTTCATTCTAACAAGGACTTTCAGATTTGCCCTTGTGTTAGATATATATATATATAAAAGCTGCAGTGATTGCATGAAATTGAATGCTACTCATGACAGACTAGTTCAAGTTTCTAAAACTCAGTAAACCATATTGCTACTCGTAATTTGCAGTACTAAATGAATAAATAGGGAACAGAAATGCCTTTACAAGTACAAAAAACAAGAACTAACCTCTTGTACGATCACCTTATCAGGCGTAAAAATGTTGGGAAACAACCAAGGAACAGATGTTCCAACAATCGCTAACAATACTCCAAGTATAGCACCAATGATTACAAGTGACTTCAGCAGCATCCGCGCCTGTTAGACATCATAAATATTATTGAAGATTGAACAAACAACAATTCAAGTAAAAACAGGTTTTGCAACAGAAATTATCAACACTCTCTAATCTCTATAAGTAGAGTTAAAGGTGTCAAATTTAACATGTGATGTATATACTCATTGTAGTATGAATGAAAACTCAGTCCTGGTTTTCAATAAGTAAAAGAAAGGCATGAACAAAATGTAAAGAAAAGATTGCCCTGTTGTTAATAAAAATGAGAACTACTAACCTTTGCCAAATTCCGATTCATCCCATATAAGAACTCAGGCATAAATGATTGCGCTGTTTGAGCTAGAGGCTCACCCCATACAGTACACATCATGAGAGTTTGAATCATGACCTGAGTGAATAGTAAGTTGTTAATATGAATGAACACAACTTCTCGCACTAAAGGAGCAAAAGAAGAAGTCAAACTGACCTGATGAGCAGCCAAGGTGATTGTTCCCATCGATGTAGCAAAATATGTAAGGAGAGTGAAGAAAGCTACCTAGGATACCAAAGGCCTCAGATGCACAGATATTATTGATCGTAAATAAATAGAAGGTCTGGGATCAGGTAAAATGTTATAAACCTTTGACATCATCATCACAAACACTGGAGCAGCAAGCTCAAATATTGCTAGAAGTTCAACGGGTGACGGAATGGATATCGCAAATGCATTATATCCTTTCTGGTTTAGATTAGTAATCATCATATAAGCTGCAATCACCTGGAATGCATTCTGGTCAGTGGTGATACCAAAAAAAAAAAAAAATAGCAAAGATAAAATAAAAGATAGTTTACATTGAATAAAATCCAATCACATAGGACTAACAAAAAAAATTGATTATTAAGCTTACTTGTGATGCCATTGTTGCCCATGCCGCACCAGCTATACCATAGCCTAAAAAGCGGCAAAGAACTATGTCACCAATGCCATTTACAGCACTGGCAACCACCAAGGCCTTTAAAGGTCCCCAGGAATCTTTCATGCCAAGACTATGAATCATAAACAGAAAAAAATAAGAATTTAAAGTCAGCATGGAGAAGTTTATCTGGCTTAGGCGAACTTTGTAGAAAAATGCATTTGTAGAACCAGAATGACACAGAAAACTGAACAGATTAGTTTGATATTAGAGAGCCTTTTGGTATTTGCATCAGTAAATGGCCAATGAAAACAACCAGAACGAAGTGCCGCTAGAAAATTCAATTAATTATAACCGGGAAGCGACAATATCTTTTTACCTTGCACTTTGAGCAACCCAGCCTATAAGAGCAGCAGGCCATGCTAAGCCTCGTATCTACTGACAGAAAAAATTTTGTTCTGTTAAATGTCTTAGAAAGAAATCTAAGCAGCGGCGAATGTCAAAAATTGAAATGGGTAAGAAAGAATCATGTCAGTAAGTAGCCAAGGAAGAAACTAAAGAAAAGGATATCTCACAATCCAAAAGTAAAAGTTGATAACTGATGGAAGCAAGATTTCATGGAGAATTGAGTTCATTAAGATATATTCTTACGTATTAAAAGAATACTAAACAAGCTTTAACAGAGAAAAACAGAAGTGTCAAAGTTTATTGAAAAGAAAATAAACCTGAACATATTTGTTTGCTGGTGGTAGAATATGAACATTCTTGGACCCAGTAAAAGCTGAAGAAAAGCAAGAATAGTGAATTTGTCAGGCGCTAGATGGCCCTGTCCTTGCATATTCTAATTATTTAAAATCTGGGGATGAAAAATTATGAAACATAATTTAAGTACAATTAAGTGGAGGGAAAAATGGAAAAAAATTACCAGTTAGTGCTTGCATTCCAAAAAATTTTGTAAATATAAGCATCGAGAAGCCACAAGCCAATCCAACAAAGAGCAAGACAGAAATTTGATGTTGCACTTCATTTTTATCCTGCAAAAATACTGCAATGTCAAACTATGCAGTATGCAATATAAAAGGCCAATCATAAAATGGTATTATCACTGTAGAAAACATAAAATAGAAGATGGATGGTTTCTACACAGAATAGAAAATGAAAAAGGCAAGAATGGTGCAGTATATAATGTTAGTATAAATAATGAAAGTAATTCATGCCATGTCGACATTCCCTAAATTATGCCGAAAGTAATTCATAGTCCCTAAGCAAAGCATGCATATCAATAATTTCCCTGAGTTGTAATGCCATTTATTGAACATCTGCTAGTAGTTCGGGGAAAAAAAAACTTCATTTACTGTCAAAATAACACTTGATAACAGTGATGTTGTGCACAAAAAACTCTGAGATATTTGAAAACTAACCTGTTTGGTAAGCGATGTGGCAACCAAATTTGAAGTTGCAATAGAGAGGAACATAAATATATAGCTCATGTTGTCACATAAAACAGTTCCAGGGCCTGCAATAAAAGCACAACCAAGACAAATCCACAGTCACTAGAATACACAACAAAAGACGGGAAAATGAAAAGGAAAAAATTGCTCCAATTTCAAACAGAGAAATTGTTTGCTTCATGCAGTTGCATTTTGTGAAAATTGACAAAACAACAATCATAAATTCAGAATTTAAAAGAATACTTCTCTTGTTTTACGTTTTCCCAGCAACCAAACAGAAAAATGACGATCAAGAAAGATCTTGAAGAGGTACCTAAAGCAGCAAGCTCAAGAGAGCTTCCTTGACCAATAACAGCAGTGTCAATGAGACTCATCAATGGCCCACAAATCCAAAGCCCCGTGGCTGGTCCTGTAAACTTCATAATCTCTTTTATTTGATTCCATATACTCTGATCGGTCAATCCCTCTGTCTTTACCTCCACTGCTTTCTCTTCTTCTTTTTCTTCTGACAAAGAAACTGAAGTATCGCTAATGTCGTTTTCACTTGCAGATTCTCGGCTTGAGCTGATGCAAGTAGTTATAAATCTTTTCTGATGATCTTTTAGTGCAAAAACGCATAGTCTTGAGGGTAAAAGAGAGCCGTGCCATTGGAGGGTAGTTGAAATGAGAAATGTTTTGCTGCAAGAGGTTAAAGATTGAGAGAGCAGTTTCAGCCTGGAATTTGGAGAAGAAACAAAGTGGTTAGCAAAAGTTTTGACTTGCATTCTTTTTAGAAAGTTGAAAAGGGGAGTGAATCAAGAAAGAGAAAGGAACTTAAGCTAAAACTAAGAACAAAAGTTGGAAAGATGAGAAAGAATGGCTTTTATAACTTAGTAAGCAGAAGTTTTTTGAATCTCGAGTAAGAATTCGAACAAGGCGTCCCACATTAAAGGATTGCCTGCTAACTGCTAAGATTAGATTTTAGAATAGGTCTGTAATCTACTATATTTCAGGTTATAAATTTTACATTTCACCTTATAATATTTCAGGTTATAAATTTTACATTTCACCTTATAACACTTTGGTGTGATAGAATTGACTTTATAATAAACAAACTCATCAAGAACGAATGGTAATGAATCTCAGACTCGTCACTCTTCATCTCTGCTTCCCTATTGGAGTTCTTGTTTTGTCAAATACCCATCATATACATGAACCCCTCTCTGTCCTCGTAATTATGCATTGTGACCTGGACTTTCATATGTGGCTGTGTTTCAAGAAAAAGGATAGGCTGTTTTATTGAACTGGGAGAACGCAGGATATACACGTTATGGTCTGTACTTGTGGCGTAGATGTAAAGACAGTGTTGCATGCGTGAACGCGACTGCTGTCTTGTGTCTCCATTTCTGTTCATTTACGGAAATTACGCTTATTATTACTGGCTTAGATTCCCAGGATTTCCTAGCTCCCTATTATTATACTATATTGTATGAATCGAGTACAATTACTACAATTGATAAGCGTTGCTGCTCGCTGGCTGTGAAGAAAAAAATAGATTGAGGCTGCATGCCATTAACCCACTTAGCCAGATTACATGATCTTTGATTCATGCAGTAGGTATTTCTAAGCAGCTTTCAGCTTTTCCATTTTATACCGGTTCAAGTCTTCGGAGTAAAGTGTGCCATCAGGAGAAAGAAGGCGCCAGAGCGAAAGGAAAAATCTAACCTGAAAAATTTGGATTTATCAAATGAAATGAGTCTAAATGCAAGTTGCTAGGAAATATTGGAGGGGTGGAGATCTTAGTCATACCCATTGAAAGCCTACGAGAGCAAACCAGCAGCCCGGCAAACCAAATCCTCTACTACTCACAAACTAGTGACGAGGAAAACAGAAGAGTGCTAATCAGTGATTAGTGATCACCAAGGGAAATCCCAAATAACATTGAGAATGAGTAGAACAAAATTAAAGGTTAGATATTTACCAACAGTACAAGGGCAGCCAATGAAAAGCACCCGCTCATTGAAATGCTAAAAAATTTAACATCTCGTCCAGCCTGTGAAACAAAATAAATATAGCGCAGATTGTTACATTAGTACTCAGTGTGAAGACTGATAATATTAGCAAACTAGGCATGTCAAACTAGGGCTATGCCTGCCAATGTGCCATATTTGTTTGTAAAATTTTGGAACTGCTCTTTTTCCTTGTTTGGTTTGGGTAATGAGGAATATTATATATCTCACTCAGCAAGACAGAAGGAGAAATGTAGACCAACAGAATTACACTGTAATCTCCCACTTACGGGGCAAACTTAAAAGTGAAACTCAGCAAAGAAGTAGCCAACTCATCGCCACCTTGAAAGCAACTAAGATGTAAAGGGAAATGGAAGGATTTTTCAGTTCTGTTCTTGCCAAAAGGAAGCAAGGGGCGCGTCAAAAAGACTCCAACAATATCAAATGCTACCTCATTCACCTTCTTTCTAACAGACATGATGCGTAATTTTCTGTTACCAGCATTTGTCTCTTCTGCTTTATCCGCAAAAATCAATCAAAATTTACCAAGAAGGAGATAGTATAATTCCATTGGAGAGGATTCTACAAACTGCCAGTTTAAGCAAACTCTATAACATGTTTGATCAATTTCTAGTTTGAAAAACAGGCATAAGACATACCAGCAATGTCCCTTCAAGACTATGAGTGCTGGGTGACACAACTAACGCAAGGATGTATGGTATTAGCACTTTGTGCATCTGCATGGATAGAAGAAGTATTATATCAAACAACCAGACACAGAAACTTTTGCCATAAAGAAGAATTGACAATTTACAGAATTTATTTCCTCCTCCTCTTAACTCAGTTCTCACAGAAGATGAATAATATGCATGACGATAAACCATTAAAAAAAAAAATTAATAATAATAACAATAATAATAATAATAATAATAATAATAATAAAAGGAGCTGAATAACTGTCCAGAAATTATCATATCAGAGAGAATGCCATGCCAAAAACAGTCATCTTGTTTCAATTTCTTGGATTTATCTGTCACACGTTACATTGTTTAACACTGGAAGGGAATATTGAAAATTATCTCGAATCAACTTAATGGTTTTGATACCAAGTGATCTTAGAATTTAAATAGAGCTGATGTAGATCAGAATGTTGAACTACCATTTTCAATGTGTAGCTCCAATTAATTAGGATTGCCTATTTACAGCATATGATAAAAGTCTTGATTGTTCCCTTGCACATGATTCCATGCAAATTATAATAAACAGTAAGAAGAAGGTAGAAAAAAGAAGTCCAGATTATTTAATTCAATAAGAACTCACCTCCTGTATGACACTCTTGTCAGATGTAAAGATATTAGGGAAAAACCAAGGAACAGATGCTCCAATGGTCCCTAATACCAATCCAAGCGTGGATCCAATGATAAGAAGTGACTTCAGCAGCATTCTTGCCTGTTTGAAATGATAAGCCTTTCAGAATATGTTGAGCCAGGGGGGAAAATTTTTTTTGATACACCACAACTAAGAACTATGGAGGGAGGTGGTGATTCCACAACATTTATGTCACCAGAAACACATGAAGACTATTTGGATGTCACATGGCTTTAGCTGCAGGCAATGTAATCTAGGTGAGAAAAAAGATAAAGCTAGCATAAAGTGAGGTGAACGTAACTGACCTTTACCAAACTTCGATTGACACCGTATATCAACTCAGGCATAAATGATTGTGCAGTCTGAGAAAGAGGCTCACCCCATACAGAGCACATGCCGTATGTTTGAATCATAACCTATAGTGACCAGTTATTTTAATCAAACATCCATTATGACAATATAAAGCTGAAGCAAAAAAGATACTGACTAATCTAACCTGATGAGCGGCCACTGTATTTGTGCCCATAGAGGTAGCAAAATATATAATGAGCGAGTAGAAAGCCACCTAGAAAAAGGTTGAAATCCCTCAGATTTAAGGTGACAAAATCATATGGTACCAGACATGACAATGAAGTGAAGTTATGTGTCACCTTTGCTATCATAGTTATAAAAACTGGACCAGCAAGTCCAAGTATTGTGGCAAGTTCATTGGTGGATGGAACAGAGAAAGAAAAGGCATTGTATCCTTTGTTATTCAGAGACTGAATCATCATATAAGCTGAAACAACCTAAAATATATACTGTTAATTAGTGACACAGAAAGGAAATCTAAAAGGAAAAAGGGAACGATCATTCAAGCACTCAAGAGTTTATTGTGAAAACATAAGATAAAAAGATGAGACCATATCTCATTGATATCAAAATGCTAATTTTTCATACTTGTGACACTGTTGTCGCCCATGCTGCCCCAGCAATGCCATAGCCCAAAAAGCTACAAAGGACTACATCACCAATACCATTTATGGCACTGGCAACCGCCAAAGCTTTTAGAGGTCCCAGAGAATCTTTCATGCCGAGACTGAAATGACAGAATGTGAAAAGAGACAACCAATAAAGTAAAGTTACTTGCAGTTTTGATAAATTCAACATACGAGCACATCATTGAAAATAAAGATGTTCTTATCAATAAACGGAAAAAAGAAAGAAAAGGAAGGGCAATTTTCAGTATTTCGGAGCCACAACATTCATTCCTCTTCTACCACATTGACTGGTGCAGGTGCAGCAGTACCTCTTTCAAGACAAACAATCTTACGTAAGATAATATTTAACCAAGTTGCACTTTTAATTTAGGGTCGCCAATGACAACTCATCATAAAGAAGCCTAGGTAATAAAGCACTAATTTTATTAACGCAGGTGAAACAGGTTTTTCCCTGCTAAGACGAATTCCCTGTGGAGAAAACTTATATGTAGCACCATATAGAGGTGGCATAATGTCAAAGTCACAGTTCTAACAGCTAATAAATATGTGTCCAGAAAGGCAAAAAGACTAGGATGGTGCCAGTGTATTCAGTAGATAGCTTGTGGAAATAAATTTTGGTTTTCTTCACCTTGCACTTTGAGCAACCAATCCAACTAGAACTGCTGGCCATGCAAAGCTTCGAATCTACCAAAGAAAAAGGTTCTGTTAAATTACAAAGCCAATCAAACAAAAAAACACAGGAAAGTGCCATTCCACTGGTATTCATGTAATAAGCCAACTAAAACAGTGTGGAACAGCAGTCAAGTAATAATATAATTTGGGCAACAGAAATTACATGAATAACATTTGAGTTATGCCACATAAACTGTTTGACATAGTACATGTATAAGCATATACTTGTAAGACAATGCTTAGAGTTTTACCTGCATGTGACAGGTACAAGTAATGAAATAGAAGATTAAACATTCTTCTTTTGCATCAGGAATGAAATAGTGTCACCAACTGGTTAACTACTGCTCTCAGGATTTACAACTAAAGACCATTCTCAAGCAGATATGATTTCCGTTAGGGAAGAAGGTGCAATCATAATAGTTTTTTGTATTCTAATAAGGGAGGAAAAAAAACAATTAATGAACACTGAACTACCAGCAAAACTGTCCCCTGGAAAAGGGAAACACAAAGATTCAGGAGAAAGAACATCAACCTGAACATATGTATTTGCTGCCGGTACCAAGTGCACATTCCTTGGCCCAGTAAAAGCTGAAAATATATAGAGAATTCATCATTTAATGCATTTCCACAAGAATTATTTTTCCGCTATTAATATTAATTGTTGCTATCTTTATTTAGTTAATGCACAATACAACTGATCAAGAACAATAATCAAGCACTCAATATCACATTATGGAATTGATTAAAATCTTTACCAGTCTTTATTACCAGTTAGTGCCCATGATCCAAAGAATCTTGTAAACAAGAGCATCAAGAAGCCACAAGCCAACCCAACAAAGAGCAAGACTGATATTTGATGTTGCACTTCATTTTTGTCCTGCAACAGTAGTATCTAGTTAAGAAATACAGCCTAAAATGAAGAGGAAATTGAACAATCCAACTACCTGATATTCCATAATTTTTTTGTTGGAAGGGGGTGTGTTATAATTTATGGATGAGCGAGGGTCATAGATGCAGTATGGGTAGTATGAGACCTGATAACGTAATGTACGTTGTAATAGACATGAAATTACAAACTATCCAATATATTTGGAAAGATTTAAAAGATTAAATGATGATCTTATAAATCCTATTTGGAAATTTCCATGAAATATTATGTATTTACTTTTTATTCTCTCCCTATTTGGTCAATTAACCATGTATCAGTAAGATTTATTGGACAATAAATGATGCAGAAGAGGTGACCATGAGATGATGCACAGACAACATTGATAAAATGAAGGCACGATGCATGGCCAAAATCATCATGTCATTCATGCTTAGTTTGCAGTACCAACTGGAGAATGTATCAGTGAGCATTCCATTGAAACCAGAGGAGCAAGCACATCCGAAATGGGAAGTAAACATTGGTTAAAAAGATTACAAAGCAGTGCCTTCTTAAATGTACGTCCATCATGCTTGAACCAACTCTACCATACAAGCAATGATGCTGTACGACTGCTAAAGAAACTCACCTGCCTGGCAAGGGAAGTCGCAACCATGTTCGAAGTTGCAATTGAAAGGAACATGAACACGTAACTCAAATAATCGCACATAACTGTTCCTGGCCCTGCTCATCCATACTCACAATCATCAAATTAATCCATTACTAAACTAAGAAAGGCAATTACAAAGACCCCGCTATACAGATTTTGAAAAAATAACTAAAGCATCAGAGTCATTAATGGTTTTGTGTACTGCATATTAACTAAATTCATGTGTCGTCTTAAATAAAGAAAACTTAAAACCAATTACAAAAATTTGAATATTTCATTTCCAACACGTTTTCAGGAACCCATAGAAGCACCTAAAGCAGCAAGCTCAAATGATGTTTGTAAAAGAAATACCTAGAGCAGCAAGCTCAATGGAGCTTCCTTGACCAATAACAGCAGTATCAATGAGACTCATCAATGGCCCACAAAGCCAAAGCCCTGTGGCGGGTCCTGTAAACATCACAATCTCCTTCATTTGACTCCATATACTCTGCTTCTCCAATCCTCGTCTCTTCACCTCCATTTCTACCTCCTCCTCCTCTTCCTCTAGTTCATTTTTAGATAAAGAAATTGAATTGTCGCTATTTTCATCAAAAATCAGTTCTTTCCCAGGACTAATGCAGCTAGTTTTGACTCCTCTGTGAAGGATATTTGTTGTAAAAAAACGTAAAATTGGTGGTGAAAATGAGCTCTGAAAGCGAGCGAGAGCTGGAGTCTTGTTCAAGAGAATCAAAGATGGAGAGCATCCGTGTAATGGGTGAATTAGGGTTTTGGTTTGCATTTTTTCTTGAATTTTTAAGTGTTTTTTTTTTCCCTTTTTTGAGTACAAAACCAAAACTTGAAAGAGGGAAATGTTGACGTTGTTTGTTGGTTACGTGAACGTGGCTGGTGGCGACAAAAGTCAGAAACCTACATCACTAATTTAACTGATATAACGTCTTCAAAACCCATCTTCAAAATTTCCCATTAAAAAAACAAAAATCATCTTCAAAACTGAGTGTTTTGAGCCGTTGGATATGCATGCTTCATGTGTTATTTTAAGTAAAAATTTTAGTTAAAAAAATGTATTCTTAAAAAAGAAAATCAATCCTTCAGAGTACAGAATAAATTTATCTTCTGATTATTGGGTAGTTCCAAATTTTCATGTCCTTTATCTTTATTTTATATTAAATAAAATAGTTCTCTCAACTCTTTACAATGTTACAAAGAGCTTTTTTTAGTGTTATTAAGCCTTCACATATTACCTTCATAGTGCTGTAAAAGCATGAGTCCACAGGAGGTTTACAACTTGAGGAGGACTCTTACTTAAGAATCATGTAATTTCTTGAAACTAAAATTACTGCTTAAACAGGTTTTTTTCATGCTGATTTTTCTGCAATGAAATTAGAATCCGTGTAATAAAATGAAATTGATTTATAATTATGTCATTGTTAACTTGTTAAGTATTTCTTAAAGAATAAAGAGAAAATTGCAAGAATTTTTATTATTATTATTTATTTTGGGGTGGGGGTTGAAGCCAAGATATATGGTGGTGTATTGTCGCAAGCAACTAGAAAGCACTTTTTGGACAGAAGCCAAAAACTGGGAGCTGGGGTTAGCGAGTGCGTTTTCAATTTGATTGCTGAAGAAGTGTTCATTCAATCTGAACTAATTTTGTGACAAATGAGTGAAAATGAAACCAAGTTGATGCTTCTAAGAAACTTGTGATTCGCAGCAGCTCCAAGTGGTCTGCTTGGAGACAATGAGATTGACAGAAACAGCTAGCTACTGATTGCTATCTCCATTAACTGGCCTTTTTCTTTTTTTTCCAATTGTCCGACCCACAATTTTGGCTTCTATTTCAAACTGGAACCACCTTTTAAAACTTGACAAAACCAGCTCTGTCCTTTTGCTTTTGATAATGCATTTGAAGCATCACCGTCCGAATTTTTTAACAATCAAACACTCATTAACAAAATGTCTCTCTCTAGAATTTATAGCTTTTGGACTTTTGGTCTGGTGAAAACAGAAAGGCCCCCGGTGGTTTACTTTTTCTTTCGCTTCAGATTGGTGAAGTGATGAAGCTGCTGCAATAATTTAATAAACAGTACTGTGTGAGCATTGTGACAGTGAATTGTGAATCCAAGACGCAGATTCAATACATATATTGTGTCTACATGTGCCAGTCATGATTGTCTAAGCACTAAGCCAATGTCATGTTACCAAAACAACGACTTTCTTCAGGAGCTACCTTTGAGAAGATTGTTACATAAACTAGGGCAGCTATATAGAAAGATCTGCAGAAACTCGTTTGGTGATGGAACAGAGATGACAAATGGATTGTACCCTTTCCTGTTTAGAGCTTGAATCATCATATAAGTTAGAAATAACCTTAAAAACATATCTACTAATTGAGGAATTTCTTTTTTGGTCTTAATTTTTATATTTAACAAATATAGAAAGGGTTTAAATTAAAAAGAAATGGGAAAAATGGCTGCTGAGCTGTTCTGGCACAGCCCAGCGGACTTTACCAAGACCCAAAACGGGCCCTAAGCCACCTGAATCAAGACATCAGCCATGCCAAAGCCCTGGATTTAATTTTCTCATGAGGTTTAGTTTTCAACTTCTCCATCATGCACAATATACTTGACACAATGAGTGACAGTGTTTCCTTTGAACTGATGTAAACAAGCAACCTCTTATTCAATGGCAACAACGCTTAAAGTTCACCATTTTATACCTTATTAATTAAACAATAATACCCTTCAATAGATTAAGAAACAATGAGCATAAATAACCTGGAAAATGAAATGGGATTAACGAGTATGAGTGAATTTATCAAATTAGTTTCGGCATTAAAAGGGGTTGTTATAAAATTTTGTGTGTTTTTTAGTTATTTTAATGGAGAAAATATAGAAAAAGGAGTTTCATAGAGTTGTATGTAAATTTATGATCAAATAAGTGAATCAACCCCAAAACTAGTAAAACTTTAAACCCTGTCCTAAATAAGATTTTGGTGTTTTTTTGCTCATTGATTTACAGCATCTAAATTGTATGTGTACACACACACACAAAAATTAGATGTATACACATATATATGTATGCATATGTGCGTGTGTCTATATGTATGTATGTGTGTATGTATACATACTCATAATAATAATAATAATAATAATAATCTGAGGTGGACATCTAAATACAAATTTTGAATACATATTTCGTCTTGTAAGGTGCGTTTAAAATTAAGGTTGAGTAGTTATATCTTAAAAATTACAGTACTAAAATATTTGGTAACACTAACTGTTATAAATTAGAAGTTATGTTGATATAGTTTTTCATTTGTATAATAGAAAATTTATTATATTTTTAATAATTTTGTCAAAATTATTATTTAAAATTTATATTTAATACACATTATTAATTTTTATTTTATAATTACAGTTTTTTTCATAACAACTGTAGTTTTTAAGGTACAAGACCTCAATTTGAAAGAGTACCTTAGTATGTCCTACATTTTTCACACTAAATAAGGACTGCTCATGATGATTTAGATGTTGCAATTGCATGTGCATGATGAATTGGTCAAATAAAATGGGCTTCAAGTGACCAATTTGGCATGTTACAGGTGGGGGTTGTGGTTGAGTACTAGCTGCTGGCTCCACATCTCGCCCTTTCGTCCTCTCCAAAGTCTAAAAAGTAAAAACCTTTCGTCCAAGATTGCACTTGCACATGTTACCATGTTCAGTGTCCCTCCCCCTGTGAAGAAGAATCAGTACAACCGTAAAAAAATGAACAAATTATTAAATAAATAAACAATCACGACAAATTATATAATTTTTTCTACCAAGACCAAAAAAATAACACTTGAGAAGTTTTAGAAATTAGTGAATTATTGTTAACAATATAAACAATAAATTTTAGTAGACATAAATTAACGGAAGGATAATGTCATATTATTAACCGCATAGATTATTGCACATTCGGTGCTAATTATTGATATAATAAAGGAAAATGAGTTTTATTAAATCTATTACTTAAAGTATCTGTGTAATAATATCAAATTTTCAATCAATATTATTAATTTTTTCTTAAATTACGCATATGGTATTAATGAGGACTTTATTGAACATTTATTATTTGATCAATGTTTATTAATTTATTGAACTTTGTGTAATAATCTATGCCATATTATTAACATGCATTGGTTTTTTTTTATTTTAACCACACCGAAAATATATGATTTAAAAAAATAAATTAATTAATGGTCGGTTTGGTAGTGAGGTGTTGTGGTTTTAAGTAAAAAAATATTATATATGAGATAAGAACTATATTTGTCAAATAAAAGCTTGTAGTTGTATTATAAATACTATTTTTTGGGGGTTTAATTCGTTATTTAACAAATATAAAAAAATGGATTAAATTAAAAAAAAAAAAAAAAAGCTGTTGGGCTGTGTATTTAACACAATGAATGACAATGTTCCCTTCGAACTAATATAAAACAAACAATCTCATAACAAATGGCAACAACGCTTAAAGTGGACCATATTTATGCTTTTATTAATTGAACAATAAGGTCCTTCAATAGATCAAGAAACAATAAAATTGATGTGGCAACCATAATCCAAGCAGCAATTTGAGAGAGCGACGTGAACGAAAGATAAGTACACATGCAACATGCTTACGCGCGCTTTCAACGATGAATTTTTTTTTTTGTGCTTTTGGATGGGTAACAACCGCGACCAAGATCAATGAACATAAATCAAATGAAATCCAATGAAAAATGATAAAAATGTGAAGAGCACTGATAAATAATAATACGGGCATTGACTACGGTATCAAATAATTTCACTACAAAAAAATAATTTATAGAAATTATTATCTTATATGATGATGTAAAAAATATGATTTTTCTATGTTTGTTTGATTAAAATTTAAGAATTATAAAAATAAAATATAATAAAATTATATTATTTTCACGACCGTTAAAGTATTTTTTATAAGTTTGGTATTAAATGTAAAGTGACACCCGTGCCTCCTGCAATTAGTCCTTGTGTTGGCCGAAGAAGCAGATCGCTCTCCATCAGTTTCATCCTATTAACCTGATGGGCAAGGCTAACGACCAACCGTATCTCTACTATTTTCACGAATATTTCTTCAAACGTCCCATTCTTTTTCTTTATTATATATATTATTTTTATGTATTTATCAACGTGATTTGATTACCATGTAACATAAAATTTGGATTGTGTAACGAAAAGGGGAGGGAAAAAAAATTGAATTTTTTTTTCTTTTTTCATCCTTCATTTCTTCAAATATATTTTTTTTAAAATAATTAATAATTTTTCGTTGTTGTCTTCTGAAGTATGAATTGATGGAAATTGTCTTTTCTTTTGACGTGAAAAAAATAGTTTAATCGAGACAATAGCTTCGAATTTTTTTTTTTTTTAAAAAAGGATTTGAGATTATGAAAATTCATTAGTCTTTCATTTGATGCCAAAATAAAATAATTGAAGGAAGAGAATAAGGTGTTCGTTTATAAGTTGGTAAATGGTAGCTCCTGAAGTGGCATTTTTCTTTTACCACATCACCAAACCATCATTTTAATTATGCAATATTACATGTGGTGAGACGATGAAAATGTTCCCATATAAGATCTTTCATTGATTTGAAGGTTTATTTTCTTTGAAGCTAATGTAATTAGAGTTGGTCATCACTTGGGAAAAAAAAAACTCATAAATTAATAAGAACAAGTTGGGTTGAAGTTTTGAGTTCGAGCAATCACCATAATTTAAACAATACATACTTTTAATTTTTTTTGTTAACTCAAATATCTCGGTTTATAAAAACACAAATTTAAACTACGATCATATGTCTAAACATTTATAGTTGTATATATTTTTACGTAACACCATAGATATACCGTCATATTTCAAATTCATATTTTTTAAGATTTGGACATTAGTCACATAGAAGACTAGAAATATGAGCTTCTATCTCTGCAAAATAAACCTGAAAGCTCTTTTAAAGTTTCATTCAATGTAACTTTCGTTTGAGTCAAATTTATCTACCGCTCACCTCATCTCACTATCGTATTACTTATTTTTACATTGGAAAAAAAACTGAATTGTAAGTTATGACAAACATAACTTGCGAGAAATGAGAATCCAATGCAAACATAAAATTGTAAATTCAAACGTTTATCTCACTGCTCCGTTATTTACTTTTACATTGAAAAATATATAATTATAAGTTACAATAAATATAACCTAAGAGAATCCAAACATGAAATTAGAAAATCAAATATACTCCAAGGAACCAGCTACAACGCACAGTTATAAAATCTTAAATTTGTGACTTTTTAATATTTTTAATATGCTCTGCATTTTGAAATGAGAAATTTTTTTGAATCTATTTTTGATGTGAAAGTCCTTTAAAACATTAAAAATAAATAAAAGGTGTGTTTGATAAAAGCATTAATTAAAAATAAATAACTTTAATTAATGCTTTTATCAAACACACCTTTTATTTACTTAAAAAAAAAGGTTCCTTTTATTTAAAACAAAATTCTTTTCCTTTTATTTTTTTAACACGTGTACTCCGCTGCAGCAAGTGTCCTGTCTCTTGCCATTAACAGCAAGTGAAGATCCGATATGTCATTGGAAAATGACAACGTGGCCGAGGCCAGTGGGGGCTTTTTCGTGGGACCGTTTGGAGCTTCGTCAAAAATTGATTTAAGTAGGTCGGGCCTTTTTTCTTTTTCTTTTTCTTTTTAAATAATATAATTACCACTATTTGATAGGTCGTTTGCACTATGAATTTTGTTAAAGAATCACAAATAATCCCAAATTTTGAAAATTTTATTGATAAAACTGGTGCCACCAAACGCTTTAGCAAAATCATGAAGGTCAAAATCAACCATAATTTTGGTGGAATTCAATCGAGAATTGTTCAATTGCAAGTTACAACTCTAATATAATCTAGAGAAAATAAAATAAGTTTATTTTCACCCAATGTCATTATCTAAACTTTATGGGTTGGTCCAAATGTATGTATACACCCCTTTAGTTATGGAAATAGACACATTTATTTTATCTATTTATTTATTTTTTAATATCAAAACTTTGACTCCAATAATAATATGTTATAAGATCATAGAGCAAAAGAAATTAAATAAATTATCATAGTTATTCAAGAGAACTACGTTCTCCAGTAATAGACATTGTGATAAGATAAAACTCCTCATAAATTCGGTTATCTCTAGTTTTATGGTTTAAATACAACATTAGAATAACTGATAATCAAATAAATTGTACATAATCATGATTGATAATTTAATAACTATCAACCTAAGCCATGAGATCAATGAAACCAAACGGGTGCATACAATTTAATAAATTAACCCCACAAACTCCATGTGACCATGTTAAAGCCGTATTTAACGGATAAAGTACTTAAGTTAAGGTGCTAATACACTAATCAAATGGAATCCTGACGAACTAGAAATTCCACTCATCAAAGTATTTGAGTTAAGGTTCTTTCAGTTTTCTAATTTGAAAGATTAATTTTGACTTGTTCTTTTTTAAAATATACATATAATATTCATAAAAATATATGACATTAATAATATTTAAAACTTCTCAACCGCGAACGTTAAAATTCAGAATTCGTACAAACAAAATTAAAGACCAAAAAAAGGGAGCCTTCAAGACACTAAAAATAAAAAAAGTGCACTAAAATTTTTTTTTTCAGCTCTGTTTTTACCAAATCTACATTTTAACGTCTGTACATGAGAGGTTTTGTAATAATATTAATATTCAAAATAATATATATATATATATAATTAGCTTCAAAGTCAATTTTTTGTAATTATAACCAATAATTTTTTGTAAGTATAACCAATGGTATAGATATGATTAATAAAAGAGTTTTTTTTTTTTCTATTTCCTAACACATTAATAAAAGAATTTTTGAGTTGATCATGAATGTAGTAGGGGGTTCGGGGGCATGCTCGTATATCGTGATTCACTGAAAATAAAACTAAACTGCAATCTTACCTCTAATTGCACTAAAATATAGGGATGGCAACGTTATTTCTCCCAGCTAACTTTCGTTTAATGCAGAGCTGAGGGGTTATCGTGAAATGAATAATCCAAACAAGTCTTTACTTTCATAACGGGGCCCACACATCCAGCGCTTCGTCAAATAAATTCGGCTGTTTTATATTCATAAAAAAAAAATTAAAAAAAAGAGCCAAAAAAAACTATAAAAGACAAAACAAATTACAGAGCTTTTATTCCTCGCCATAACCATATTCGTTGTTTCAGCACGGCCTCTCTCCTCAGGTCCAATTCAGTCAGTATAATTAATTAAAATCACTTTCATTGTAAACTACAAATTATTCTCCATTTTGTGTTTTTATTTTCAACCAATAATCAAATTCTAAAATAAAAAAAAAAACCAAATCTTCGGAACCCACATTACAAGGTTATTTATCTGTTCTGTATGCAGGACGCCATTATAAGAGACCCAAAATCTAGCACAATTTACGTCTCCTACAAATACCCTTTTGAAGATTTTACTGTTTTTGTTGTTGCTTTCTAGTTTTTTTTTTTTTTTTTTAAAATGGGGAGTTTGGCAGCGGTGTTGAGGCACCCAGATGATTTTTACCCGTTATTGAAGCTGAAAATGGCATCGAGGCAAGCTGAAAAGCAGATCCCACCTGAGCCTCACTGGGCCTTTTGTTACTCTATGCTTCATAAGGTCTCCAGAAGTTTCGCTCTCGTTATTCAACAGCTCGGTACTGACCTCAGAAACGCCGTAAGTTTGTATATTTTCGAGGGATCTTTATGTGATTCTTGATGTGATCATTGGTGTGTTATTGACAAGTTTGAGCTCTTTTAGTGGTAACTTTTCTGCATGCGTGCTTTTGGTTTTTGGCATTTTTGGTGATAATACTTGTGGTTGTTTGGATAGATGTTGGTAAATTTTAAGAATTTATTTATTTGGCCTATTTGACAGTTGATCTATTTACCGGTGTTAGTGATATTACATTTGGCCAAAAGATCGGTTTTTGAATTTACCTTCTTGGGTCATTGGTGAAATTTTGTATCTAAGATTTACTTAAGTGTAGGTTGTGGTGTGAATTTGATATTACTTGTCTCAATTGTTAGAAGGAAAGTTTGATATTTAGAAGTTCAAATTCTTGGATTATTATCTTGGGGAAAGAATTTTGAGAATCTTTCTTATTTTTATGGTGGTGTGTGTCTTCTGAATATAAGGTGTACTTTTGTTTGACTAGGATTTTTCGTTTTTCCCTATTCTGGTGCATTTCCTTGTGATGCTGAAGTTTCAACTAATGTGAGTTTAAGTTTGTCTTCCATTGAGTTGTGATGGTTCTTAGTTTGTCTTCCATTGAGTTGTGATGGTTCTTTCTCAACTAGCAAATTGTACAGTAGTTTATTGAAAATGAGCCTTTTCTTCTTATTGCCAGCAAAAGGTGCACTTTAATTCATTTTCTTTAAAAAATTTAAGAGCTCTGTTGGAAAGTAGAGAATGGTTGCTGCAAGAACTTGTTCCCAAGATCCTTGAATTTTCCCTGGATGACTAGAAACTATTGTTGAAGCTTATTTGACTTTAACTATGGCATAAAAAGGTCAAGCGGTGGTAAGCACATTTACTGTGGGTTGTGAACTACTAAAATTAGCTGTTCTGAGTTTCATTTATTCGTATAGTATCTAGAACTCTTGTGTGTCTCTTTTCTGCTATTATTATTTACTGTGAGAGATGCCTTTAGACTAATGCATTTCTTGTTTCTAGTCACATTGTTGTTTTATGTTTGTTTTTTGAAACAGCTTAATCTAATTCCTGATGAGACAATTTATTGTTGTGCAGGTTTGCATATTTTATTTGGTTCTTCGAGCCCTCGACACTGTTGGTATGTTCTGTTATTATTAATCCTTTTGTTTTCTAACTTTAAATTTAACCAATTTGTTTCTAGCTGTTATGATGAACCCTATTGTTTTCTAAGTGACTTTCATAATATGCTGTTGGGCATACTGAATCTGCTTTATTGAATATTAAATGTCTACTTTAAACCTCTAGCTGTTGTATGTTGTTATATGTAAATTTGATGTGACATTTTCCAGAATTTCACTCATTCAGATGCCAGTTTGGATTTACGCCGTTTATAGCTTCTATATTCTGATATATGACCATAAGATAAAGAGTTAAGTTGAACAGATCCTGTTTTATTCCAAATCCTTCTTGTATATCTTCTATTTCTGCTGCTGTTATATCTTGTTTTTAAAATATTGCCAAATGCTCTTCTCTGATGGTATTTATCATTTTTATAATTGCAGAGGATGACACCAGCATACCTACAGATGTCAAAGTGCCTATTCTGATAGCTTTTCATCGTCATGTTTATGACCGTGAATGGCATTTTTCTTGTGAGTTTCCTGATATATAGAATTGCTTTATCTTGTTTGTATCAATCCTACCAGAGAAGGATAAATATACAAATTAAATTTCTGTCAACTTTGCTAAATTTGTTTGTCACGTGCTAGATTAATATATCCTTTAGAGATTGGTTCAAATGTCAGTTCAGTTCATCTGTAACAATAAAGGAATCATGTTGTTATGGTTAATTGTGCATCATCCTTCAATTTTGTTGTACCCTGCTAATTTTGGAATTTGTTCAAGTCTGTAATAGAAGTCGGGTTGCATTACTACTGGTTCTTCTCTTCTGTTTTTTCCCCCTTTCTAACTTGGGAAGTTACAGAAGCTTGGTCAGTTTTTGGTAAGTTGTATGCTATACTGCTAGTATCTACATGCAATTTGATCTGTTATTCGACATTCTTCAGGCTATTTGATAAGACTTTGAATGTTCAACAAGGTTTTCTGTTACAGATTGGAGACAGGAGATCAGTAGCTCTATAGATAAAGTCGATGAACCTTTGTTTCCCGGAGTGCTTGTAATATGGCATATGTTAATCCTTTTCTTAGAGTCTTAGCTAGCTCTGATCATTTTAATTCTTTGTCTTTTTAAGGTGGTACAAAAGAATACAAAGTGCTCATGGATCAATTTCATCACGTTTCAACTGCTTTTCTGGAGCTTGGAAAAGGGTTAGTTTCTTTCCTTGCTTTTATTAATAGAATTGATTGGAAAGATGTTTTGCGTGTACGAGGCATTCATACTGATTCTTTTATTGCCAGTAAAACTGCAAGCTGACCAGATACAATATCTTTGCCCCTTTTACTCTCTTTCCCGTTTTTGTTAAAGATAGCTTTGTAGGATATATCTGGAGGCTTGTTGCTTATTTCTGAAACATGTTAGATTTTGTGAAAGCTTCTGGCATTGTAATTCAAAATTTACCACATAGAAGTCACTGCTACTAAATATAATTAATCGAAGGGTAATCTTATTAATTCACTAAGCTAACGTATGAATCTCTTGAATATGAGTGGTTTTATCTGGGGTGTTTAGATGCTATACTGTTTTGTAAGTGACTATACAGTTGGATAAATACCTTGTCCTTGGATCAGGGTGATAGTGGGTTTTCAATTGGGTGCTGTTTCTGGTTCAAGTTTGGCTACCTAAAAGGGGAGTTCCTTTGCTTTATACATTGATGAAATTATGAGTCTGGTTCATAATTTTAGTTCAAGCTGAAAATTTGAAGAATTACTGAAAGATAACAAGAGAAATATAAAGCTGAATTTTATTTTGGGGTTACCATATAGATTTCTTTGTCCGATTAACTACATTTAACAGCTTGTTGTGTTTACTTGCTTATAACACACATATCATTTGCAGTTTTACTTTTTACAATCAGTTAAGGTTACATTTTAATTCATTGTGCAGTTATCAGGATGCAATTGAGGATATAACCAAAAGAATGGGTGCTGGGATGGCAAAATTCATTTGCAAAGAGGTATGTGGATCATAATTATGCTGGATTAAGCAATCAATGAATTCTTGATATTTACATATAATTCTGCCTCGCTTTCTAGTTGTATATGCTTTCTTGGCTATCAAACTTCAGCCCTCTTCCCTCAGCTCATAGAAGGAAAAAGAAAAAGTCAATTCATAATATTTTTAGTTGTAATGCTTGACCAATTACAAGGTGGAAATTTCTTTCTGCATGTTATCAACATGTCACAGAAACATCTAGTGGTTAATTAGATGATCATTGCTCCGCTTCCAGAAAATTTAGGGTGGATCAATTTTATCTGCAGATGGTCAAACACAATGTTGAGGCTTATGCCCTGATTATTCCCCTAGTTATCTTATTTGTCTTGATATAATATCTAAAGGGTGCAAATCATTATTCCTTTCATATGTTGTGTGATGTGGGTGTTCGTGTGTACAGGTTTAATGGAATTGTGGCATAATTGTATTAGGGGGAATTAATTTATTAAGTGGCGAAAGCTAGTCGATCTCTTTCAAGTTATTTCTCCTTGTGCTGGAACTTTTTGAGTTCCATATACAATTGCAGAAAGTGCAATGAGTCTAAATGTATCACATGAACTTATAAATTTTCTCTCCATCCTGCAGGTAGAATCGATTGATGACTATGATGAATATTGTCACTATGTGGCAGGACTTGTTGGATTAGGTCTGTCCAAGCTTTTCTATGCCTCTGGGACGGAAGATCTGGCTCCAGATAGTCTTTCCAACTCGATGGGTTTATTTCTTCAGGTATGGCCATTACTTGTGCTGTGACCAATAAGCTTTGTACCGAGCCTCAACTTTTGATTTCAAATTCTATGCCATGTCTGACCATTTGGATCAACAATCAGAAAACAAATATCATTCGAGATTATCTGGAAGATATTAATGAGATACCGAAGTCTCGCATGTTTTGGCCTCGTGAGATCTGGAGTAAATATGTTAATAAACTTGAGGTGCATCTCTTTTACGTGTTTTATCTCAATTTTATCACATCTATTTTCCTTTCAATTTCCCTTTTAATCTCCTGGAGGGTTTATGATTTTGAATATCTAGTAAGGGCATAATCCCATTAATTGTTGGTTTTTCTTTTTCTAATTGGCATTTTTGAAATTTTGCCCCTCAAGGACTTAAAATATGAGGAAAACTCCGACAAAGCAGTACAGTGCCTGAATGATATGGTCACCAATGCTCTGATGCATGTGGAAGATTGTTTGGAGTACATGTCTGCTTTAAGAGATCATGCTATATTCCGATTCTGTGCTATCCCTCAGGTGCGCTGCTTCTAGTATATTCTGATTTGAGAATTAATCTTGGAATTTTGGTATCAACATTTATTTTTAACTGTTACAATACCATCCACCCCAAATTAAACTTACCCCCTCGAAGATTGGTGTGAGATGGATGAATCCTTGACATCTTTGCTTCCGCTGGAAGAGGCCAAACCAATTGGGCTGTACCCCTCGGGGAGAGTGGTATTAGTAACATCAAAATGATTTTTGTACTGTTTTATATTTAGCAGCTGGTTGCATTTACTGGAGTTGCAGCATGAATCTCTGTCTCTCCAAATTATTTTTCCATAATTAAGTTAATAAACTTGTTTTCTCAGAATGAGCTCTGGCTCCCATCCAATATGGACATCCAATTTGCTATAGTTGGAAATTTTTTCCCATTCTTACCTTGAAATTTGGTTGCAAAATTTGATGTTTTTACTTTCAAGGGCTACATCTGTTCAAAGCAAAACTCGTTTTCTTTTTCTTCTTTGCTGGTCATAGTTTGCTTGTGCATATGAAATGGTTATTGCATCTGGGACAAATTTTTATGCTACTTGAGTGTATGATCTTCAGATTTTTATTCATTACACCTCTTATTGTAGTCATGAATGTTTCTGTTAGACCTTGTGCCTCATTTGATTTATTCTATTGTTAGTAGATCATGGCTATTGGAACACTAGCATTGTGCTACAACAATATTGAAGTCTTCAGAGGTGTAGTCAAAATGAGGCGTGGTATGATCTTAATTCTGAATATGTATTTCTTTAAAGGTGAAACTAGAGTTACTTAAGGCATGCAACACAAAAAATAACAGGGTGTGAGCTTGATGTTTCATGGACATTGAAAGGCTTTATTTTTCATTGCTTAGCATGTCATCTAGATTGGATCCATTGAAAATCATTGGACTTGTAAACAAAATGTTGAAGCAAGATAGAATCTCTTAGAATGCGTGGTGCAAATAATAATCCAATTTATTTTCCAGTGGACATCTTTATGCTCCTTTACCCAGTTTTTTTATTGGGTTCAAGTAATATTTCTTTATTTAGCATTTTACTTTCTCTTACCAATTCTTTTAAATTTATTTTACTTTTTAAAATTTTGTTCTGTTTGTAGGACTCACCGCTAAAGTCATTGACCAAACAAACAACATGACTGATGTCTATCGTGCCTTCTATGATTTTTCCATTATTCTGAAACCCAAGGTACGGTGCTAAACATAGCAAGACCTATTAACTTTGCAAGTTGAAATGAAATTTATTTTGTTTAACTGGTGTCTTGAGGGTTTGTTAATTTGTCTTCTTGGACACATGTAACCTACTAACCTTCATTTTCGTGCTAGTAGACTTTTTATGGAAATCTATGTATTTAAAGGATTTGCTCCTCGAGAATTTTATTGTCTTTTTTTTCTTTTTACCTTTTTTGTTTGTTTTGACATTATGGTAGTGTCTTATTTCATTCTTGTTGAAATGAGCGAAGTACTTGACCATTTAACAGCCATAATGGTTATTTTTCAACCCCAGTTCCTTTCATATGCTTTTAGATGTTGCTCTGGTGAATTAATCCTAAGTGATCAAAGTTTATCAGTAATAGGAGGAAAGTTTGTAGTGCTGCTAGCAACTTTTAATGATAGTGCTTTCCTTTTTCACCAATTTTTTCTTCCTAAGCAAAATTTCTTGTTGCTTCTTGATTCTTCCACTCACTAAAATATGCAAACTTGACTATTGTAGATTAACAAGAATGATCCAAATGCGACAAAAACATTGAGCAGGGTGGAAGCAATACAGAAAGCTTGCATGGACTCCGGAGTCCTAAACAAAAGGTTCGTCTAAGTTTCTAAGTTTTATAAACAGTGAGTTTCACTGATTAACTGATTATCTGACATACTTATTTTGGGTTCCAACAGAAAATCTTACATTATTCAAAGTGAGCTGAGATATAGTTCAACCATGGTGAGTTGCTGCTATATTTTTCAACCGATGTCATTATTCCAAGATTATGTACTGATTATGCAATGCTCTTGCAGATCGTCATAATTTTCATCATACTGGCCATTATTTTCTCCTACCTTTCTTCCACCCGAGCAAGCAAGTAGTGTAAGTTTTGTTTCTGAAATCTTCAGGATTTCTCCATCGCGAAAAACTCACATCACGTTTTCTCTTTCTCCACAACTCTTAATTTTTCCATTTTATTTCGTTTCTGCAGGATCACCACCATCTTTAACTTATTACCGGGACCATCCATGGTGCGACCAATCAAGTGTTTGCCTTAAACTTTTTTATTTTTCTTATATTTGCATATGATATTCTTCTTATAGGCAATGCTGGATTTCTTCGTATATCCAGTTCAAAGGTAATATGTCTTTGTAAAGCAAAATGGAAAACTGCTTCCTCCTTGTTCTCTTGATATTGTTGGTTATATATATTTTAAGAGTGCGAACCCGGTGCTGCCTTGTAATATACGATAGGTCTGATGCCTAATACGTTCAAGATTTTGCTGCGAAATGCTTTTGAAGAATACGATAATTTCGACCCTCATCATATATTGAGATAGAGAGCATTATTCATATGATTTGAAAACACCCACTTCAACTGAGATCTTTCCGCTAACCATAAATGCCAGGGCTTCCAAGTTCTTAATTCGAGGCTTAAACTTTTTGTGTTGAAGGTTCCAAGTCTGAGAAGACCCTACAGAGTTAGACCTATCTTAACATCCCCTCTCATTAAGAACTAATCAGAACCTTAATCTAGATGCCTTTTCCCTAAAACCTTGCACTAAACTTTTCCCGCATCTTAAAGATTTATGATTTATGAACAAACGCATTTTGCAAAGTATTACTAATTAATTATATTCATAATTCTTCAACAATGGTAACAAAGTCATGTTCAATAAGCAACTTCATGTTTCCATAAATGAATATCGGGAAACAAAAAACAGGAAAACGCCGAATATTCTGAACAGAAGGCTATTTCACTCCTCAACCAACAAGTATGAACAACAAACCTAAGAACATAAATAAATAATATATGAAAGGCGTTCGCACATCAGTTGGAACAAAGAGGAGATTTCACTATATGGCAGGCCAAAAAAAAAAAAGGGCAGTCAAAGGGGGTATTCTCATATTTGTCACAACACCTGAGCAAAACATACACACGTACAAAAACTGCTGCACAAGAAAGTGAACGCAGGAAAAATGTCAGAACACTTCAGCCATCTTGCTCGCAAGAACGCGGTCCCTTCTTTCAATGTATCCAAATGGGAACCATCCAGCTTTTCCTTTGCATTCCCCTTCAGCCCAACCATTATTTGTAACCTGTCAAGGTTTGCAGATCTTAAATAATTGTTTTCTATAGGATACATTAAATACAAGCGAGTTTCAGAATTCATTTATTATAATAAATTTACAAAGTTCAATTCAAGCAAGTTGTGAACCTTTCGAACCACCACATAGTCACCGACTGACAAAGTGAGCTCCACATCAGATTCAGCCTGATATGGATGCACAACCTGCAACATGTTAGAAACAATCTAGTTAAACAGCAGTTGTAGGATTACGGCACTAATATCAGCCATATTGATACGTAGGAAAAAGTTAGACAATTAAAAAACTAACCTCTCCTAAAAAGTAACCCATGGCGTCTGTTGATCCATTGTGTGTTTGAGAAGCATATATACCATTAACTTCTTCATATGCTGGAGGTGGTGGCATAGCGTCCACACTTGGTGTAGGAGCCGTAGGAGCTGCTTCAATCCGTTGTCTCTCTGATATCATCTATCGATAGGAACAGACATAGATCATAATACAACAGACACAGAAAACTACTAGAGTCAGTTGATTGCAATCAGCTTTAATAACAGGAAAATTCAAAAGGATAAGGTACTGCAATTAGATACCTCGCCTTCAAGCTGATCAAGTATCTGAAGGACTCTCTGATGATAAGTACGTTCTGCTTCGACCTTTATTCAAAATTAAAAGGACATGACAGTTTCAGAATGGCTTCCTAAAACATATATCGAAACAATATTACATTGAAGCTGACAAAAATAAATTGGGAAGTTTTCAGCACCATTGCAATAAGGCGCTGGAGAGTTAGCCTCTGTTGCTGAGATTCAACAGCAGCCATTGCTGCAGCAGCTTCCTTTCCCAATATTGCCATGTTCGACTTTAAATCATGTAGCTTCACCTCTGCAGCGTCTAATTTCAAAGCAAGGTCCGGATTACCTGGGGTTTCCCTCACCTTAGCTTGCCGTTTGGAAACTTCAATAGCCTGACTAGGTTTAAGAGAAGATGAAATTACAAGCTCGAAAGAGGGACATCAACTATCCAAGTAAGCTTGGAGATACTAGGCACTGCACATAAATTGATCAATGATTCGGACAATCTATTTTACATTACATGAATAAATAGAATTCTTCTACAGAAAATATCACAGAAATTGAAACAAATACTTTTTTTAAAGCATAGCATGATGAACAATATATCTCATCCCCACCCATTTTACATTTTAAAGTGACAAATTTTTTGTATCACCCCAAGAGGTCTTAACAGCAAAACTAGCTGGCACCCACCCACGAAAAAACAAACATTTGAAAGTGGAAGAATTTAATTACAAGTCAAAAGTTCCTAAATTCCAAGTTTAAGTGAACCCCATAGTACAAAATACCTGAGCTTCAGCTTCTTGTCTCATTCGATCATATCGTTGAGCAAGATGTCGGGCATCATCCAGTGGAGCTCCCAATACCATTGCTCTCAGTGGCTCAGCAACCTAAACATCGGAGAAATCAACACCACATGAAGAGCAAATTAGTAGGTACTAGAACAAGTGGATTGAGGCTCACTGAATCCTATTCTAGATGTTTGAGTTTGAATACCAGACTTCACACAATGAGGTTGCAGATTTGCATCAACTCAGCAAAATTTGGAGTGGTTCTGTTTATTCAACTATTATTAGAAAAACTAACATAGTGCACTGATCAAAACAACCATATTGAATATTGGTAACAAAATTCCACTTTAATTGCCACATTGTTCTAAAACAAGTCTCCAAGTAGAACCCTTCTTTGCGGGCACGCAATCAGTGTCAGTATGAGCAATGGCATAGGCTTGAATTCTCAATAAGACACAATTTATATTGAGGTATAATTAAAATGAATTAAGTATCCAAATGTTGGAAAAAGATAATAACACTAAATATGCAAACATCTAAAGCCTAGGGCTACTGACTAATGGCCAGTGAGGCACATCTTGCCCATGCATGCAATTTAAGATTAATGACTACTATGTTGTTTGGACAAACCTGTGTGCCTAAAGCTTTCAACAAATTCCCACGCTCCTTTTCCATTTGAGCACGAGCTCGTCCATAATTTAGCGCAGCTTTTGATAATGTATTACCGCTGGTACATGTATTATCAGAACCATATTTCCTGCTGTCCTCTGACAGCTTTGTTCCTGTTGAAAAAAAAGCATATAAATGGAAGAACAATGTGAGACAATATAACTCACGGTAAAACATCAACAAGTGATGCAACAGTTTCACCAGTCACCTATTTCAACTTGTTTGGACCCAGTAACAATATATCCTTCCACACCACGAACGATATCCCTTTGGAAATGCTGAAAAAGTATGGGCAGACATTTAGAAGTCAAGGAAGGGAAGAAGAAAGAATCAAAGAAAGGGAAGAGAGATAAACTACAGGACGACTAGACAACCTTTCCAGCACGCGTTGAGATGTAAAGCCTCTCAAGTCTCTGATGCTGATGGAGCTCTGCCTCATCAGTTACAACATTGTCTGACCCACCATATCCCCCACCCCCAAATTGCTTGAAGACAGCCTAAAATAAACAGCCCATGAGATAAAGACTCTACATTTTGCAATTAAATGTGTGCTTGTGAGTGTGTTTAGGCAAACTAAGTCAAGTAATTTATTAGGTAGTTGATAGCAGAGAAAATCAATAGCAATCATACTAATACAGCGTAGCTTCAGACAAATTTATATTTTAGGGTGCAAAATATGGTTGCAAGCACCGCTAGCAAGCCTAAAAAAAGCATTAAAATGAATGATTATGATGTAAATTAAGTACACTTACATCTATATTTTGTTAATCAAAGTCATATTATGCACCACAGAAACTTCAAAACAAAAACTTACTATTAAGCCTTGAAGTGATCCCTATTGATATAACAAGTATTACCTCCAATTTTCAAAATGCACTCACCTTAAATGAAAGTTTTCTTCTTTCCAGTGATACACAACAAAGCAATTAAATAATTAAACATCCCCTCGCTTATCACATTAAGATAACCGACCATTCTGATTGCATCAACTCAAGTCGGACTCACAAATCGTACAATCATTACAGCAGCAGAAGAGATAGAGAAAACACCTTCTGAGCCAAGATTATATGTTCCTTTACAAGTACACTAAACATAAAATACCAACCAAAATTCAGAACTCTTTTCAAAATTCACCAAATCAAACTCTGACAAACCAATTAGACTCTAGTTTCTAACTCCAAACTCCATTCTTATACCTTTTGCCAATTACTTGTTCTCTAATCCTCACACACGTTTCTTTAAAAACTCTTCTACAAAGCAGCAACCAACACTTCTACTAATTTTATGTCACACTCACACAATTGACAATAAATAGTCTAATAAGTTCGGTCATTCATACGACTACAATCCCCCTTAAAATGACACAATGTGAAAATTCAATACAGCCACAACCACATATAACTCTGAAAAGAAATAATTTTGGCTATGCTGATTTACATCTGTGTAAACTATCCTAATCATAAAACATAAATCAACCTAGCTTGTTTAATCTAAAAGCATTTTACCAGATCCAAAACTTAATTCCTTTAACAGCAGTAACGAGACCTAATCGATAATCAACATAATAATAATAAAAAATTCAATAAAAATATTAATATCCAATAAACAAGATCAGAACAGTAGAGCTAAGAAATGAAACTGGAGCTGGATCTAAGAAAAACTTTTGCTAAGAAACCTAGAGTTCCATCGTATTTATAATTTAAATAATTACAATAATTTATATAAAAAAAAAAAATTTTGTGTGTACCTGCTGTTGGCGGGCGACTTGTTCTCTGAGTTTTGTCGCTTGTTTTCTGATAGCTTCCATTCAAAATTGAGAATTTTGATTTTTTTTTTTTGGTTTTCGATTTTCGAATTTGAATTTATAAGCTACAAAAAAATGAGAATGAGAATGGCAGTGAGAGAAGAGAGAGAAGCTCTGGTTAATTTGAATTGAAAAACGAATGCGTTTTGGTCAGGCACTACGTTTGTGTTGGGGGAGTCGTTTTTTTTTTTTTTTTTTTTTTTAATTTTCCGCCTTTGTTTCAGTCGTCTTGACAATTTTTTATTTTTTTGAATATTTGAAAAAAAAAAAGGCGATGGAGAAGTTATGATGTAGGCGTTCTTGGGGGATCATTCATGAGCTCGACTACGTGTATCTACGTGTCCAATGATCATAAGTTGTTTATTTAATCCTTTGAGTTCTTATCAATTTTTTTTTATTATTTGATTTCTTTTGATATAATTTTTAAAAATTAAATAAATTATTTTACCTCTATTAATAAAATTTCAAATTTTGAATTTTTAGAAATGAAGATTGAAATTTTTTTAATGTTAAAATATTTAAAATATTTTCTACTTAATTCATAATCTTATTTTTATTTTTCATAACATAACTCTAAAAAAATATCTATTAAAATAATTTTATAATTTTTAATAAAAAATCTCATTAACAACCATACAATAAAATTTTTTAGATAAAAATTTTATTTATAAAAAATTTATTAATAAAAACTTTATTTAAATAAATTTTATTTAAAAAATTATAACAAACGTAGCTATCATAAGAGTAAAGCTGTTGACTACGGACGTAATGCGGGTTTGGACTTTTGATCTAGAACGTGTAGAGCTACATTTATTATTATTACTTGAGTCATTTGATCTTCACCACCCCTAAACATGCATTTATTCAATCGTCTGCGTGTAAAAAGTTTCTATAAATGATGTCTCTTGAATCTTGGAATCTACATAATGCAAAACATGACAACCGAACAACTCCATTTGACTCATCATCTCGCAAATGATTCAAAAACAGAGAGCATCTTGAGTAAGACACATTAATAGATTAATGGGAAATTAATGGCAAAACAAAGTTTGCATAAACTTAACTTAGCCAAACAACAAGACCTAAAGTCATCAATTAATTTTGGGTTGAAAAATTCAATCACTTTGTATGCTTAAATTAAGCTGTCCTCGTTTCCTATAAGCTGAATTAGCTGAAAGGATGCAAATTAAAGCTTCCACATTACGTTTGCTTTCATTGATCTTCATTGTAAAGTTGTTAAAACATATATATATTATGAAATCTTGCTTTTTGGGGTCTTTTTTCTTTGGTACAACTGCAATAGTAGCTAAATGTATATATGGCACACAAAATCATAATGTAGATCTGTGAAGTAATGTAGTGTAGATCACTACTACATAGTTTCATATACATTATTGCATTCATTACGCTTGTTGCCCATTTGAGAAATCCACATGATTCTCTCCAATAAAAGGTATTTAAAAAAAAATGTATTTGTTATGAAGAAGGTTTAATTTAAAGGGGGGTGCCATACGGTCGTACTATATTTTCTATACCTAATTTGAAAATTTATCTCATAAATATCTATGTACATTGTTATAAAAATAATCAGTGAGTTCACAATTAAAGCAATAGATAATCAACGTGAAATTATTAACAAAATTAACAACCTCAAGTGGAATTAACCAACTACAAAACCAACAGCTATAATTAAGCAAAAACAACAACTTGAATTAACTAAATTAAGAGCAAGAAAGAAAAATAAATGAAGGAAATAAACCCGAGGCCTATAACATAGTTTCCTTAAAACAGATTTACCACCTACTGTAGTGCTTTAGGTTTACTGGTAACTGTTTCCCAGGATACAACGGGTACGAATTATCCGTCAAGCACAAACAGATAATTCCGGCGAACCACAACTGGGGAGAAACTCGATCAAAAACAGACGTCAGAAGGAAGGAAAAAAAAAATTTAAGTGCTTTGTGTGTTGTCCTCGTTGCTCTATATTAAAACCAGAAGGAGAAGCTACCTTTTTATACTCATGTGGGTATATAACTGCAGCATAATATTGAATTTATAAATTCAATATATGCCTGTTTAATGTTTCAACAACCATTTGTTTAAACGATTTTAATTCAATCAATTGAATTCAAGAATTGAATTCAAAATTGAATTACAAAACAACCAAAATTCAATTCACAAATAATTGCGAAGCTATTACAAAGCCATTGAATTCAAAAATTAAATTGAATAACAGCTCGAGATTCAATTCACAAATTATTGTGAAATTTATTGCGAAACTATTACAAAATTCAAAAGGAAATTAAAACGTTGCATGCAAACTTGGATGATTTTAGGCTGACATTTGCGTATGCAAGAAGTGCAGGCACGCACGAGTTCAACCAAATCGGTCTTGGATTCGCACTCCTCACAAGACGCACGCGCGTGTGGAGAGAGCTCTATCCTCAAAATTCTTGCTCATGCATGGTTAAGTGTTTACATATAAACACAAATCCCTTGGCGTATTTTTCCCATGTGGGATAAGCCTCATTCCTTTTTTTTATTTAAATTTCTAATATTAAGGGTGCACTTCGTGAGACAATTTCTCATTCACCCATACATCATTTTGAGTAAACAAATATATATTTTTGAAGTATTCACGGAGTAGAATCCGCACCTCTCAAGATTTTTCACTTTTCTATAAGTGGAACCCACTCAAAATGTGCCCTCAAAATAGCATATTAACATGCTATTTTTTCAACAATCCCCCACATGAATGAAAATTGGTAGTAAAACGTAAAAACCGCTAAATTTTGACATCAAAACCATTTTTGACCTTAATGATCGAGTTTATTGGATTGATACATTGCATAGGATAGGTAGGTCTTATCCTTTGAACCTTCCCTTGTGATAGTATATTTAATTCTTGGTGATCGATCAGTAGACGCGATGTCTTTGAACTGTTCTGCCATTAGTGTAAATAATCATATACCACACACAAATATCTCTCCTAACACTGTTGAGTTCTCATGGTTATGTTCGTTTTGGCCTTGAACATCTACCTGGTTCTGCAAGAGTTTCTAAGAGTTGAACCCTATCAACTCCCTTTGAAGCGGCCCTACTTCTCTCTCACATAGGTGATATCTTAATTAAGAGTAACCCGCATTACTCCGCTTGGATTTCCGACGCATAAGAATCATTAAGAGTCTAGCTCAACCTTTATCTCTCACGGGCATCACTGTTTCATCATAGGAATGGTCAATGAGGTAATCCTCTCAAGAGAACGACCCTCCACAGTGACTCAACTTTAGTCTTTAACAATTAGGTTGTCCCATTGAACCTAGATCTTGGGATCTCCAGTCAACTAAGTTGGGTTTTCCTTTGTTATTAACTAATTATTCTAAGGGATTCAATCCCATTCCCCTCGATGATTTTTCTACCAGCTCTCTATTTAACCCTTTGGTTAGCGGATCCGCAATGTTATCCTTTGACCTCACATAGTCAATAGAAATAACTCCAGTAGAAATAAGTTGTCTAATGGTATTATGCCTACGACGTATGTGTCTAGACTTACCATTATACATATTGATCTGTGCCCTACCGATAGCTGATTGACTATCGCAATGTATACAAATTGTAGGCACAGGCTTTGGCCACTTCGGAATACTTTCTAAAAAGTTGCGTAGCCATTCTGCTTCTTCACCACATTTATCTAAAGCAATGAATTCAGATTCCATTGTAGACACAGGCAATTTCTTGTTTGTTTAGAAGACCTCCATGATAATTGCGCTACCGCTAGTGTAAACACGTACCCACTAGTGGATTTTGAGTCTTTTACATCAGAAATCCAGTTAGCATCACTATATCCTTCTAAAACTTCTCGGATACCTTGTATAATGCAGCCCATAGCTACGAGTGTATCGAAGATACCTAAGTACTCTTACGATAGCTTTCCAGTGATCAGTTCCTGGATTACTCGTATACCTACTCAGTTTACTTACTGTATACGCTAGATCTGGTCTAGTACAGTTTGTTAAGTACATTAGACTGCCTATTATTCTAGCATATTCCACTTGAGAAATACCTTCTCCTCTATTTTTTGACAGATGTATACTCGTATCTAATGGAGTTTTAGACACGGTATTATCATCTTTATTAAATTTCCCAAGAATTTTATCTACATAATGAGTTTGGCTTAAAATAAGTCCATTAGAAGCCCTTGAGATTTTGATTCTTAAAATGACATCTACAAGACTCATGTCTTTTATGTCAAACTTGGACTTCAACATATTCTTGGTAGATTTAATCATGTCATTATCACTCCCAACAATGAGCATGTCATCAACATATAAACATAAAATGACATAGCCATTTTCTGTTTCTTTGACATAAACACATTTGTCACATTCGTTGATCTTAAAGCCACTTGTGATCATCGTATGATCAAATTTTTCATGCCACTGTTTTGGTGCTTGTTTTAAACCATATAATGACTTTACCAATTTACAGACTTTCTTTTCTTGTCCTGGAGCTATAAAGCCTTCAGGTTGCTCCATGTAGATTTCTTCATCTAAATCTCCATTTAGAAAAGCAGTCTTTACATCCATTTGATGTATCTCGAGATTGCGCAAAGTCATTGTTATCGTTATTATCATCCCGATGGAATTTATTCTCGTAATGGAGAATAGGTATCAAAGTAATCAAGGCCTTCTCGTTGCCTATAACCTTTAATTACAAGCCTAGCCTTGTACTTATCGATTGATCCATCGGCTTTCAATTTCCTTTTGAAAATCCATTTATACCCTAAAGGTTTACATCGGAGGAAGATCTACTAGCTCCAGGTATGATTTTGTAAAATGGATTCAACTTCACTATTAATGGCTTCTTTCCATAAAGCGCCTTCTGGTGAAGTTATGCTTTCTTTGAAGCTTTGAGGTTCATTTTCTAGCAAAATGTCGGAAAGTCTGGACCAAAAGACTTTTCTATTCTAGCTCTTTTGCTACGTCTGACCTCAATTTCTTGTTCCTCTTCTTCTTCTTCTAGAACTTCATCGTTCTCTTCATTATGAAATTGTCGTAGTTCACTCGATTCCACTCTAGAATTGCAAGGAAACACATGTTCAAAAACGATGCATTTCTTGATTCTATTATCGTATTTTTGTGGACATCTGGAACTTTTGACTCATGCACCAGTAAATCGATAAGCACTCTTTGTTTTTGTGCATAACCAATGAAAATGCAATCAGTTTTGATCCTATTTTCACCTTTTTGTTTAAAGGAACCATTACCTTAGCAAGGCACCCCACACTCGTAAGAATTTATAAGAAGGTGCTCTACCTTTCCACACTCATACGGGGTTTTATCTTCTTGCTTTTTGGGTATTTTATTCAATAAATAATTAGCTGACAGAACAACTTCTCCCCATATATTCTAAGGTAACCCATAACTTATCAACATTGCATTCATCATTTCCTTTAAAGTTCGATTCTTTTGTTTTGCAATCCCATTAGATTGAGGTTAATATGGAGTTGTGACTTAACGTAAAACTCCATTTTGTTCACATAATGTCCCAAACAGAGCAATGTACTCACCACCACGGTCACGATCACGATCATTCCTTAATTTTTTAATTTTCCTGTTAAGTTAATTCTCAACTTCATTTTTATAGAGAATAAACTTTTCTAAAGCTTCATCTTTACTTTTCAACAAATATACATAGCAATATTTTGTGCAATCATCTATAAAAGTAATAAAATATTTATTACCACCTCTTGTTTGAATAGATTTAAAATCACAAATATCACTATGTATTAAATCAAGTGGTTCGGTGTTTCTTTTTATTGTTTGAAAAGATGACCTGGTTAGTTTTGCCTCAACACAAGTTTTACACTTATGTTTTAAATCAATTTGGAAATTGGGAATATGCTTCATGTTAATTAATTTACGCAATGAATTAAAATTAACATGTCCTAATCTACTATGCCAAAGATTAGAAGACTCAAGCAAATAAGCAGAAGTACTAGCTTCATTATTAATTATTGGTTTCACAACCATTACATTGAGCTTAAAGAGCCCATTATTAACATAACCCTTTCCCACATACATCCCATTCTTTGACAAAACTACCTATCTCGACTCAAACACCATTCGGAAGCCATGTTTGTTCAACAAATGATCCGGACACCAAATTCTTCCGAATTTCGCACATAAAGCACATTGTTCGAGTCGCTCTTTTCCGAAGTCATCTTCAAAATTACCTTCCCTTGACCCTCAATCTCGGATGTAGCGAGAATTCCCCATGAATAGCTTCTCCCATTGCTAATCGCTTGAATGAAGTGAACAACCCTTTGTCTCGAGCAAACATGTCCAGTTGCTCCCGTATCAATCCACCATTCTCTTGGATTAGAGCTAACTAGATTCACTTCTGAAACCCTTTGTAGAGAGGTTTATGTCTGAAACATGTTGAGTGATGCTTTCTACCACGTTTGCCTCTCGCTTCTTTTTAGGCAACCTGCAATCCGAAGCCTTGTGACCCATCTTATCACAATTAAAGCATTTTCCTTGAAACTTTGTTTGTTTCTTGGAAATACCTCCTTTCGGACCCAATTTTTTATTCTTGGTATTTTTAGGTCTATGTTCAACAACATTTGCCTTTGCCATAGAAATAGCCCCTCTTCTTTCTGCATTCCTGTTATCTTCCTCAATTCGGAGCTTAACAACCAGCCCTTCAATGTTCATTTCCTTGCGTTTATGCTTCAAGTAGCTCTTGAAATCTTTCCAAGCAGGAGGCAATTTTTCAATAATTGCAGCCACTTGGAATGTTTCACTTAGAATCATCCCTTCTGCAAGGATTTCAGATAATATGATCTGAAGTTCTTGTACTTGACTCATTACTGTTTTTGAATCCACCATTTTATAGTCTAGGAAGCGGCCAACAACGAACTTTTTGGTACCCACATCCTCAGTTTTATATTTTCGGTCTAAGGATTCCCATAGGTCCTTGGCTGTTCTTCTTCCTATGTATACATTATACAAGGAATCACTAAGGCCATTCATTACATAATTTTTACACAAAAAATCAGAATGATGCCATGCATCAATTGCACTTGCAATTTGAACATCCGTTTCCCCCTCATTGGGTTTAGGAGCCTCCTCCGTCAAGAACCTCGCAAGGTTCAATGTGGTCAAGTAAAAGAACATCTTTTGCTGCCACCGTTTGAAATTCTGGCCATTGAATTTTTCAGGCCTTTCTGCATGGTTAACAGGAATCGCCACAGAAGCTGGTTCCTTCACACCAGTTTGTCCAGCAGCAGGAACTGAAACAGGGACATACTGAACTTCATCATTGATTTCAGTTGCCATCTCAACGAACCTAAATCTGTTTTAAGATTGTTATAAAAATAATCAGTGAGTTCACAATTAAAGCAGTAGATAATCAACGTGAAATTATTAACAACAAAATTAACAACCTCAAGTGGAATTAACCAACTACAAAACCAACAGCTATAATTAAGCAAAAACAGCAACTTGAATTAACTAAATTAAGAGCAAGAAAGAAAAATAAATGAAGGAAATAAACCCGAGGCCTATAACATAGTTTCCTTAAAACAGATTTACCACCTACTGTAGTGCTTTAGGTTTACTGCAATCGTTTCCCGAGGATACACAGTGCAATTATCCGTCAAGCACAAACAGATAATTGGCGAACCACAATCGGGAGAAACTCGATCAAAAAAGACGCGTCAAGGAAGGAAGAAAAATTTTAAGTGCTTTGTGTGTTGTCCTTGTTGCTCTATATTAAAACCAGAAGGAGAAGCTACCTTTTTATACTCATGTGGGTATATAATCAGCAAAGATAATATTGAATTTATGAATTCAATATATGCCACATTTAATGTTTCATCAACCATTTATTGAAACGATTTAATTCAATCAATTGAATTCAAGAATTGAATTCAAAATTGAATTACAAAACAGCCAAAATTCAATTCACAAATAATTGCGAAGCTATTACAAAGCCATTGAATTCAAAAATTAAATTGAATAACGAGATTCAATTCACAAATTATTGTGAAATTATTGCGAAACTATTACAAAATTCAAAAGGAAATTAAAACGTTGCATGCAAACTTGGATGATTTTAGGCTGACATTTGCGTATGCAGGAAGTGCAGGCACGCACGAGTTCAACCAAATCGGTCTTGGATTCGCACTCCCCTCTGCGCACGCGCGTGTGGAGAGAGCCTCTATCCTCAAAATTCTTGCTCATGCATGGTTAAGTGTTTACATATAAACACAAACCCCTTGGCTTATTTTTCCCATGTGGGATAAGCCTCATTCCTTTTTTTTTAATTTAAATTTCCAATATTAAGGGTGCACTTCGTGAGACAATTTCTCATTCACCCATACATCATTTTGAGTAAACAAATATATATTTTTGAAGTATTCACGGAGTAGAATCCGCACCTCTCAAGATTTTTCACTTTTCTATAAGTGGAACCCACTCAAAATGTGCCCTCAAAATAGCATATTAACATGCTATTTTTTCAACATACATAGAGATAGAGGATATGGGGACTGGGGAGTGTTGTTAAGCTTTAGCTAAAAGATCTAGAAACGAAATAAAAATTTATTGTATTTATTAAAATAACTTTTAAATAATAATTTTGGTATATATAAGTTCTTAATCAAATAATTAAAAAATTTCAAACAATGTGTTTACCAAATATTTAAAAATCACAACTCCTCCACCACATTACGAAACAAATCCTTAATGTTATAAATAATTAAATTAACAAGGTTTTAAAACGACTCTCCGGACTTTGCATGATTTCTTTATGTGTAGGTGCCGTATGATCATGCAGATTCCTATAAGTAATATCAGCCACACTTTTTGTTATTGGTAAATTTTTTTTTTCTAGGTACAATTTGTAAATTTGTACAACATGTAGTGTTAGAGTCATCATATAGTACAGTATTTGTATGTATACTTTGTTTCTCTGATGAAAAAACTTAAACAACCGGTATTTTATTGGTTGTTCATCTAAATTTTTTTTAAAAATTTATTTTTAATGTGAAAAAAATAAAGAAATTTATAAACAATTAACATTAAAAATATTTGAGTGAAAAAAAAATTTTAATTTAAAAGAAAATTAAAAAAAAGAGTAAAATAATCATGTTCCAATTCTTTTGGTTAATTATCAATATATTAGGTAAATGTTTCAAATTAATTTTACATGTCTGTAATTTTCATTAAACTTTCTCAATAATTGGTTTATTTGTTTCCACTTCTAAATCCACTAGTTTTATGTATAATATTCCTACTAAATTCGTTAAATACAAATATTTTAGGTTAGATTCCAAGTAAATTCATTTTCGTTGAATAAGTTCCTAACTTTGGTTACACTTTCTCCACTTTTGGTTTATATGTTTCAACTATTATTTCACAAATTTTGCATTCAATATTCTAATTCGCTTGGTAAGATTTCATTTATTTGGGTTAAATACCGAAATAATTTTTTTGGTTAAATTAGTTCCTAACTTTGGTTACGCTTTTTCATACTTAGGTTCACATGTTTCAAATTATTAGTTCACTAGTTTTGCGTTAAATATTCCTATTAAGTTTGTTCAATACTAATATTTTGGGTTAGATTCCAAGTAATTTTCATTTCTCGTTGGATGAATTCCTAATTTTCGTTAGATTTTCTCACTTATTGGTTCAAATGTTTCATCTAATTATTCTTCTAGTTTTGTATTGAATATTCCCATTAATTTGGAGAGATTCCAATTATTTGGGTTAAGTACCAAATTTAATTTTCGTAATTTTATTTTTGGTTAACTAAGTCCCTAATTTTTGTTATACTTTCTCCCTTGTGGGTTTATATGTTTCAATTATTATTCCACTAGTTTTGCGTTCAATATTTCAATTAATTTCGTAAGATCTCATTTATTTCGGTTAAATACCAAAATAATTTTTTTGGTTAAATTAGTTCCTAATTTTGGTTAAGCTTTTTAACATTTAGCTTCATATGTTTCAAATTATAAGTCCACTAGTTTTGTGTTAGGTATTCCTACTAAATTTGTTGGATATCAATATTTTGGGTTGGTTTCCAAGTAATTTTCATTTTCCGTTGGATGAGTTCCTAATTTTCGTTAGATTTTCTCGCTTATTGGTTCAAATGTTTCATCTAAGTATTCCTCTAATTTTGTGTTGAATATTCCCATTAACTCGGATATATTCCAATTATTTGGGTAAAGTATCAAATTTAATTTTCGTAATTTTATTTTTGGTTAAATAAGTCCCTAATTTTGGTTATACTTTCTCCCTTGTGGGTTTATATGTTTCAGTTATTATTCCACTAGTTTTGCGTTCAATATTTCAATTAATTTCGTAAGATCTCATTTATTTGGGTTAAATACCGAAATAATTTTTTTGGGTTAAATTAGTTCATAATTATGGTTAAGTTTTTTCATTTTTAGGTTCACATGTTTCAAATTATTAGTCCACTAGTTTTGTGTTAGGTATTGCTACTGAGTTCGTTCAATACCAATATTTTGGGTTAGATTCGAAATAATTTTCATTTCTCTTTGGATGAGTTCCTACTTTTCGTTACACTTTCTCACTTATTGATTCATGTGTTTCATCTAATTATTCCTCTAATTTTTTGTTGAATATTCCCATTCACTTGTTAAGATTCTAATTATTTAGGTTAAGTACCAAATTTACTTTTATAATTTTATTTTTGGTTAAGTAGGTTCTTAATTTGGGTTATATTTTCTCAGATATAGTTTTACATGTTTCAACTATTATTTCACTAGTTTTACATTCAATATTCCAATTAATTTGGTGAAATTTCAGTTATTTCGGTTAAATACCAAAATTACTTGTATTACCCGAAACAATAATTATAATAAGTTGAATTATGTTTGAACCCTTACTATTTTATAAAATATCAATTTACCATATAATATTGAAAAATTTTTATTGTAACCCTTAATCTTTTCTAATATTTTGGGTCCATAATCTAATTCCCTTTTATATATATCATGAGATCTCTTGAACTTGATTGTATATATACTTGAGCTTTTAGTGTTTGTACATATTTATTCTCATTTTATCATTTTAGTTGATTATTTTTAGTTATTGTTAAAATAAATTAATGTATTTATTGTCATCTCTCTCTTTACTTTTTAAAAATAATTTCTTTAATTTTTCAAAACTTCGACAATAAATAAAAAATAACATGTAAGAGCGCATGCAATTGCTATGCTTCTCCAAAAAATTATTTTTAAAATTTATGATGGCATAAGTTATAAAAAATATTTAAGCTAACAAAAATTGAAACTTTCTTAATCTATTTGTGTTGAATTTTCTTTTTTCTTTTTTTGGGATCAAGTGACTTCAGGAGATTTCTTGAACTTGAATTTATTTATACTTAACTTTTGATCTTTATAAATGTTATGCCCATTTTATAATTCAATTAATTATATTTATTTATCTTTAAACTAAAATAAATCAAGAATTAATATTTTTAATTCAAATTAAATTTTTACCACTATGTTTTCTTTTCAAATTAGTTTTCTTAATTTCTTATTACTTCAACCACAAATTTATGCTATTAATTATAAATATTATTATATTATACTTGTATTATTATCACTATTATTATTATTATTATTATTTTACTCTTACTAAAATTATTATTATTACTATCTTGGCCCATGAGATTATATGTATGTATATATATTTTATAATGAGTATCCTTCTTTTTCGTTTTTAAGTACGGATATAATTTTTAATTTATAAAATAAGTTCTTAAATTTTCAAGACTTAACTAAAATAATTTTTAAGAGTTTATTATGGCTAATATGGTTATTACTATAGTAGCAACACTTTATACCGTACCATTTCATGCTTATTACTATAATTAATTCATATATTATTATTAATTAATTAATTAACATAATTATTACTATTAATCAATATATTAACATATTATTAAAAATAATTATTAATAATTCTAATTTTTGAATAAATAATCACAATAATTAATTTATTGTTATTTTTATTATAATTAATTAATATACTGTTATAATAATTATTATAATAATTAATTCATATATTATTAGTAATTAAAATATATATATTTATTACTGCTAATTAATATATTATTAACAATAATTATTAATAATTATAATTTTTGAATAAATAATCACAATAATTAATATATTATTATTGTAATTAATTAAATAATATAATTATTACTACTAATTAATATATTAATATATTTTTAACAAGAATTATTAGTAATTATAATTTTGAATGAATAATCACAATAATTAATATATTATTATAATTAATTAATATTAATATTATTAGTTAATATATTTTTATAATAATTTTTAATATAATTATAATAATTAAATAATTTTTTTACAATTAATTAATTTATTAGTTAATAATAATAATTATGACAATAATTCATTAAGTACTTTTTAGTAATTTGTTACAATCTAACTCATTCCGATTCCGATTCAAGACAAAATAAACACATTAATGGCAATCCAGCTCATGCCGATTTCGATTCCTACAGTTCAAGTAAACAATTTATTTTGATTTCCATTTCTTGTTCCCATTCCAGCTCATTCTGATTCATGTCCATTCCGATTTCAGCCCATTCCAATTCCAGTTTAGTAAACGCAGCATTCGTTTAATCATAATAATAATGACAGTTATTAACAATATAAAAAAAAACAAAGATTATTCTCTATTGTTCAGGAAAACGAAAAACCCTCTCATGTTTTAAAATAAGTTCAAACTCTCCTGCAACTCTAGCAGAGTTAGCTTTATATATCATTGTACTATTTGACACATAGTTTTGATGTTAGCTATAAAATTTAAATATTTTTAGAGTATAAATAAAGTGAAATGACTTATATACCCTTAATAATTAAATAAATTTAATAATAAATTATCAAGAAAAATTACTTCACACACACACACACACACACACACACACACACACACACACACACACACACACACTGTGGACATATTTAACCAATGTTATTCCAATTTAAATGGATAATTTACAACTATTATGGATATTTATGACATTGTCCCCACTTGTAATTTTTCTCTATAATTGACAATTTATTATAAAATAAAATTTGATCATTAAGGGTATATAAGTTATTTTACTTAATTTGTATTTTCAAAATATTTAAATTTTATAGCGAACAGTAAGATTAGGGGTAAAATAGTAAAATGATATATAAAGCTAACGTTATTATAATTTTTTTGGAGGAGAGCAGTATGAGGTAATTCTCATTTTCCCTTAACTACCATTAATTACAGTACTAGTAATAACTCAAGATCAAATATGTTACATGAGATAATTTAATAATGTAGCAAAAAAAAAATTAAACAAAGTATGCAATAATTTAATTAATTTGTGATAAATTTGTATGAAGTAATTTGTGCAAGAGAAACTTTGTGAGTATAATCCAAATATCAAATATATGGTACATTATCTATGCCTTGTGTGCAGTACAGATTTGTACCATTAATATTAGTCACTAGTTCAACTAATATTGAGAATAACAATATTTGATGATTAATTATGATATTTGGTATCATGAATAATTATAATTATTTGAAAACAATACAATAGTTAAATGGAAAATAAGAAAAAAATATACTTAGTTTACACTAATATAAATATTATTCACACTAATATAGACATTACATGTTTCGAAGCAATTTTTTCAGCCATAAGAAAATGCAAAATTTTCATGCTGAGGGGGGTGTCTTTGACATTTTCCAAATTTAAATTGATAATTTTGATAGTTAGATAAAATTGGTACTTCCAATTCTTTAGTTCGGTAGCAAGTTTCATGCGTAAAAAATGAAAGCCGTTGGATTGCTCAAAAAAGCAATCCAACGGGCAATAGGTTTTAAAATAAAAAATAAAAACGGCTGCATGGCATGCAGTAGCTGTATTATAAGCGGGCCCGTAGTGTTAAACATTTGAAACATGTACCGACGATGTTTTTATCAATAAAAAAAAAGGGTATAAAATAGAGATGCTGTTGCATGTTAGGATCCATTTCTTTATAAGTGCATTAGGGAAAAGTACAGTGAGTCCTTAACCAATGATAAGATGATAAAAAAATGATGAATAATAAATAAAATTACAATTAAATTTATTTTCTTCTAGAACAAATTGGGGAAAATGTGATATTAAATAAACTTTAATATGGATAAAAGTTAGATTGGGCAAATAGGAAGTAAAAATTAGAGGCTCATAGTTTTAAGTTAATATATTGATTTATTTATTATAGGGACGTAATCATAATTATAAATACTATAAAATAAATGGAATTTACTAATAAAAATAAGGGTTATGTATCTTTTTTAAAATGTTAAAGAGCTTTATGTCCCTTTTCACAAAAGTTAGGAGGCTCATTGTCCTTTTTCCAATGCATTATCATGTGATTATCAAAAAACCTTTAGAGATTTTGAAAATTTGTAATTACACTATCCCTGGATTATCAAAAGACTCTTGATCATGTTTATCTCCTTAAAGATGCTCTTAACCTGTAAATGGTTCGAAAAGTTCATGAAATGAATTCATTACTTTAGATAAGTCTCGAGTATGCATACCTCTTATGAAATTCTAGTTATGCAACCTAAGAGGGGGGTGAATTGGATTTCTAAAAATTATTGAATTCTAAACCAAACCTTAATTCAAATCTAAAACGAATTTAAAGTAATGACTAATAAATCAATCACAATGTAAAAAGATAAGGGAAGAGAGATTCAAACACGATGATTTTTACGTGGTTCGGCCAACCTCACCTACATCCACGCCTCCAAGTTTTCCGGGCTTAAGGATTCCACTAAGCAAGCCGCCAATGCTTCAAATGCTTATAATTGACTTCCTAAGCAAGCTTCCTAAGCTTCAAATGCTTACAATTGACTTCCAAGGTGTCAATAAACCTTTACAATAAGAGATTATCCCCAATCTCTTAACTCAAGTGTATCCTAATACTTACAATCACTCAAAACAAAAGATTACAAATTATTTTTCTCTCACACAATATTTAAGATTACAAATCAATGCTCAATGTGTGAATAGATGAAGAATGAATGTGATTAAAGCGCTTTGAAGATTGTATTCTCGAATATAAGCTCAATGATGATGTTGTGATCAATCCTTCTTTGAATTTGAATGATCCTATTTATAGTTGGACCTGAAAACTAGTCGTTACAGACTGTCTGCCCGCAAACAGATCGCCGTTAGCCGTTAGCGGTTAACCGTTTGAATTGGTCAAAGTTACCGTTGAGCCAAATTTCAAATAAACAATTGACCGTTTGTCACTATCGATTCGCCGTTAATTTTCAGAATCCCGTAAAACAAATTTAGCTTTAATCGTTCTTACTAAACGATTCAAGATTAGCAATCTGGAAATAATCGGTTCACCGTTTTCCGTAAATGGTTCACCTTTAGTTTCCAGAATCATCATTTTAACAATCCTTTGAAGAACATGCTTTCTAGAAATAATCGGTTAGTCGTTTTAAGTAAACGATTAACCGTTTGCTACCATGACTACTACAGTGAAGCTATTTTTAAAATTATAGTTTTGCCCAAAATTTTTTATAATTATACTGTGGCCCAAATCGTGATAACACTTTACAAATCAGTCCATTTCCAGAGTTTTAAGACTTTTTCAATTAGACCATGAACTTGAAAACTAATCAATTCTATAAAATCATTTTTCCTTTAAGTATAAAACCTTATATTATCAAAATAATGATTTGTTTAAAAAGTATGAAAAATAATTGGAGTTTTTAAAACCTTAATCATTCTTAATCTTATTTGTTATCATCAAAATCAACATTATGAATGCATATATGCTAACATCTTATAATCTCATACTGCATAATTCCTTATTTTATTAAACGGATGCATTTGTTTCCTTTGACTTTTCTTTTAAATTTTCGAATGGCCTTAAACTCAATTCTATAGGTCATTAACTAAGTGTTATTATTCTTTGGACTTTAAATTTCCTTGCCATCTTACACTTCATCAAACCATGAGATATGCTCTCCCCATTGCTATAGCAACTTTAACTTTTAGGATCTTGAAGTATCTTTTTCTTCCATAAATTTTCAGTAGTTGAAAGTAGGTCTTTGGCTACTTCCAAAAAAAATTTTTCACTTAAAACTCTTCTTCTAAAGCATGCTTCCAAATAACATTCCAAATGGTTTGGTGAAAATTTTTCACCTTTTCTGATAAACCAAAGGCACCTTATTTTTAGTTTTTTTCTTAATAAACCTATCACTTATAAGTTTTCTCTTAAGTAGATACCTCATATATGTTAATTTCTTGTTAATATAAATAAAAACTAAATATCTTATGATTTAAAAGATAGTTATTGAATGGAGGTTGCTTAACACAAAAAGGTATTTAAATTAATGTGATGTTAAATAATTTTTAATGTTGATATGAGAAACACACTAGATTTTTGTTTTGCAGTACAAAAGTTAACTACAACAAATAATAGCATTACCGCCGACGAGATATTTTCAAGGGCATTATTTACCCTTAGTAATTAGTACTTTTTACAAAGGCAGAGAAGAGCCGTTGGATATATGTTGAAGGCCTTAAGTGTGTGGGCTTTACTTAATTAAAAGCCCGAACATAATTTTAGTGACTAATTAAATTATTATAAATTAACCTTTAATAATGTCTTACTTTCTAGAGACTTCACAATTTAGCAAGTGCACAATCTTTTAGCCCTCCATTGAAGCTATTGGGACTGCTCGTGCTTCTCTTCAGGTAAAATTGATTTCATTTAAAAAAAAAGAAAAAAAATAGAGAGAAGACCATTCACATGATGAGATCACTTTTTAGTCCGACTAATTAAGTTTTAAGAGAATATAGATCTTTTGTTCAATCCATCTAGCTATGGTTTCACATCTCCATTATTGTAACTTCTTGATTGTGTAAAGGAATTATCTCATTTCTCCATTGTTCAATCTCTTAATTTTCAATTGATTTCTTTGTTTTTTCAAATTAATTTTGGGTTAGGTTCAACTTGGTTTTGGATTAGGTTTTGGTTTCCATCAACTAATGAATTTTAGGGATCTCTTCACTGTGCTTAATAGTTAACGATTATGACTGGTACACAACTACCTGGAAACCAATCTGTTTCCCACTTAATTTCTCTCGTATGCTACAATGGAGTTATTAATAAAAATAATTATGTGAAAAATTTATAGTGTTAAAATTAAATTGCCTCTCCTGAACATAAATTATTGGCTGCCTCAGTGACTCAATCCCTAATTGTAACATAAATTATTTTACTTCTACCAGATTTAGACTCTAGATATCGCATGCTACATTTGTTCTAGGTTGAATTTTTCACTTTAGAAGTGAGAGAAGTTTCATTCTAGTTTAATTATTTTGAAACTTCTTTAAATTTATTTTATGTTAACCTCAAAAAAGACAAATGTAGTTGCCTGGTATTGTAAGAAAATTTAGTAAAAAACATCTCTTGCCAATTTTTTACTTATTTATATAATAATTGTCACTTAAATCATCTTTATTGCCAGAAATTGCAATAATTCAAGCCGTCTTTGACATGTTATTTTTGAAAAAAAAATATTGATTAAAATATATTATGAACAATTGTTTCTCTTTGGTCCAAATTCATGAGGTTTGAAATTTTGAATGATTAAAAAATTGATTAAACATCCTGGACACAACTTTTTCTAAATTTGAAACATGTTTAAAAAAATTATTTTGGGATACTAAGGTTGTTTGTTAAATATCTAAAATCTAAAATTTTATTAATTTTAGACCTTTTTAAAATATGTTTGTCTGTTTTTTAGAATTTGTGTCTGATTTTCAGACATTTATACCTGAATAGAAAAGTAAATTTTTGTGACTTTTATTTGAATGAAAAAATGTCTGAATAAAAAATAAATATTATATTCTAAAAATATCTCCGTAAAATAATTTATTTTCTAAATTATAAGATCTAATCCTCTTTGTTGTTTTAATTTACAAGGATATAAATGTCAAATAACCTAACTTAAGATATTTTTATTGTGAAAACAAACAAAATACCACTTATATTTAGATATTTAAAAAAGAAAAATAAACATGTTATTCATATTTTCGTAATCAGACACATTCAGACTCTACAAATGCTACCTAACTATTTCTTTGAAAATTGCTTCAATCCTACATGGAACTCAGTCATAAGAGTTAGAGCTACAACATGAGTAATTAATTATTTTTACCGCAGTTAATTAATCTATATTTTTCTCTAGCCACATTTGTCTATTTGATTATATACTATTATGTTGAAAGTAGTGGATGTACTCGAGCATAAAATTTTGGGTATGAAGGCTCATGATTGTCATGTGTTCTTAGAGAGATTATTGCCACTTACAGTAGGAGAGATTTTACGTAAATAGGTTTGTGATGCTTTGATAAAAGTTAGCACATTTTGCAAAGAATTATTTGCTAAGGTTTTGAAAGAAGAATATTTGGTTAGGCTTGACAAACGGGCTTAACAATTTGCAAATTAGAAAAAAAAATCTCTTTTCCTTTTTTGATATAATAGAGCACTTAATTATTCATTTAGCTTGGGAAACAAAAGTTTCTACACCTGTTCAATATAGATGGATGTTCCCAATAGAAAGACAATATCATTTTGAATTTTGTTTCAATTATATTACTAATTCTTTAAATTAAACAATTTTTTAATTCAATTAAAATTTTTGAAATAGGCCTTTGCGTAAACTCAAAGGTTATGTTTGTAATAAGGCTCGTTCTGACCGTTGCCGAAGGTTATTTAGCTAATTAATGCTTATATCTTGTCCATGTGCTTTATACATGAGCTGTACTTGATGGGTTCATAATATGCAAGCTGATTTTATGCTTATTTTTTATAAACTTATATATAGAATAAAAAGCACAATAAACAAGAATAACCGAACCAAGTCCAAACTTATTCATACTAGAGGTTCGGTCCCAATGGGTAAGCATAGAAAAGAATTAGTAAGAGAAAATGTATGACTTTGATCATAACAGAAGTGTTGCTTATTTATTTTGGTCTGATTGAATTTCAATTCTTTATTGCAGCAATAAACAAGTACTAAACTTAGTCCTCTTGATTTATTCTTTAAGTTGTTTCATGTAAGAAAGAATAAGATATGGGCAAGTAACAAGGCAAAGGAAATGCATGTGTGTATTTGATGTTAAATTTTGAGCATATTCCTAATTTATTTTCATGATTTCATTACTATATGCGCTTACACAAATGTATGTATTCATTATAGGAAACAATGGAATCAATGAGATCAACTATTATAGATCAAGGCTTGCCAGTGGATGAATGGAAAATCTATCAAGAAGTGACAGGAGAACTAGCACATGGTCGTGTTGTTGGTTGGGGGAGCTCGCATTAAAGGCAAGGATGTGTATGGTTCTCCAAGTCAAGAGGGTAACAAGCATCTATGTACTGATTTGAAAAAAAAAAGCAAAACATTTAAAGAAAGAAGTCAGGAAGTTGAAAAGAATAGTAATGCTCGTGCTTGGAAAGTCAAGTGCACAAGAATCATCTCAAAAGGTGTAGGTTGTTTATTTCATTTTATTAATAGATTACTTGAATGGGTATGTACTATGTTAAAAATGATTGGGGACTTGTCATTGCTCTATTAGTTAATGAATTATAGATGAGGAAATGATCTCAAGTGATTATAGATGAGCTTATAATATAGGTGGATGAAGGAATAATTATTAGATTTTTTGAAATGAAGACTGTATCTATATAGATTTTTTTCATTATTATACTATTTTTGGTTGATTCTCATCTGTCTCAGCTTCTTTATTATATTGTATAACTATTTTTGTTTCGGCAATAATAATGATTAAACTTCTTTCTTTTACCTAGGATATTGTTTTGACACAAGAAGATGATGATGGCATAAGCATGATGAAGTTGAGGCAAATGATTCAGAAACTAAAGAATTTTTTTTAGAGGATGATTGAACATATTCAAGATATGATGACATCGTTTTGTATAGACATTTGAGATTATTTTTTTTTTATGTAAAAGATACTATAAAATTGATATTTTTGTTGTATTTTTGAATGATGAATGTGATTTTATGAATTTTTGAAATTAATGAAGTTACATTTAGTATATTTTGTATATTATTATTACGTTTTTTATGTTATTTTCTAATATGGATACTTCAACAATAAAAATTAAAAAAAATAAAATAACATTACTTAATAAAATAAATAGGGTAATTAAACAACAAAATAAGGCTATTTCTAACAGTGTATCTTTTATTTCAGAGGGCATGTTACAGTTGAGAATAAAAAAACTACAATTGCCTCATTGATGAATTGTGTAAAATAGCAAACTAAAAATTGTTTGGGAATTGTTTCAAAGTTTGCCTCGTGCAGGCCTAATGCCAAATGTTATAACATATAACATCATGATTCATAGGCTTTTGACGATGGGCAAATGGATAAGACATATGATTTATTTCTTGATATGGAAGCAAATGGTGTAATGCCCAATTGTGTCATATTTATTAATCTTATGCGAAAGAATGAGACATCAAAAGTTTTTAAACTTCTTCACTCAATGGATAAAAGAAATGTAATGCCAGATGCATCTATAGTTTTAATTCGTATCCGCGTATTGGTTAATAATGAAATCAGTTTGAACTCAATGCAAGAATTCAAGAGAGACAAAAGTTAATTAGATGAGTTGAATGTTGATTTAGTAGTCTTGAAGTTTTCAAAATGTTTCCTACTGGATAAATTGAACTTGTATGCACACATGTGAACCAAAAGAAAAATGATATACCATTGTGGAATCGAAATTCTCTTAAATGAAAAAAAATTGTTAGGATCACCTGATTTCGAATTGATTTTAATAGAAAACTTGCTTTAAGCATGTCTTTCGGCATGAGGTAATACTATAAAGTTTTTTTAAGCAAGGTTATAAATTCTAGAAATTGAGTCTCAATTTGATATTATATTCATTTGGTATAGAGTAGAATATTAATTTTATCAGTTATAAAAAATCAATTATAAAATTTACTATCTAATAGATAAACAACACTTAACAGTTGAGAATGAAGTGGGGACTCAATTTTCGGGAGTCCAATCACTTTTGTCTTTTTAACTTGCTATTTTTGTTGTCCGAAATTATTTGAAGTTCCATTCATGCTCCAATAGAACAAATAATAGAGGTTATGACCAACTTTTTTTTTTTTTATTTTCAAAATAAAGGAACCACCTGCATCGATACTCCATAAGCAAGTTTTTCTTTTGGCTGCCCTTTATATTTGTCGCATTCATTGTACTAGTACCCAATAAGACCACAACAGAAGCAAAAATATGGCAATCTCTCATATAATACTGTCATTGGAACATCATCTTCACCTCTAAGTTCTAAATAAATAATTTTCTTTAGTGGTCGTGTGATATCAATTAAGGTACTTACTCTGGCATACTGTCCAATGCACTCTCATTCCTCGACTGCATCAACTTCTTCAACTTTATCAATTACCTCTCATAACGCTCTGATTATTTCCTGGTCTATACACCCAACTAGGACATTATGAAGTTGTACCCAAAAGGTAGCATGAGTAAATGATTGTTTTTTTTGTTTCCCCAATTCCACTTACCTCTTTTAGAACTATCAGAGCTTGTTCAAAATGCCATGACCCACCTGATAAAAGTCTCATCTCATCAACTTCAAAGGAAATTTTAACATAAAAATCTTACTCCCCAGATTTTCAATTTCACCTCTTCTGCTATTTCCATACTTGCTGTAATGCTGACTTGAGACCCTCTTTACTAACTGTTCTTAGATATAAGACTTTGCCTAGCAGATATCCCTTAATTAGCTTTCTCCCTTTTTCCTTTCATGACATTACCAACAACTACTTTACTCTCTTTTCCTTCTTCTAATGTAATAGTTTTACACTTGTGGATTAGTTCCTCTGTTTCCATGAGGCACTAAAATATAAATCCACTTTGATAACTCTTGAGTATCTACCAATTCCTTTGTAATTAAGACTCAACAACTCAGATGAACAACTTAAAACTAAAAGAGACACCCAACTCGCTTACGACTTTCGCAGCCCTTTGGGCTACAACCCTTTCATTCTAGATTCTTGCTTAGATAGAGTAAACCTATGAAGAAAGACTTCATAGGTAAGAAAACGCTTACACAAGAGATTATTTATATTTATCTGGACTAACTTTTTTACTTTATCAAGGAAAAAAACAACATAAACAAAGATAGAAGATTAACAAAAGCATCAACTGCTAAAGAGTGAAGAGTATTATTAAATTTTAGGAACATAGGTTATGACCAACTAAAAAGAAGCAGTTAGGGCTTGTTCGATATCGTTTTAAAAGCCTTATTTTCATTTTTGTTTTGGGAGTATAAATTTAATACATATTCAGTCCGTTGAATCCAAAAAATAAATTATAAAACAAAGAATTGATATTCACTTTTACAGTTATAAAATTAAGTGCCTGTTGAACATGTTCTCAAACAATTTACAAATTAAATTAAAAAATAAACCCCAAAACAAAATCTAAAAAGTTGTCTTCCTCTTCCAAAATCTTATCCCCTCCCTCTCATTATCTCTTCTAACTCTCCCTTCTTTGTGGTTGATACTTCTTCTTTAACTACAACCCACATGAACTGTGCATTGATCTCTCTCCCCCATTCCTCTTTATCTAGGTTTACTTCACAACTCTCTTCCTCTTGGTGGCTGTTACTTGTTCATCAACCGCAATCCATCGTCAGAAGGTATTACATCAGAATATTTTACCAAAAACATGTCAGGACAGAGTAATGTCTATCATGGTTTATTGCTGCAAGTGCATTATTTTCTTTGCACTAAAGTGAATCTTTAATGTGTTTGTTAAATTTGATGGAGCAATCTTAGTTAATTTTGATGATTTATATATGCATTTAATTTTATTTTTAATAATTCATGTGCAAGAAATATGGATTCTTAGCTTTGCTTAGACTTATGGTTTGCACAATTTCATTTGGAATCAATCAACTTCGAGGATAAACACTTGCAGTTTATCCTTTCTTGTGCTTGGGACTTGCTTCTCTTCCATCCATCTTTTTTGTTCTCTATTTCTATGGTATTGGTTTTATGTTTTGTGTTGGTGGGAAACTTCATGTTGCAATTTTGTCAAACTCTGTTGACATACCTTAATCAGTAACGACTTTGCTGCATGGCAAATCCATAAGCTCATAGTTGACATTGTTGTCATTAGAGCTTGTTTTCATAAAATAAGTGTAATTTGAAAGTACATTACACTATTGAATTTGATTTATCCCTAGCAAGTGTTGATGCATAATGTCTATCATGTAATTTTTTATAATTATTTTGTTGGGAAATTATCAGCCATATACCCTTAAATGACACCAATATCAAACATGTGTGAACATTTTTCAAGTGTATCACTCGTATACCCTAAGTTGACAAAACACTTTTGCCGTCTACCAATCTGTTAACTTATGTTAGAAAGTTAACAGAGTTGTGGCAAATTGACTATTTCCCCATTAAAACTCAAAATGAGGTAAAAAGATAAATTTACCCTAAAAATTAATGTAAATTTTCAATACATAATTTTTTTTTATTTTGTTATTAACAATACATTTTTTGATTAAGAAATGAATTATTAATGGTACATATTATTAACAATTATCCATAAAAAATCCATATTATTCCGTAAAAAATTATTAACAACATATTATTTACAATTATACATATTATACTATAAAAAATTTCAATTAGAGCTTGGAGGAGTAGATTTTCAAAAATTTAGGTTAAATTTTGGAGAAGTAGATTCGATTGTAAAGTAGTTTTTTTTTTTACCAATTATTAACAACTATCTGATAACTAAAAAGGACATGTCATTTTTATAAATATATACCATATGACACGTCATTTGTTACTAGGTAAATGGGATGACATGTGATTTTTTTAAAAAGACTAAATTACCCTTATGATGTTAGCGCTTGCAAATGGCAGTTACGGATTGGTGGACAGCACAAGTGTTTTGTCAACTTAGGGTATGCAAGTAATACATTTGAAAAGTGTTCACACACATTTGATATTGGTACATTTAAGAGTATATGGCTGATAATTTTCCTATTTTATTTAACTTATATGTGTTGTAATATATAACTTAATTATAATGTAAAAATAATGGCAATGTAATTTTTTTTATTAATGCTAATACTAAAATTTTATTATCATGTAATTTTTTATAATTATTTTGTTTAAATTATTTATGGTATGTTTGCGTATTAATTAAATAAACAATTAGGTTTTACTAAAAAACTATGACTTATATGTTTGGTAAAAACTGTTCATGAAAATAGTATTACTGAACACATTTTCTCTGTTTTATCTTTTTCAATTGTGTTTACTGAACACATGTTACTGTTTTCAATTTTAAAATACAAGATACAAAAAATGATATCAGACTAAGTATGGCCAATGGGCCGAGCGGCACAGGGCACGGCATGCGTCCGTACGGCACAACAAGTTTCGGCAGGGCACGCGGAACGGAACGGCACGGCACGCACGTGCGCCGTGCCGGGCTTAGAATTTAGGCACGTGGGCTTTAAAAGCACAGTATGATTAGAGATAGGCCAAAGCACGGCACGCGAAAAAGCACATAATAAGCACGCTTTTTTGGTGGGTTAGCACGTGACCCGTGGGCCATTAATAGTACTTGGGCCAAAATATATCAAAGTAAATTTTTTTAATAAAAAGTAAATATAAAATGTTATGAAATTAAAATAAAATCTCTTGAAATTAAATTTTTAATATATTTTTTACCATAGACTTTTAAAAATTAATTTAAATCTTAGTTTAAATAAATATTCTAATTTTTCATGTTTATAATTTATTAAATGAATAAGTAAATATCATGATTTTAATAATTTATTTATGATATTTATTATATGAATAATTTTATTTATGATATTTATTTAATTAATTTTTTATGTTTATAATTTATTAAATGAATAAGTAAATATCATGATTTTAATAAATAAAATTAAAAACATCATAAATTGATAAGTGATAAATAAAAAATTTTACAACTTTAATAATAAAAAATTATTCATATGAAATATATTTCATATTTAATATTTAATAGAGACATGTTTCATTTGTAAATGAAATATTTTTCATATTTATACACAAAAAAAGTATAAATGAAACATATTTATGAAAAATTAAAAATTACATTTTCATTAAATGAAGTTTAAGTACAATTGTAATATTAATAGTTCAAATAAAAGTAGGTGTAATTTACATCACTATAGTTAACAGTACATCCCAACTAGATTGACACCTATTGAACCATCTATCATTTGCAAATTTACAACCATTTCATTAATAAAATTTGTTACAAAAATTTACAAGAAAAAAAGGTCTCTAGTTTTTGTAAATGACTTCAATGTTCAGTACCCTGCATAATTTGGATCCAGTTCATCTTGATCAACATCCAAATTCTCAATTTGCTTCATTAAATCATTTTGCCAACCTTGTTGCACTCGGCGTTCAACATCTTCCCAATCTTTCAAACACATCAAAGAGTCCAATGTCTCTGATGACAATCTTGACTGATGTTCATCTAGAATTCTACCACCTGTACTAAAAGCTAACTCTGATGCTACTGTTGAGGCTGGAGGGGTTAGTAGACCACGGGGCATAATGGATAATATAGGAAAAAAGGATGTCTTACTCATCCAAAATTCTAAAATATCCAAATTTTGCAATTGTGAAAGAGTTGCTAAATCTTCAAGATTGGCAGAACAATACCTTTGTAATTACGATTAGTATCAATACTAGAGGCAACACCCTTACCTTTGAGTAACAAAGGTGAGCTGGATTTTTATAAGACGTCGATGCTCGTTGAACATTAGAATATGTATTGCTTGATCCGAATTTATTTTGATAAAAATTAAAAAGTTCATGCATAGAGGACATAATTGTATCAAAATTTGTATCAAGCCCTGTTTGTAAATTTTCACTAATACCCTCAATTAAAAGTTTTGCACCAACTTCCTTGACTGTAGGATCCAACAATGCTGCAAAAATAAATAGGTGGGGAATATCTTTCCAATATTTTTGAAAATTTTCCTCCATGTCATCACAAATATTTTTAAACATAATATTCTCTTTAAAAGTCTTAAAAGCATAACTCATATTATATAAGTGCATTAACACTTTACATGAAGTAGGCTCATAAACATTAGAACATGCAAGAGTAGCATTATAAAATACCTTTAAAAGATCCATAAATTTAAATGCAACATTCCAATCATAATCAGTGATATGATAATCTTCATCATTCATTCTCTCATTGTAAAAACTAGAAATTGCTTTAGAATAATTTTGATAAGAAAGTAACATCAACTACGTAGAATTCCAACGAACTTTCATGTAAGTATTGAATTTCCTCTTTTTCAATCCAAAAACTTACAATGTAGACATAAATTGTTGACGTCTTGAAGGTGTTCTAATATATAAAATGACTGCTCTAATTTTTTCTAAATAATGATTTATATGAGTCATACCGGCTTGGACAATTAAATTAATAATATGACACACACATCTCACATGAAAAAATTTTGAACCACGTGCACGTGTGAGAGTAGAAATACTCAGCAAAAACATATCAATTGCAGCTGTATTGGCAGATGCATTATCAAATGAAACGCTAAACAATTTATCAATAATTTCATATTCACTTAAAACAAACAGTATAGCTGCGTGAATAACTGAACCAATGAGAGGATATTCTAATTCAAGAAATGTAAGCAATTTTTTTTCCATCCGCCATTTACCATTAATCTCATGTATAGAGTGTGAAGTCACACGAAAATAACCAACCGTATTAATACCAGTCCAATAATCAGAAGAAATTGAAATAGCACCATTAAAATTGATAAAAGTATTAATTAATAATTTTTTCATGTCATGAAAAATTTTACTTAAATCACGTTTTAATGTATTTCTAGGTACTTTTGTAAGTTGAGGCTGAACATACCTTGCAGAAAATTTATCAAACGTTCATCTTCAGCAAATATCAATGGTTGTTCTGTTGCAGCAACATACCGAGCCAATCCTTCTTGCATGTTCTGTTGTGAATATCTGAATGATGTTAAACCAAAAGATCCAAAACCATATTGTGAGAGTTGAGTTTGTGTTGGGTCTTGTGGCCCGTGTTTTGTTTGACAAGTTTTCATATGTCGTCTAAGATGTCCAGTACCGCCTTTGCTTTTGGCACTTAAAGCATTTTTATAAAATCTGCACACTGCTACATCCACCATTTCACCTTTTTTTGTTTTGATATTTATCTAAATTAAAACATGACCAAACAATTGATGTTCTTTGTCGTTCGGAGGTAGTAGTAAGACCGGAAGTTGAAGAAGTAGAACCACTCTGGCTGGCTTGAGAAGTGGGAAGAGATCGCCCAGGTGGGACAATAAATATATTATTCGGATCAAATTCTGGTGTAGCAATTTCTTCATCTGCAACTTCCTCCCCCTCTTCAACAAAATTAAAATTCTCATCTAATTTGAAATGAGAGTGAGACATTTTATATAATTAGCGTTTTGGTAAATACTAAATAAAAGTAGTTGGAATATATTTGTGCAGGTGAAAAAATGAAAAAGTTTATTGAGCAAGAGAATGGAGATTCGTGGGTAAAATGGTGTTGAATGATGTTTCGCTTCGAGGAGACTGGGCAGAGGCAGAGCAGAGAGAGTAGTGTAGAGATGAGTAGATAAGACACGAGAGGTAGGCAGGTAGCGAGGAGATAGAGATTGAGAATTGTGAATATGTGATAACGTCAAAAATAATTTAATTGTTTAAATAGAGTAAAAAAGTAAAAATATTAACAGTCAAAACGGAGCAAACATGCAAAGCCTCCTACAATGCTGCAGGCTGCAGGCTGCAAACTGCAAAGCTTCCTACAAGGCTGCAGCAAATTAAACCATTGCATTTAATCATTTATTTGTCTGTTGGGTGAGTAATAATTAATAAAATTAATTTAGAATTTTTTTTTGTTATTAAAAATCAGAAATAGTCAATTGCTAAGCTGTAAAATTGAGCAGTCAACTAGTCATATTAATTTTACTGTTAATTCAGAATTTTTTTGGCCGTTGGCGTTGGGTGAGTAATAAGATTAATTTAGAATTTTTTGTTATTAAAAATCAGAAAAAGTTAATTGCTATTTGATGGTGCCCAACTGCCCATGCTGTAAAATTGAGTAGTCATATCAATTTTATTGTTAATTCAAAAAAAAATTGTCCGTTGGGTGAGTAATAAAATTAATTTAGAATTTTTTTGTTATTCAATAATGAGAAAAAATTAATTTCTAGGTGCACCATGCACATGCAGACATACTGAATTGAGTAGCCTGTAGTCATACGATATACTACTATTCTATACTCATCAATTTTACTGTTACACTTGTGAAATTTGAAAATTTTATCATTCTATCCAAACGTGCAGACGTGCAGTGCAATCAATTCAAGTTTCAGGATTTGAAAATTGTGAAAGTTTAAATAATAAAAAATTGGGATCATTGTGTGCATTTATGCTCGTGAGTTTATGCAACAATGCGATTTTCTTTTTTCTTTTTTTTAATTTTGATCCTTTTGTAAATGATCTTCATTTCTTTTAACATTTTCATTTATTTTTTAAATAATTTAATATCTTTTTCCTACCTACCAACCAAGCAGGCAAGCACTTGCCTCAGCCCTCACGAGTCATGGCTCCACAAAAATTAAAATTTCAAGATTCATTCATTCACAAATATTTATATTTCTCTAAGTATTTTTTTTACTTGCTCTTCAACTCTTCTTACTCCCACCGACAAAGTAAATAAAATTAATTTTTGTCTTTTTCTTACTATCTAATATTATATATACACGCCAATATGTTATGATGCTTTACAATTCTTATTCTTCTTCTTTTTCCTCTCAAACTTTCCAATATTCTAAAAGCCAAAATCATCATGAATCCGCAAGAGCATAATATGAACGTGGAAGAACCTCAACACCCTCAAGAAAATGCTAGGCCAAATCAATCTAGAAGGCGTTATTTAAATGAGCTTTTTCAAAATTTTACGATAATGAGGGAGGACATAATAGATAATGGTTTGCATCGTCCGTACAAACGGATGATTTTGACGTGCAACTATTGTCATCGAGAAATTATTTATTCAGAAAGTAATGGCACCTCGGGTTTACGTCGGCACGTGTCAAATTGTTTACCTCGCCACCTTAGCCAAGACAGAATTAACCTTGCTCGTTTACCCCATCCATAGTTGTGATTAATAAATGTTATTTCGTGCTCGTTATTCGTCAATTAGTCGTAGTTCGTGTTTCGTAGTTTTAACTTGTAAGTTGTGAGTTGTGATCTGTGATTTGTTAAATTGGTATCTCATAGTTATCGCTTATTGTAATTGTTATTTGAGGATTGTATTTTTAATTTTAATTAATCATTATTATGATCTATGAAATTAAATTTAATTAAATTTATGTATCGTTGTCTTATGAATTATTGGTTATTTTAAAATTAAATATATAGTTGTGAAATTATGATAAACTAATAATAAAATGTTAATATTAATATGATTATGAATTTATTATTATTGTTGTTATTGTTGTTGTTATTATTATTATTTTAGTAGGCTGGTGGGCTTAAAAAAGCACGCCAGGCACGTGGGGGGAAAAAATTGGCCTGCTTTTTTTGGGCACGGCCCACAGCATGAGCCCGCACGTGTCGTGGGCCTCGTGCTATGGGCCGTGCCGTGCCCACCTAAAAAACAATTGGGCACGGCACGACGTGGGCTGCATGTTAATGCAGGCACGGCCCATTGGCCATACTTATATCATACACATATTTAATTCAAAATACAGCAACTGCAAAACACTATTTTCATTCTTATTTTTGTTTTTAGAAAATACTAATTCAAAACAATACTAAATAGGAACTTAGTTTTAGTATGAATAATATTGTGTTAGTTTTACAAGCTTACATGCACCCTCAGATTTATTAGAAGTATCAATCCAACCCCCCAGTTACCCATTGACTGATATCTAACCCATTGACTGATCTTGACTCTCGAAAGTAACCATAATATCTATATTGTAATCTCACTTTAGTAACTAATAAATTTTAAAAATATAAACAAATCAATAATAACAAAATAATTAAAGTTGAAATCCAAGAAATTACCCAAAAAACCAAACTTAAACCAAACCTGAAAATTAAAATGCATAAAATTTCATTAATTTAAGTTGTGACAATGAGTAGTCCACGTTATATGATGAAGGAACAACTTCTATCATTTTACCAAGTTATTAATGATATGTTTATTTATTGGAGTGGGAGTGAAAAGTGTATATTCCTCTCACTCTAGTGTTTACTTACATATTCTAAGAGGTATGAGAATATCCACTCCGTTGATCCCACTCAATAGTCAATGCTGTGCAAACATCTTTGAAGTTGATCACACTCTTTCCATATATCAAGGTAGTTACAAAATGACTATATTCCTTTGGTAGTGAGTGTAACAAAATCACAGCCTTGACTTCATCCTTAATATCTTCATCAAGATTCTTCAAATCAGCAAGTAATTTTTCAAATCTTGAGACATGATCGTGCATTGACACCCCAGGCTTCATTTGAAAGCCATATGCTTGGCTCATTGCATGAAGGCGATTTTCAGGACTTTTCAGTAGGTATTTCTCGTCTAATGTACGCCACAAAGTCATCGCACACTCCTCATCTTTCACCAAGTATTTTACCTCTTTAGTTAAACAAGATCTAATCTGATCATAAGCTTTCTCGTTCATACGATCCCAAATTTCTTCATCATACAAGTGTCTTTTATTTTTCAGAACAACATCGAGATCGATTTGAATAAGGGAATCCATAACTTCGTGCCTCTACATGCTGAAGTTGATTTTCCCATCAAAATTTTCAACATCGATCTTTTGGCCTCATATAATAGGTGCTGAATAGCGATTTGACAAATCTCGTCTCCCACCTAAAGTGTCTCTTGAAATAGTTTCGGTAGATATCCCCCTAATTCTGGAAGTTTCACCTTCTACCATTTTCTCAACGAACTATTTCCATTTGAAAAACAACCTCTATGATGTTAATTTTGGGTGAATAAATGCACCAGAAAAGTTCCCAGGAGACTGGACAGGAACTCGGTCCCAATTAAAAACCAGAATCCTTAAACTCTTATTGCCTTATTGACAGAACTTTCCTAGAAATGCAAAAATACACACTACTTACAATAGACTGTCTCCCAAGTACAAATGGCCGTCTCTACCGTATTCGTGAATAGTACCGTATACAGAAATAGTACCATATACGTGAACAGTACCGTATCCCCCCCAAGTACGAACCTTCGGCTTTGATACCATTTGTTGTGTGCGGAATGCAGAATCAAGCACACCAAATAATTATAGAAAAATAAATGACACAAAATTTACGTGGTTCGGCCATATGCCTACGTCCCCGGGAGCGAAAAATAATTGTATTATTAACAATTATTTAAGTACAAATTTGAGTAAAGAAATCTCACTTTCCCAGGACCCAAATACACTCAGTACTCTCACACACACTCTCCAATTGCTCACACTCTCAGAAGCTTAGAAACTTATAAGCTTAACAAATCTTTGGGATAATTTCCAAATGAAGAATGCATCTCTATTTATAGCCAAAATTGTTGCACTGTTGCACCAAACCCTTGGTCAAATTGTCAATTAAATCTACAACTAAATTCTTCAAATTTGATAAACGCACGCAGGTGGTGCGAAGTTCTTCCAAATTGTCAATTATGCATGTGGCTTGTCTTTTCTCTTTTTACCAATTTGAATAAACAACTCACCAAAAATCTTTGACTTTTCAACAATACAAAATGTGGTATTATACATTTGAAGCATGAACCGACAAGACAATGTTGTGTCAATAATAAAGAAACGAAAAAAATGTATAAAATACAGATGTTGTAGTGCAACTTGGATTCTTTTTCTTTATAACTGCATCTATCATGGGATTATCAAAAAAAAAAAAAAAGAACTCTTGAGATTTTAAAATTTTGTAATTGCACTATCTTTGGATTATAAGAAGACTTCCTCTCTTTTAATACACCCTTAAAATACAGATGTTGCAGTGCAACTTGGATTCTTTTTCTTTATAATTGCACCTATCATGTGATTATAAAAAAAAAAAAAAAGAACTCTTGAGATTTTAAAATTTTGTAATTACACTATCTTTGGATTATCACTTCCTCTCCTTTAAGATGCCCTTGATCCATAAATGATCCAAAAAATAATTCATGAAATGAATTGATTATTTTGATAAATTTCAAGTATGCATACCTTTTATTGACGCATATTGCATAACTCCTCATTTCAATCAATGGATGCATTTGTTTACTTTTTCTTTCTTGTAAACTTTTGAATGGTCGTAATTCTATAGATAATTAATTAAGTGTTATTATTATCATTATTTTGTAGATGCACATGTGGGTTGGGGACATTGGGCCCTTGGGGGGCATGGATCTCAATACAGTAGAGGGCCAGAATATTTATTCTTCAAGTGGAACCACAACCAACGGCAAGGCTTTAAGCTTCCATTCCATGTTATTTTTCTGCACCAAATTGCAGAAACAACATTGATCATCCGAGGTCAAAGCCTTTCAAAAACTATAGTTGCAAGAAAAAGCATGGGATTGCGGTCAAAATTTTCTTGCGGTGAAAGGCTCGTAAACTGATGACAGTTGCTGGATTGTTTTGGGTATGAGGTGCTGTAACTTTTAAGTTACAGTTATTGTAAAAAATTATATAATTATAAAATAAAAGTTAGTAATATATAGTAAATATAAATTTTAAATAATAATTTTGATAAAATTTTTAAAGATCTAATAGATTTTTTATGATACAAGTAAAAAATTATATCAACATAACTCAAAGTTTCACAAAGAAATTAGTGTTCATTTAAATACTTTAAGATCAGAACTTTTAAGACAAAATGCCTCTACCTTAATTCCAAACGCACCCTCAATGATTTTAATATTATTCTCTTAAAAACATATATGTTGATTAGAGACAAGATGATCTGATTCAGCCAGTTGCAAAGGAAAGAGCATGTAGTGGAGTCCAAATTTTGATTTCTCTGAGTAAATTGTTTTTATTTTGCTACGAGGTAGAGTATATTGCATTCTTAAAAAATTCTTTGAACATTATATTTTTTGTATTACAAATATACCAAAAATTCAATTAATTTTTTCTTTATTAGTATAAACTAAATTTTGCCCGAATCGTTATCCTTGTAAGTGGAATTCTATTGTGAAACTAATAGTCCTTCCTAGTGCTAACTATCACTTTGAACATATGTGTCATCTCTGACAATAGCTTCCAGACCTGCAGCTACCCGCTTCTCAGCATTAGAAGTAATATCCACGTTGGCTTTCAACCAACCGTAATTAGGAAGAGGGCACCATTGTTTTTGTTCGTTAGTTTCCTTCATTGAAGCATAAGCCATAATTAGGAGGAGGGCAAGCTTCCAAATAACATTCCAAATGGTATTGTGAAAAATTTTCACCCTTTTGGTAAAAAAAAAGAACCTTATTTCTAGTTCTTTATTAACAATTTTATCACTTTAAGTTCTCTTTTTACTAAAAACATCATATATATTAATTTGTTGTTAATATAAATACGACTAAATATTTATGATTTAAAGATAGGTGTTGAATGGAGGCTGTCTCACACACAAAATACTGATATGAGAATATTACACTAAATTTTTTTTCCGCATTACAAAAAGTTTGAATTCAAGAATAAATAAGCAATATCAGGAACAAATTTTACAAAAAGCCTCCAGGACATGTCATATGAATTTGTGATACGAAAAATAGTATATTAGTCACTAGATCTTCATTCCACATTACAAAAAATTAGTAATGCAATCTAAATCGATATCAATTACTAATTTTATAGTGAATGGGTCCTTCATGAAAACAAGGAATATTTTTATAATTTAAAAAATTATTAACCATTTACTTGAGTTTACTTTGTGTCCAAAAATACTACAGAAACTTTAACTTGTTTAGTTTTTTTACCTTAATTTATAATTTATATTAGTCGCTCATTAAAAAAATAGAATTGTCTCATAAAAGGACACAATAAAAATTATTTTTACAGATTAAATTATTTCAAATATTATAAATTATTTTTTTTATAAATTGAAAAGAAAAGGAATAAATTTCACAATTTAAATTAGAAAACGATAAAATTTTATAAATAACTTTTATTTTATTTTCAATGTATCCCGTAACATCATTGTGAGTAATGTATCCTACTTGCAAACTGCAAAGTAAACGGCAGAATGCGGTTTGCGGACGGAAATGGGAAGAAAAGGACAAATGTTTCTCTTCTATTTTGGTAAAATTCTATTCTTCTTCTTTAACCCCAAATAATCAAAACCTCTCCAATGGCATTCGTATCCACAACTCGTTCATTTCATTTTACTTCAATTTCAATATCAGCTCTTAGATGTAATTTCTCATCTTCGTTCCCTCATACCAGAAAACCCACATCTTCAATTTCGGAAAATGAACCCTCCTATCCGACCACAACAGCAAAACTGAAGGAGTCGCTACGACTGACGGTCAAAGACCAAGCCTCACTCCTAAATTTCCTCAGAGAAAGGTTCAAATCATCCGGTGAAGGTGATATTACTACTATTACTCATAATGAAGCCTTTTGTATCTTTGATTACATGCTCAATATGCGCCCTTCTCCGCCTCCCGTCTCTTCCTTCAATATTTTGTTTGGTTGTCTCGCTAAGAATAAACATTATGAGACCGTCCTTTCACTCTTCAAGAGACTCAACTCAACGGGGTTGTTTCCAGATCTTTATACTTACAATATCTTGATTAACTGCTCTTGCAAAATGGGTCGAGTTTCTCATGGTTTTGTTTTTCTTGGGAGAATCCTCAGATCTTGTTTTGCTCCAGATGCTGTGACCTTTAATTCTTTGATTAAAGGTTTGTGTGCGGAGAGTAGAATCATGGAGGCCGCCGCATTATTTGCAAAACTTAAAGCGTTTAGTTGTGAGCCTAGTGTTTTCACATACAATACTTTGATTAATGGATTGTGTCGAACTGGCAACACAATTGTTGCTCTAAATTTATTTGAAGAGATGGCTAACCGAAATGGGGAATTTGGTGTTGTTTGTAAGCCAGACGCAATTACATACACTACTATTATCGATGGTCTTTGTAAGGAAGGCTTTGTGGACAAGGCCAAGGAACTGTTTCTACAGATGAAGGATAAGAATATTAACCCCAATGTGGTTACTTATACCTCTTTGATTCGCGGTTTTTGTTATGCTAATGATTGGAATAAGGCAAAGCATTTGTTTATTGAGATGATGGATCAAGGGGTACAGCCTCATGTTGCGACTTTCAATGTGATCATGGTTGAGCTCTGCAAGAATAGGAAGATGGACGAAGCAAGTAGGCTGTTAGAATTGATGATTTTGAGAGGAGTGAATCCCAACACATCTACTTATAACACATTAATTGATGGTTATTGCTTAACTGGCAAAATAGACCGTGCAAGGGAATTATTTGCTTCTATGGAGAGTAACGGGTGCATGCATGATGTTGTTAGTTACAGCATATTAATAAATGGGTACTGCAAGACTAAGGATGTAGAGGAAGCTTTAAATCTTTATAGGAAAATGCTGTCTAAAGGAGTTTGGCCAACAGTTGTCACATATAGCACCTTGTTTCTTGGCCTTTTTGAAGTACACCAGGTTGAGCATGCTTTAAAACTGTTTGATGAGATGCAGCGTAATGATGTGGCAGCTGATACCTTTATGTATAATACCTTTATTGACGGGCTCTGCAAGAATGGTTATATTGTAGAGGCAGTTGAACTATTTCGTACTCTGAGAATTCTCAAGTATGAACTTAATATCGTATCCTACAACTGCCTCATTGACGGATTATGTAAATCCAGCAGACTTGAAATTGCATGGGAACTGTTTAGTAGTTTGCCTCGTGTAGGCCTAATGGCAGATGCTGTAACATATAACACCATGATCCATGGGCTTTGTAATGATGGGCAAATGGACAAGGCACATGATTTATTTCTTGATATGGAAGCAAAGGGTTTAGAACCCAATTTTGTCATATTTAATACGCTTATGCTGGGTTTCATCCACAATAATGAGACATCAAAAGTTATTGAACTCCTTCACAGAATGGATAAGAGAAATGTAATGCCAGACGCATCTATACTCTCAATTATTGTGGACTTGCTTGTTAAGAATGAAATTAGTTTAAACTCGATTCCACAATTCAAGAGACACAAGTAAGTCAATGAGCTGAATGCTGATTTACTTGCATGTTTTTTCTGCCTAAAATCTGGATCTGGAGAATCCCATTCTTATTACAACATGTGAAGTATTGTTGCATAGTGATGGCATGTCCCAGGTTCTGTTCGTGGATTCTGTTTGCAGATATGGATGACTCATCAGATAAGTTTCAAAGTCTGGCAACTTTTTGTAGTAAAATTACTTTTTATTATTCAGGTCATATGTTTTCCTTCTATAATGCATATTTTTCATTAGCTGGAAGTGCAAAGTTTTTATGCTCTTTCTGTATGACCACTTTTTCTTCTCTAAATAGATAAAATGGCATTTAGTTTTTCGTTTGTGAGGCTACTAGGTTTGTGTTGAAACTTTCAGCTAGTTAAATTGATTGTCTTTGATATCTAGAACTTCTAGTTGTACTAATTGGTACTTTGAGTATATGAGATTGCTGACTGTAATGGGAATTGATGCCAAATTAATTATGCATCAGGTTTTTCAACGTGTTCATCTTTTATTTCTGTTAACATTTTGCCTTTGGACATGCTGGAATTTTTTTGGTTTCAGTGATACAAAGCATCATGATTGTGTGTTTTGGTATTTGTATACCATGTATTGGCAAGACAAAGTTTGTTGAAACTGAGAAACTTTTCTCTGCCTTCCATTCTTGTTTCATATTCTTATGCTAACAAATGTTGATCATGATGAGTCTCCTCTTTTCTTTGCAACCCACGTATAAAGTCTTGGCCATAAGCCTCGAAGCCTATTGGCTATTGCAGCGGTGAGTTCACTCTCAGGAATCAAATCTTTCAAATTCGAGGAAATTATAAAAAATTGCAAATGTCTAGAAGGCAAATGTGGTCTAAAGGTCCTTTTTGTTATCACTCACACAACATTACTCAGAGTATCAGATTTCTGATTATTCTAGAAGACAATTCTTCGAAGCATGTGTTTGAGATGCGTGTAGAGCCTTGGAATTATATGATTAATTCTCTTTAATTTCCAGCCATAGTTATATGCAGGCCAGTTAATCCCCTTTTTTATACACCCCCTCTTTTTCCTTTTTGCTATGGATTGTGTTTCCTACTTTTACCTGCGTTGTGGTTTTAGAACGTGCTAAAGTAAGTGTGCAAATAACAATGAAGAATTGAAGATGGTGATGGGTTTACTCATCATTTTCTTTTTGAAAGCAATGCGTTTTACGCGGCAATCTTTTTGATCTACGTTGTAAAAAAAAATTGACTGATTTTGAAGGTCCATCTTGGTTCTGGCATTGTTGCAGCCTTGAAGTTTGCTAACGTTTCCTGCTGGATAAATTAGACCGAAATAGTTTTAAATAGAGAAAAGTTTGTCTGGATAGCCTGGTTTTGAATTGAATTTAACAGAAAATGAACTTCGAACATATGCTCCAACTACTCTGGCATAACATTGGCGATTGGCCTCCATTTTTTTTAACTACTTTTGGTAATCTTTTTTGGTTTATGCTTTGCAGTAATAAAATGTTAATCCTTTCTTCTCATGAATGTTTTCTTGACCTGAAATGTTAATCATTTCTTCACGTTGAAGCATAAAACTACTACAGGCCCAGGGCCGCAATATATGGAAGAAAATGCTTGTTTAGTAGGACCCTTTAATTAGGATATTAGCCACTCAATTTGGAGATCTTATGGACCAACAATCTCTCTGAAACGTCACATTCACATATTTGATTGAAAGGGGAATTAAGGAATTTCAGGTGGCTCAGAAATGTAACTGACTTTACCCAATAATGGCAGAAGTCAATAATTCATTGACTACATGAGTACTTTACGATAAAGAAACAATACCAGCCAACATCGACGTGCAGCAAGAACATGAAAGAAAGAAGATCACATGAATCAATCAAAACCAAATGATAAAATTACTGATGCCCCTTCATGTCATTCAAGAAATGGATAAAATAGGAATACAAGTTCATGTTGGGATTATGTATTAAAAATAAAAATAAGCATGCATCATTATATATATGTGTAAGTAGACAAAGTATTGATCTCTGGGGATTAGCTAGCCTTTAAACAATCAGTGGTGTTCCCACTACCAGGGTGGCAGATTGTGTTTTTGTCTCTGAATCTGGGGCATATCTAAAAAGCTAAAAGATTTACTTTCTATCTTCAAGCACAAGAGCCTACCATTATGATCTGATTTAATCTAGTCCACTAACTTGGCTTTTTTTAATTTATATACCATTTTTTGCTATCCATCTACATTGACAAGACAAATTGCACAGTTTATCCTGGAAATCATCCAACACCAAGTTCCAATGTCTTGGAGGATGATCACCTTCTTTTACCCGTATACTTAGCTTTAAAGAAAATTATATTATTTCATTAGAGTTATTTTCATGATTGGCATTACCATTTCAAATCAAATGTATCTCAATAATCTATAATAGTATATCGGTTCCTTGTTTAACTTCAATGCTCTCTCTCCATTTCAGGTTTCATTCGGACCAAGTATTCCCTTTCTCATGTGTACGAGATGTCAACCTTGGCAAGTTAAAAAGAAAATGAGTAGTCATTTTCAATCAGTCTAGAACTTTCTCTAGGGGCAACTGGACCCCCAACTTCTCAATCTATTTTGTGTTTGTGTGTGTGTGTGTAACACTCCACATACTACTAGCAAACTAGTTGTTCGGGAAATTCTACATAAGGTGCTCTGTAACTCGAAGTTCAACAAAATGTTCTAAAATTAGATATTACAATGGTGGGATTCTGTCTTTTATCTCTTGTTTCTCTTCCCTTAATCGTTTCTTGGCATGTTTTATCAGCCTTTCCTTTGGGTCATTTTGTAGGACGGGTTACACCAGCTAAACACATGGGAAGGTCATGTAGACTGGAGGAATAAAGCTGCCCTGTGAGGCCGTCATGGTGGCATGCTTTGCCGCTTGTTTTGTCTTGGGTCGGTCTATTTTTCCCATTACTAAAGCACATTTTCCACCGTTTTCTCACATGCTTACCCTAATGTAAAAACCTTAGCTGCTGCGTACCGTCAAACATTTAGACTTTATAGTAAAAGAAATTATATATTAAGAGAAATATTATATTTGCATGTTGATATGAATTAGCACTAGAAACATGAGGCTTGCTAATTAGAATTGTTATATTGTCGAACTCAGCTGTGGAGGCACTGGAGAATCCAGTATATCTGGTCAATGCAAGCAACCTTGTGCTGTATCTTTCAAAGTTTATGCGTTTTTCACCATCCAGCTCTGCAAACAGAGTTGCCAATTTCACGGGCACAGCCTTCCTCTTTGCTCTACTTGGTGGCTTTTTAGCGGATGCTTTCTTCACCACCTACAGCATCTATTTCATAAGTGCGGCAATAGAATTCATGATAAGCTTTTTGTTAGGATCAAACTTTTTAAGTTGTCATATATTTTTGTAATTTCTTACTAACAAGGTAGAGTTGCCTATTTTCATCCGATTCTCATGCCTCATACAATTTTCTTGGGATTTGCTTCGATGCCTCTGTGACTCACCAGGAAACTCAAAAACTTTCTAAAACTTACTCCAAATACACATTTCTTTGGATTAAACTTCATCTGGTACTTCCTCAGCAAACCAAAGGTTTCTTATGCTGCACGTGCTTACTCGAGTTGTGAGACTTTGTGATAATGCCATCCTTATATGCCTCCATTATGTTCCCAATCCGCAGCTTGAAGATCTTATTCACGAGTCTCTAGTATGTTGCTCATACATTTTTCAAGCCAAAGGACACGACATTATAACAATACAGCCCTTGGTTAGTAACAAAAGAAGTATGCTCCTCATCCTGCTCGAACATTGGTGCATGGTTATTATTTTATGAACATTTACAATATGTTAGGGCACAAATTTAGAAATACTGTTTTTTAAATTTTCAAGTTAAAAAATAAATAACTTAATATTTATTTTAAAAAAATAAACAACTTAAGTTAAAAAAAAATATATAATTAAGAATCAAACATTCAGCTCTATTCAAAATTTAAATTAATTCACACATATTTAAATTTTAAACAAGAAAAATATACCACCTAAATGTTTATGGCTTAAAATCATCTAATAATCATGGCCCATTTTACCTGTCTAAACATGAAATTTTGTGTAGACTTATGTTTAAGCAGGAGGACAATGTGAGAAAATGACACTTCAATTAACAATTTGTATGCCAACTGAGTAATTTTTGTTGTTTTTTGATAACAAAACAAGCCTAGCACGAGCTTAGGCTTTAGCCAACTGAAAAAATTTCCCCATTCAAATTAGAAACAATAAAATCTGATAATTAACTATTATTCTGAGCCAATCAAACAGGCAGTGAGGCATGATTTGTTACGATCCAAAAGCTTAACATTATTGTGAGTAATGTATGCCACTCGTAAAATTAACTGGTTTTCTTCTTCTTTTTCAACCCCAAATAATCAAAAGCTCTCCAATGGCTTTCGTATCCTTAGCTCGTTCATTTCATTTTACTTTAATTTCAATATCAGCTCTTAGATGTAATTTCTCATCTTCGTTCCCTCATACCAGAAAACCCACATCTTCAATTTCGGAAAATGAACCCTCATATCCGACCACAACAGCTAAACTGAAGGAGTTGCTACGACTGACAGTCAAAGACCGAACCTCACTGGAAAATTTCCTCAGAGAAAGGTTCAAATCATCCGGTCAAGGTGATATTACTGCTATTACTCCTAATGAAGCCTTTTGTATCTTTGATTACATGCACAGTATGCGCCCTTCTCCGCCTCCTCTCACTTCCTTCAATATTTTGTTTGGTTGTCTTGCTAAGACCAAACATTATGATACTGTCCTTTCACTCTTCAAGAGACTCAATTCGACGGCGTTGTTTCCAGATCTTTACACTTACAATATCTTGATTAACTGCTTTTGCAAAATGGGTCGAGTTTGTCATGGTTTTGTTGTTCTTGGGAGAATCCTCAGGTCTTGTTTTACTCCAGATGCTGTGACCTTTAATTCTTTGATTAAAGGTTTGTGTGCGGAGAGTAGAATCGTGGAGGCCGCCGCATTGTTTACGAAACTTAGAGTGTTTGGTTGGGTGCCTAATCTTTTTATATACACCACTTTGATTAATGGATTATGTCGAACTGGCCATACAATTGTTGCTCTTAATTTATTTGAAGAGATGGCTAATGGAAATGGGGAATTTGGTGTTGTTTGTGAGCCAGACACTGTTACATACAGTGCTATCATCGATGGTCTTTGTAAGGAAGGTTTTGTGGACAAGGCCAAGGAACTGCTTTTGCAGATGAAGGATAACAATATTAACCCTAACGTGGTTACTTATACCTCTGTGATTCATGGTTTTTGTTATGCTAATGATTGGAATGCGGCCAAGTGTTTGCTAATTGAGATGATGGACCAAGGGTTGCAGCCTAATGTTGTGACTTTCAATGGGATCATGGACGAGCTTTGTAGAAATGGAAAGATGGATGAAGCAAGTAGGTTGTTGGACCTGATGATTCAGCATGGTGTGCGTCCAGATGCTTTTACCTATAACACATTAATGTATGGGTTTTGCTTGACTGGTAGAGTTAATCGTGCGAAGGAACTATTTGTTTCTATGGAGAGTATGGGTTGCAAACATGATGTTTTTAGTTACAGTATTTTGATAAATGGGTACTGCAAGAATAAGAAATTAGACAAAGCATTAAGTCTTCATAGTGAAATGCTTTCTAAAGGAATAAAGCCAACAGTTGTCACATATAACATCCTGTTTCTTGGTCTTTTTGAAATACACCAGGTTGAGCATGCTTTAAAACTGTTTGATGAGATGAGGCGTAATCATGTGGCAGCTAATACATATATATACACTGCCTTTATTGACGGGCTCTGCAAGAATGGTTTTGTTCTAGAGGCACTGGAATTATTCCGTGCTATAAGAAATAGCAAATATGAACTTAATATTGTATCCTACAGCTGCCTCATTGATGGATTGTGTAAAATAGGCAAACTGGAAACTGCTTGGGAACTGTTTCAAAGTTTGCCTCGTGGAGTCCTAATAGCAGATGTTGTAACATATAACATTATGATCCATGCGCTTTGTACTGATGGGCAAATGGACAAGGCACATGATTTGTTTCTTGATATGGAAGCAAAAGGTGTAGCACCTGATTGTGTCGCATTTAACACGCTTATGCTAGGTTGCATCGGCAATAATGAGACATCAAAAGTTGTTGAACTCCTTCACAGAATGGATGAGAGAAATGTAGTCCCAGATGCATCTACACTTTCAATTGTTGTGGACTTACTTGTAAAGAATGAAATTAGCTTAAACTCAATTCCACAATTCAAGAGTCAAAGGTAAGTGAGTTTAATATTGATTTAGTCGCATGTTTCTTCTGCCTGAAAACCTGATCTGGAGGATCCCATTCTTATTACAACATGTAAAGGAGTGTTGTCTAATGTTGGCATGTTCCTAGGTTCTGTCCATGGATTCTGTTTGCAGACATGGCTAACTTCTTGTTCAACAGATAAGTTTTAAAGTCTTTCAACTTTATGTTGTAAAATAACTTTTTTATTATTCAATTCATGAGTTTTCTTTTTATAAAATGGCATTTTATTTCCCTCTTGTGAGGGTACAAGGTTTATGTTTAAACTTTCTGTTAGTTACATTGGTTGTTTTTGATATAGGGAACTTCCAGTTGAACTGATTTGTAATTCGAGTATATAAGATTACCAACTGTAATGGGAATTGATGCCAAATTAATGCTAGATTGTTTGTGGTCTGAATGATACTACACATCTAAGTAATTGCCCAAATCTTTTGTTCCTTGTTACATGGCATTCAATTGAAGGAGGACTCATGATTGTGTGTATTGGTGGTATTTGTTATACTATGTATTGGCAAGACAAAGTTTCTTGAAACTGACAAACTCTTCTCTATGAAGATTGAAGACAATATGGTAAGATAAAATTTATCAAAGGCATATATGCTTGCCAGGGCTGGACCTTTGATTATTAGTCCTCGCCTTTCGTTCTTGTTTCATATTCTTCTGCTAACAAATCTTGATCATGATGAGTCTTCTTTTTTCTTTAAAAAAAAAAACCGACACGTAAAGTCTTGGCCATAAGCCTCAAGACCTATTGGCTATTGCAGTGGTGAGTTCTCTCTCAGGAATCGTATCTTTCAAATTCAAGCGAATTTGAAGTAATTGCAAATGCCTATAAAGCAAATTGTGTAAAGGTCCTTTCTTTTTTTTTTGAAAGGGAAATAACACTTTCATTAACAGAAAGAAGCAAACAAGGACATAAGTTCTGAAGGGTAAGAACCCACCCAAACAACATTTTGACATTTCTCTAAAGCTACTTTGGCTAGAGAGTGAGCAATTGCATTACAAGATCTAGGTATATGCTGGACTTTAACCTGATTAAAATTCTTCATTGAGCTTTGAATAGCTGCCACTACCCAGAAGATCTCTTTTATGCTGCTCTGTCTGTTGTTCACAAAACTCGCTACCTCTAAAGAATCTGTCTCAACAATTAAGGAGGGTAGCTTTGCAATTCCAGCAACCTGCAAGCCGAACTCCATGGCTTCTGCCTCTACATAGGCCACATCTCCACAAAACTTTGAACAATTAATTGCTGCAGCCACTACAGTTCCCTCTGCATTTCTGATAATTGCTCCCAAACCCGATATTTGCTTGTTTCGGTTTGTGGCTGCATCCACATTAAGCTTAAAACATCCAGCTGGAGGGGGGGTCCAATTTTACTGAACCATTCCTGTCTGCTGATCCTTTCACTATCTACATTTTACTGCTTGGTTATGGTGTGACGCAACATTACTTATTATCGGAGAAGACCATTCTTCGAACCATGTATTTGAGATGCGCGGAGAACCTTTGGAAGACCATTTCCCTTTTCTTTTATACAGTTATTTGCATTGACAACTTGAGCTTGCAGTCTTGTGAGTTTTTTAACATACCAAAGTAAGCATACACATGACAAAGAAGAATGGAAGACTGTGAAGGGTTTACTTGTCATTTTTTTGAAACCAGAGTGCGTCTTGTGCGGCTATGTTATTTGACTGATTGTGAGGATATTTAAAGATCGTCCTTCTTGGTTCTGCTTATGGTTAGTGTGAACTTAGTATCGTAGGCTTATGCGAAAGAATGATACATCAGAAGTTATTCAACTTCTTCACTCAATGGATAAGGAGAAATTTAATGCCGGATGCATTTATGTTTTCAATTGTTGTGGACTTACTTGTTAAGAAAGAAATTAGATGAGTTTAATGTTGATTTAGCAGCATTTTTTTTTTCCCTTGCCTGCCTAAAAGCCAGATCTGGAGAGTCCCTTTCGTCTTATAAAATATAAAGGAGTGTCGCATAGTGATGTCATCATGTTCACAGGTTCTACTCGCAGACACGGCCAGCGCTTTTGATGCGTATTACATAATTAGAAATTTATTCATATTTATATGAGATATCTACTTTAGGACACAGTTTAATGATCACGGAACCTAACTATTTAATAATAATCTAACCTATCTAAACATGAAATTTCCTGCTGGCTTATGATTGAGTAAGAGGATAATAATGTAAGAAAATTAATATTTTTAATTTACAATTTGTATGCCAAGTGAAAATTTTCACAATTTAAACTAGAAACACATAAAATTTAATAATTAAATATTATTTGAGCCAATTAACTTGTGGGACATTTATGTGTTACGGTCCCAAAAGCATGACATTATCGTGAGGACAATTAGATTAACGATAAAACACGGTTTACGGACTGATTATCAAGGTATTGTTAATATTCGGAAATGGAAAGAAAAGGGGGTGGGGCTTATATTTCTCTTCTGTTTTGGTAAAACTCTATTCTTCTTCTTCTCCAACCCCAAATAATCAAAAGCTCTCCAATGGCTTCCGTATCCTCAACTCGTTCATTTCATTTTACTTCAATCTCAATATCAGCTCTTACATGTACTTTCTCATCTTCATGCCCTCACACGAGAAAGCGCACATCTTCAATTTCAAAAAATGAACCCTCGTATCCGACTACAACAGCTAAGCTGAAGGAGGCGCTACGACTGACAGTCAAAGACCGAGCCTCACTCGAAAATTTCCTCAAAGAAAGGTGCAAATCATCAGGTCAAGGTGATATTACTACTTTTACTCCTAATGAAGCCTTTTGTATCTTTGATTACATGCACAGCATGCGCCCTTCTCCGCCTCCCGTCTCTTTCTTCAATATTTTGTTTGGTTGTCTTGCTAAGAATAAACATTATGATACTGTCCTTTCACTCTTCAAGAGACTCAATTCAACTGGGTTGTTTCCAGATCTTTATACTTACAGTATCTTGATTAACTGCTTTTGCAAAATGGGTCGAGTTTCTCATGGTTTTGTTGTTCTTGGGAGGATCCTCAGGTCTTGTTTTGCTCCAGGTGCTGTGACCTTTAATTCTTTGATTAAAGGTTTGTGTGCGGAGAGTAGAATCATGGAGGCCGCCGCATTATTTGCAAAACTTAAAGCGTTTGGTTGTGAGCCTAGTGTTTTCACATACAATACTTTGATTAATGGATTGTGTCGAACTGGCAACACAATTGTTGCTCTAAATTTATTTGAAGAGATGGCTAACGGAAATGGGGAATTTGGTGTTGTTTGTAAGCCAGACGCAATTACATACACTACTATTATCGATGGTCTTTGTAAGGAAGGCTTTGTGGACAAGGCCAAGGAACTGTTTCTGCAGATGAAGGATGAGAATATTAACCCCGATGTGGTTACTTATACCTCTTTGATTCAAGGTTTTTGTTACTCTAATGATTGGAACGAGGCTAATTGTTTGCTAATTGAGATGATGGATCAAGGGGTACAGCCTAATTTTGTGACATTCAGTGTGATCATGGATGAGCTCTGCAAGAATGGGAAGATGGAAGAAGCAAGTAGCCTGTTAGAATTGATGGTTTTGAGAGGAGTGAATCCCAACACATCTACTTATAACACATTAATTGATGGTTATTGCTTAACTGGCAAAATAGATCGTGCAAGGGAATTATTTGCTTCTATGGAGAGTAACGGGTGCATGCATGATGTTTTTAGTTACAGCATATTAATAAATGGGTACTGCAAAACTAAGGATGTAGAGGAAGCTTTAAATCTTTATAGGAAAATGCTGTCTAAAGGAATTAGTCCAACAGTTGTTACATATAGCACCTTGTTTCTTGGCCTTTTTGAAGTACACCAGGTTGAGCATGCTTTAAAACTGTTTGATGAGATGCAGCGTAATGATGTGGCAGCTGATACCTTTACGTATAATACCTTTATTGACGGGCTCTGCAAGAATGGTTATATTTTAGAGGCAGTTGAACTATTTCGTACTCTGAGAATTCTCAAGTATGAACTTAATATCGTATCCTACAACTGCCTCATTGACGGATTATGTAAATCTGGCAGACTTGAAATTGCATGGGAACTGTTTAGTAGTTTGCCTCGTGTAGGCCTAATGGCAGATGTTGTAACATATAACACCATGATCCATGGGCTTTGTAATGATGGGCAAATGGACAAGGCACATGATTTATTTCTTGATATGGAAGCAAAGGATTTAGAACCCAATTTTGTCATATTTAATACGCTTATGCTGGGTTTCATCCACAATAATGAGACATCAAAAGTTATTGAACTCCTTCACAGAATGGATAAGAGAAATGTAATGCCAGACGCTTCTATACTCTCAATTGTTGTGGACTTGCTTGTTAAGAATGAAATTAGTTTAAACTCGATTCCACAATTCAAGAGACACAAGTAAGTCAATGAGCTGAATGCTGATTTACTTGCATGTTTTTTTCTGCCTAATATCTGGATCTGGAGAATCCCATTCTTATTACAACACGTGAAGTAGTGTTGCGTAGTGATGGCATGTCCCCAGGTTCTGTTCATGGACTTTGTTTGCAGACATGGATGACTCTTTGTTTCATCAGATAAGTTTCAAAGTCTGGCAACTTTTTGTTGTAAAATTACTTTTTATTATTCAGGTCATATGTTTTCCTTCTATAATGCATCTTTTTCATTAGCTGGAAGTGCATAGTTTTTATGCTCTTTCTGTATGACCACTTTTTCTTCTCTAAATAGATAAAATGGCATTTAGTTTTTCGTTTGTGAGGCTCCTAGGTCTATGCTGAAACTTTCTGTTAGTTAAATTGATTGTCTTTGATATCTAGAACTTCTATTTGTACTAATTTGTACTTTTGAGGATATGAGATTGCCAGCTGTAATGGGAATTGATGCCAAATTAATTATGCATCCGGTTTTTCAACGTTTTCATCTTTTATTTCTGTTAACATTTTGGCTTTGGACATGCTGGATTGTTTTTGGTTTCAGTAATACAAAACATCTAACTAATTGTCCAAAGTTTTTCATTCCTTGTGGCATAGCATTCAATTGAATGGTGAGTCATGAATCATGATTGTGTGTTTTGGTATTTGTATACTATGTATTGGCAAGACAAAGTTTGTTGAAACTGAGAAACTTTTTTCGGCCTTCCATTCTTCTTTCATATTATGCTAGCAAATCTTGATCATGATGAGTCTCCTCTTTTCTTTACAACCCACATATAAAGTCTTAGCCATAAGCCTCAAGGCCTATTAGCTATTGCAGCAGTGAGTTCACTCTCAGGAATCAAATCTTTCAAATTCGAGGAAATTTGAAAAAATTGCAAAATGTCTACAAAGCAAATGATCGAAAGGTCCTTTTTGTGATCACTCACACAACATTACTCAGAGTATCCACGTTTTACAGTTGGTTCTGTTGTGCAAATAGCATTTCTGATTATTCTAGAAGACAATTCTTCGAAGCATGTATTTGAGATGCGTGTAGAGCGTTGGAGTTATATGATTAATTCTCTTTAATTTCCAGCCATAGTTCTATGCAGGCCAGTTAATCCCCTTTTTTGTACCCCCCCCTTCTTTTTAATTTTTTTCCTATGGATTGTATTTCCTTTTTTTTTTTCTACTTTTACTTGCGTTGACCATTTGAGCTTGCTGTCTTGTGGTTTTAGAACCTGCTAAAGTTAGCGTGCAAATGACAATGAAGAATTGAAGAAGGGGGAGGGTTTACTCGTCATTTTCTATTTGAAAGCAATGTGCTTTATGCGGCGATGTTATTGATCTACGTTGTGAAAAAATTTGACTGATTTTGAAGATCCTTAAAGATCGTCCATCTTGGTTATGGCATTGTTGCAGCCTTGAAGTCTGCGAAACGATTCCTGCTGGATAAATTGAACGGCTGCCTCATTGATGGATGATGTAAATCTGGCAGACTTGAGTTTGCATGTGAATTGTTTCGTAGTTTGCCTCGTCGAGTCCTAATGGCAGATGCTGTAACATATAACATCATGATCCATGGGCTTTGTGGCGACGGCCAAATGGAAGAAAATGCTGTGGCGCCGAATGTCATCACATTTGGTACGTTTATCCATGGTTTTATCCGAATCAATGTGATTGACCTTATTCACAAGATGAGGGAGAAAAAAGTAATGCCAGATGCATCTATAGTTTCAATCGTTGTGGACTTACTTGTAAAGAATGAAATTAGTCTGAACTCACTTCCGTCGTTTCCTGTCCAAGAGCGGCAGGGGGAAGTTGATGAGTCAAATGTCAAGTTGTAGCAGCATGTGCTTTCAGCCCAAAACCCTGATCTGCAGCATCTCATTCATGTTACAAAATGACATGTCGCCTGGTGACAGCATGTTCTCTCCGGTGCTGTGATGACCAACTGCACGTGGTTGTTGATGCCAAATTAAATATGGTATCATGTTTTTCAACTTGTTATTTACTATAGCGCTTCCATTTAACGGCCACAAGAAACTGTAAAATCACCCTCTGTCATGTTCCCTCTTAATGAACCATCACTTCGGAAGCTAATGAATTTGTTGCACCTTGTCACTTTATTGGTACTTGATTGTCATTTGTGCTTTGAATTTATTGCCTATTTTATCCTTGCTGCACTCTTTGCATAATCACCTTTGAGGGCTGCTAGTTTGTATAATTGAAAAACCTTATATAAATTGCAAGCTTTTTCATTTTAACTTTTTGTAAATTTCCGGTGTATGTCTCTTCTGTCAAATGATTCATTCTCCATGCTGCTAGGGCCTAGGCTTATGATCCTTCTGTGAAATGATTTACCCTCACCTGCAGACAGACATTTATCACATTCAAGAAATCTTCAAACAATGTGAAAAATGCTTACCCTCACCTGCACACAGACATTTATCACATTCGAGAAATCTTCAAACACGACATAAACGTAACTGTTTACATGAAAAGTGGCAGATACTTGGTGAAATTACCGATTAAACTTCCAAATAACATTCCAAATGGTATTGTGAAAAATTTTCACTCTTTTGGTAATAAAAAAGAACTTTATTTCTAGTTCTCTATTAACAATCTTACCACTAAGTTCTCTCTTAAGTAGAAACATCATATATATTAATTTATTGTTAATATAAACAAAACTAAATATTTATGACTTAAAAGATAGGTGTTGAATAGAGGCTATCTCACAGAAAAAAAAAAAAAGTATTTGAAAGCAATGGTGATATCATAATTTTTTATACTGATAAGAGAGTATCACACTAGATTTTTTTCCGCATTACAAAAAGTTTGTATTCAAGAATAAATAAGCAATATCAAGAACAAATTTTACAAAAAGCCTCCAGGCCATGTCGTATGAATTTGTGATACCAAAAATAGTATACTAGTCAATATATTTTCTTTCCACATTACAAAAATTAGAAATGCAATCTAAATCGATATCAATTACTAATTTTATAGTGAAAAGTGTCCTATACGAAAGCAATGAATTTTTTCATAATATAAGAAATTATTAGTCACTTACCCTAAATTTACTTTGTGTCCAAAAATACTACAAAAACTTTGACTTGTTTATATTTTTACCTTAATTTATAATTTATATCAATCGCTCACTAAAAAGATAGAATTACCTCATAAAATGACAAAATAAAAACAAATACAAATGACAATACCAGTAATTTTATAAAGATAATCCAGTCCTTTTGGCACCAAATTACATATTAAATTATTTTAAATATTATAAATTATTTTTAGATTGAGAGAGGAACCCTGGTCATTTTAACGATCATGGCCATTTTTTTTTTATGAGACTATTGCTCATGATATTTACAATCATATATATACTGAGACCCGTTTACATCAATTCTGATATGGTACCGCTCAGATTTTTAATCCTCTCAAATATTCGAGGGACGTCAACTCCCCTCCTGAGAGAAAGACTGCTTTCATTCAAGCTCTGGGGCTCCGAGGAAGGAAATTTAAATTAAACTCCTGCAATGCGTCTGCGAGGGCTCGAACCCCTTCCCCCACTTTTGTGAGGGAGGGGTTTTGGCCACTTGGGCTAAGCCCAAGTAGTTTCGATCATGGCCATTTAATCTATCTAAACATTGATATTTTGAGTAGACTTATGTTTGCGTAGGAGGATAATGTAAAAAAAGTGGCACTTTTATTCATCCGGTCAAGGTGATATTACTACTATTACTCCTGTTTGATAACGGAAAAAAGAGGAAAAAATGGAGAGTGGAGCCATTACTTTTATCTCATCCTTAACTTCCGAAAGTGGAGGAGAATAAAGGGGAAAAGAGGGGAGTGGGGCGTGACCTTAAAAGGATTATTCATTTATTTTTTCGGGGGTCCCCAGGGCATCTTTTTCTCTCTTCTTCTCATGGAAAATTCTTTCTTTTACACTCTACTTGACTTTTCTGCAACTTATGAAGCCATATGAGTGGTGGCATAAGTTTTTCGCAAATGCTCAGAAACTGCCTTGAGCGTCAGAGGGTTCACGCCGGAAAAACTTCCGGTGCCTCTGACCGTCTTCTATGATTTTAGGTATTCGAAGGTTAATCGCTAGTGGTTGCAGGACATCTTGACAATTGGCCAATCGATTCTCCATAAATAAATCTAATGCTGGTGTAGAAGTCTGATGTTAAGTCGCTAATAGACTGGATCAAATTTGGGCATCAACATTTGGCGCCGTCTGTGGGGAATCGGTACAAAAAACCAACTTATTGTCTCTATCAATTTTTCATCTAGCCAAGCCAAAGGCAGAATATTATCATGCACAAATTGATAAGCTGGCTCAAACACGGAAACCAATCAAGGCTGGATGGCATGCTTACCCAAGGTTTTGGCTTATTTATCGCTTTAAGTATATTGTCATTAAAATTCAATTTCCAATTGCTATGATGATTAATTTACCAAATGAGAGATGCTTGGAAATTCTTTAATAACATGCATGTTTCAATACCGTGCATGATATATTTGCTGAAATTGAATATTATCCCTTGGAATTCGTTGATAATATTCCTTTACAAAATTAGCTTGTTAGAATGGGCTTCATTCATAATTCAAGATTACATGCTATTATATTTGCAAATGAATTAATTTAATATTTTCCAACAACATGCTTGACATAATGTTAACAATTCAGCTTTATTATGGCTAATTATTAAACTTCGTTATGGCTAATTAGATGTGTAATGCTGCTGCCATCATTATTTTGCTGATGTATTCATATTTCTTGATTGATTGTTCTCTTTTCATCGAACTCAAGATATAAAGTCTGTCCAAAAGAGCAATCGATTTGCGGTATTATCAAAGTTCAATTTCTTAAAATAAAAATTACACATATAGTCAAATTCATTTGGTGGTAAGCATAAAAAATCCACGGATCTTTGGTTTCTTCAAGATATTTCCTGCTGGTTTTACACCCCATCAATTAATCATGCAGCTAGTTTTCATGTGAAGAATATGCAGGGAAAGTATTTAGACAATTCTGGTATGAAATTCGGTTCATTACAAGTTGAGGCAGAAATTGTTAAAATTCAAATCTGGAGCTGTTCGTTAAATCGCCTCAAGGGATATAAAAGTTCAAAAGTGAGTTTGTTGCTGATTACACTACATATACTACATATATGCTTGAGAGAATGCTGCCCAGGAGCCAAGATCTAAACCCAGGTTTTGTTTCAGTTTATTCAATATAAGTATCAAACTAATTGAGAGCATGAATTATTCTTAACCATAGCTTTATTATATTTTCGCAAAGATAACATTAGAAATTATGCATATATACGCAGTCTTTTGATGGTAGTTGTCATTCACATTGCATAAATTCCCATAATTGTTAAGGAAGTGTAATAAGAAGTACAATTAGCATAATCTGGAAAAGGCTGAATATTGATTATTTTGGTTCACTCTAATAAAGCTTTTAAAATAAAACAAATGCTTATTGACGATGAGAATTGAAAGGCATATTTTCAAGCTTCAAAGCATTGACAAAGTTGGATTTTTCTTTCTCGCAAATTTTATTCGTTTTATGCCCGAGTTACAATATTGCAAGAGTGCGAAGTCAAGCTTGGAATTTGCTTGATGAAATGCCAATCAAATAATGCAGAGCACAGTCTCAGGTGCACTTGTTCTTTAACATCAATTCTATATTTATTCTTTAAAACTAATTATTGACTTAAGATATATGTTAGATCGAGTTTTGACTCGTCATCTTTACCCATTTTCTAATACAAAAATTTTATGTTATCATATATGATTTAGTTCTATATTATCATAGCACTACATCCGCTTGATATAATGATATGACTTTGTTTAATGGTTTAAACTACCATCTCTTTTATGATTACATGTTCTAAAATGCTATGCTTTATTTTTTGTTTAAATTTCAATATTCATAGCAATAATAAATGATACTATAGACCTTTAGCAAAGGACTTTTATCATATTGGTAAATGAATATATTATTGATAATCATGGAGCATAAAGGATGTTATCCATTAAAAAAACCAGATGCATAAATAAATGACCAGAAGCATCAGTCGTAAATGGCTAGAAGCCCTACTTATGTGTTTGATTTTTTGAGCTACTTTTTGGGTAATTTATAAGTTGCAGTTTGGTTTGAAATATTTCGTAACAATGAAGACTTTAGACACCTACACATTAGATTCGCTGTTATTTAAGCTACGTTTTAGAATCATAATCCTAGTGAATGATATCACATCTATAAGTCGTGTTTGATACTTGTTAATTTGACAAACTCTTATTTGGCTAGCCTAGTCAATTTTTATACATTTGCGGATGAGCCAGGTTATGCACCTGGGAGGAGACGTTGATGCCAAAAGTTGCATTCTAATCAGGTCAGAAATTTTAACAAATTAATGTCTTGATGTCTACATGAAAACATGCATTTGCAGCCTTTATTTGCGGGTATAGCATTTACCTACTAGTAATTTAGTAAATGAGGATAGCTTGTACATATTAAATTGATAAAGCTCATATTAAGGCTAGTGGTGTAACTCAATCAACTTGATTCCTTGAAACTTGCTCAATATGAGAATGGTTTATGAAAAGAGAGCTATAGGCTAGCATTAAGAAGCTAAACAAAGTTTATAAATGAAGTTTATTAATATTGTTTAAGGCAAATAAAAGACTTAGTAGTCTTAAAGCCTACTTGAGGCGAGACAAGTCAAAAGTTTGTCCAAATTTTGCTCAATCATGCAAAGTTGAGCAAGCAAAATTTCGTGAAAATTTTCTAAGGCAAGCAAAGGCTCCAAAGTCTCAAAGCCTCCTCGATGGTGAGACAAGAAGTCAAGCTCGCTAGAATCTGCCCGACCACGTGAATATGAGCAGACAATGAGAATTCCAAAAAAGTTTCTATGGCAAGTAAAGGCTCAAAAGTCCCAAAGCCTCCTCGATGGCAAAACATGAGGCCAAGCTCGCCAGAATCTGCTTGACCATGTGAAGGCGAGCAGAGAGCAAAAATCCCAAGAAAGTTTCTAAGGCAAGTAAAGGCTACAAAGTCTCAAAGCCTCCTCGATGGCGAGACAAGAAGCCAAGCACGCCAGAATCTGCTCGACCATGTGAAGGTGAGTAGAGAGAAAAAATCCCAAGAAAGTTTCTAAGGCAAGCAAAGGCTCCAAAAGTCTCAAATCCTTCTCGATGGCGAGACAGGAAGCCAAGCTCACCAGAATCTACTCGACCATGTGAAGGCAAGCAAAAATCCCAAGACAGTTTCTAAGGCAAGCAAAGGCTCCAAAAGTCTCAAAGCCTCCTTGATGGCGAGACAGGGAGTCAAGCTCGCTAGAATCTGCTCTACCATGTGAAGGCGAGCAGACAATGAGAATTCCAAAAAAGTTTCTAAGGCAAGTAAAAGGCTTAAAGTCTCCAAACCTCCTCGCTGTGATATAAAGTCAAAGTTTGCCTGGTCTTGCTCGGCCAAGATTAGGCGAGCAAGAGTTATATGAGTGAAAAATATTCTAAAGTAGATAAATGACCAAGTCTTAAAACCTACTTCAGGTGAGATAAATACCTGAACTTATGAAACCTGCTTTACATGATTATGCGAGTAGGAAAATGGTATATTTAAAGGCGTGTAAAAGTTTAAAACTTGAAACTTTTTTGTTAATGGCGGGTTAATTTTAGCAATCCCGAGCCGATTTATGGCAACCACCTCGAGGTCACTTTAAAATTCATATAGTTTCCAATCTTAATTCGTTAAAACTCTCAACACTAGAAACTAGGGGACTGGTGTTTGATAACGGAAAAAGGAGGAAAAATGGAGAGTGAGCCATTACTTTTATCTCATCCTTAACTTCCGAAAGTTGAGTAGAATAAAGGGGAAAAGAGGGGAGTGGGGCGTGACCTTAAAAGGATTATTCATTTATTTTTTCGGAGGTCCCCAGGGCATCTTTTTCTCTCTTCTTCTCATGGAAAATTCTTTCTTTTACACTCTACTTGACTTTTCTGCAACTTATGAAGCCATATGAGTGGTGGCATAAGTTTTTCGCAAAGGCCCAGGAACTGACTTGAGTGTCGGAGGGTTTTTCCGGCGCCTCTGACCGTCTTTTATGATTTCAGGTATTCGAAGGTTAATCGCTAGTGGTTGCAGGACATCTTGACAATTGGCCAATCGATTCTCCATAAATAAATCTAATGCTGGTGTAGAAGTTTGATGTTAAGTCGCTAATAGAGTAGATCAGATTTGGGCATCAACAACTCCTAATGAAGCCTTTTGTATCTTTGATTACATGCACAACATGCGCCCTTCTCCGCCTCCCGTCTCTTCCTTCAATATTTTGTTTGGTTATCTTGCTAAGAATAAACATTATGATACTATCCTTTCAGTCTTCAAGAGACTCAATTCAACTGGGTTGTTTCCAGATCGTTATACTTACAATATCTTGATTAACTACTTTTGCAAAATGGGTCGAGTTTCTCATGGTTTTGTTGTTCTTGGGAGGATCCTCAAGTCTTGTTTTACTCTAGATGCTGTGACCTTTATTTCTTTGATTAAAGGTTTGTGTGCGGAGAGTAGAATCATGGAGGCCGCCGCATTGTTTACGAAACTTAAAGCGTTTGGTTGTGAGCCTAATGCGATTACGTACAATACTTTGATTAACGGATTGTGTCGAACTGGCCATACAATTGTTGCTCTAAATTTATTTGAAGAGATGGCTAAAGGAAATGGGGAATTTGGTGTTGTTTGTAAGCCAAACACTGTTACATACACTACTATTATAGATGGTCTTTGTAAGGAAGGTTTTGTGGACAAGGCCAAGGAACTGTTTCTGCAGATGAAGGATAACAATATTAACCCTAACGTGGTTACTTATACCTCTGTGATTCATGGTTTTTGTTATGCTAATGATTGGAATGCGGCCAAGTGTTTGCTAATTGAGATGATGGACCAAGGGGTGCAGCCTAATGTTGAGACTTTCAATGTAATCATGGACGAGCTCTGCAAGAATGGGAAGGTCGATGAGGCAAGTCGGTTGTTGGACCTTATGATTGAGCGCGGTGTGCGTCCAGATGCTTCTGTCTATAACACATTAATGGATGGGTTTTGCTTGACGGTTAGAGTTAATCGTGCGAAGGAAATATTTGTTTCTATGGAGAGTATGGGTTGCAAACATGATGTTTTTAGTTACAGTATTTTGATAAATGGTTACTGCAAGAATAAGGAAATAGAGGGAGCGTTAGCCTTTATAGCGCAATGCTCTCTAAAGGAATAAAGCCAACAGTTGTTCCATATAACACCTTGTTTCTTGGTCTTTTTGAAATACACCAGGTTGAGTGTGCTTTAAAACTGTTTGATGAGATGCGGCGTAATCATGCAGCTGCTGATACCTATATATACCGTACCTTTATTGATATGGAAGCAAAGGGTTTGGAACCCAATTTTGTCATATTTAATACGCTTATGCTGGGTTTCATCCGCAATAGTGAGACATCAAAAGTTATTCAACTCCTTCACAGAATGGATAAGAGAAATGTAATGCCAGACGCATCTATACTCTCAATTGTTGTGGACTTGCTTGTTAAGAATGAAATTAGTTTAAACTCGATACCACAATTCAAGAGACACAAGTAAGTCAATGAGCTGAATGCTGATTTACTTGCATGTTTTTTTCTGCCTAAAATCTGGATCTGGAGAATCCCATTCTTATTACAACACGTGAAGTAGTGCTGCGTAGTGATGGCATGTCCCCAGGTTCTGTTCATGGACTCTGTTTGCAGACATGGATGACTCTTTGTTTCATCAGATAAGTTTCAAAGCCTGGCAACTTTTTGTTGTAAAATTACTTTTTATTATTCAGGTCATATGTTTTCCTTCCATAATGCATCTTTTTCATTAGCTGGAAGTGCAAAGTTTTTATGCTCTTTCTGTATGACCACTTTTTCTTCTCTAAATAGATAAAATTGCATTTCATTTTTCCTTAGTGAGGCTACTAGGTTTATGTTGAAACTTTCTGTTAGTTAAATTGATTGTCTTTGATATCTAGAACTTCTAGTTGTCCTAATTGGTACTTTGAGTATATGAGATTGCTGACTGTAATGGGAATTGATGCCAAATTAATTATGCATCAGGTTTTTCAACGTGTTAATCTTTTATTTCTGTTAACATTTTGCCTTTGGACATGCTGGAATTTTTTTGGTTTCAGTGATACAAAGCATCATGATTGTGTGTTTTGGTATTTGTATACTATGTATTGGCAAGACAAAGTTTGTTGAAACTGAGAAACTTTTCTCTGCCTTCCATTCTTGTTTCATATTCTTATGCTAACAAATCTTGATCATGATGAGTCTCCTCTTTTCTTTACAATCCACGTATAAAGTCTTGGCCATAAGCCTCAAAGCCTATTGGCTATTGCAGCGGTGAGTTCACTCTCAGGAATCAAATCTTTCAAATTCGAGGAAATTATAAAAAATTGCAAATGTCTAGAAGGCAAATGTGGTCTAAAGGTCCTTTTTGTTATCACTCACACAACATTACTCAAGAGTATCAGATTTCTGATTATTCTAGAAGACAATTCTTCGAAGCATGTATTTGAGATGCGTGTAGAGCCTTGGAATTATATGATTAATTCTCTTTAATTTCCAGCCATAGTTATATGCAGGCCAGTTAATCCCCTTTTTTGTATTACCCCCCCCCCCCTCTCTTTCCTTTTTGCTATGGATTGTGTTTCCTACTTTTACCTGCGTTGTGGTTTTAGAACGTGCTAACGTAAGTGTGCAAATAACAATGAAGAATTGAAGATGGTGATGGGTTTACTCATCATTTTCTTTTTGAAAGCAATGCGTTTTACGCGGCAATCTTTTTGATCTACGTTGTGAAAAAAAATTGACTGATTTTGAAGGTCCATCTTGGTTCTGGCATTGTTGCAGCCTTGAAGTTTGCTAACGTTTCCTGCTGGATAAATTAGACCGAAATAGTTTTAAATAGAGAAAAGTTTGTCTGGATAGCCTGGTTTTGAATTGAATTTAACAGAAAATGAACTTCGAACATATGCTCCAACTACTCTGGCATGACATTGGCGATTGGCCTCCATTTTTTTTAACTACTTTTGGTAATCTTTTTTGGTTTATGCTTTGCAGTAATAAAATGTTAATCCTTTCTTCTCATGAATGTTTTCTTGACCTGAAATGTTAATCATTTCTTCACGTTGAAGCATAAAACTACTACAGGCCCAGGGCCGCAATATATGGAAGAAAATGCTTGTTTAGTAGGACCCTTTAATTAGGATATTAGCCACTCAATTTGGAGATCTTATGGACCAACAATCTCTCTGAAACGTCACATTCACATATTTGATTGAAAGGGGAATTAAGGAATTTCAGGTGGCTCAGAAATGTAACTGACTTTACCCAATAATGGCAGAAGTCAATAATTCATTGACTACATGAGTACTTTACGATAAAGAAACAATACCAGCCAACATCGACGTGCAGCAAGAACATGAAAGAAAGAAGATCACATGAATCAATCAAAACCAAATGATAAAATTACTGATGCACCTTCATGTCATTCAAGAAATGGATAAAATAGGAATACAAGTTCATGTTGGGATTATGTATTAAAAATAAAAATAAGCATGCATCATTATATATATGTGTAAGTAGGCAAAGTATTGATCTCTGGGGATTAGCTAGCCTTTAAACAATCAGTGGTGTTCCCACTACCAGGGTGACAGATTGTGTATTTGTCTCTGAATCTGGGGCATATCTAAAAAGCTAAAAGATTTACTTTCTATCTTCAAGCAAAAGAGCATACCATTATGATCTGATTTAATCTAGTCCACCAACTTGGCTTTTTTAAATTTATATACCATTTTGTGCTACCCATCTACATTGACAAGACAAATTGCACAGTTTATCCTGGAAATCATCCAACACCAAGTTCCAATATCTTGGAGGATGATCACCTTCTTTTACCTGTATACTTAGCTTTAAAGAAAATTATATTATTTCATTAGAGTTATTTTCATGATTGGCATTACCATTTCAAGTCAAATGTAACTCAATAATCTATAATAGTATATCGGTTCCTTGTTTAACTTCAATTCTCTCTCTCCATTTCAGGTTTCATTCGGACCAAGTATTCCCTTTCTCATGTGCAAGAGATGTCAACCTTGGTAAGTTAAAAAGAAAATGAATAGTCATTTTCAATCAGTCTAGAACTTTCTCTGGGGGCAACTGGACCCCCAACTTCTCAATCTATTTTGTGTTTGTGTGTGTGTGTAACACTCCACATACTACTAGCAAACTAGTTGTTCGGGAAATTCTACATAAGGTGCTCTGTAACTCGAAGTTCAACAAAAAGTTCTAAAATTAGATATTACAATGGTGGGATTCTGTCTTTTATCTCTTGTTTCTCTTCCCTTAATCGTTTCTTGGCATGTTTTATCAGCTCTTCCTTTGGGTCATTTTGTAGGACAGGTTACACCAGCTAAGCACATGGGAGGGTTATGTAGACTGGAGGAATAAACCTGCCCTGAGAGGCCGTCACGTAGGCATGCTTTGCTGCTTGTTTTTTCTTGGGTCGGTCTATTTTTCCTATTACTAAAGCACATTTTCCACCGTTTCCTCACATGCTTACCATAATGTAAAAACCTTGGCTGCTGCGTGCGATTAAACATTTACACTTTATAGTAAAAGAAATTACATATTAAGAGAAATATTATATTTGCATGTTGTTATGAATTAGCACTAGAAACATGAGGCTCACTAATTAGAATTGTTATATTGTCGAACTCAGCTGTGGAGGTACTGGAGAATCCAGTATACCTGGCCAATGCAAACAACCTTGAGCTGTATCTTTCAAAGTTTATGCGTTTTTCACCATCCAGCTCTGCAAACATAGTTACCAATTTCATGGGCACAGCCTTCCTCTTTGCTCTACTTGGTGGCTTTTCAGCCGTTGCTTTCTTCACCACCTACAGCATCTATGTCATAAGTGCGGCAATAGAATTCATGGTAAGTTTTTTGTTAGGATCAAACTTTTTAACTTGTTATATTTTTGTTATTTCTTACTAATAAGGTGGAGTTGCCTATTTTTATCCGATTATCATGCCTCATACAATTTTCTTGGGATTTGCTTCGATGCCTCTTTAACTCACCATGAAAAACAAAAACTTTCTAAAACTTGCTCCAAATACACATTTCTTCCGATTAAACTTCATCTGGTACGTCCTTAGCAAACCAAAGGTTTCTTTCAAATGCTGCACGTGCTCACTCGAGTTGTGTGACTTTGTGATAATGCCATCCTTATATGCTTCCATTATGTTCCCAATCAGCAGCTTGAAGATCTTATTCACGAATCTCTAGTTTGTTGCTCATACATTTTTCAAGCCAAAGGACACGACATTATAACAATACAGCCCTTGGTTAGTAACAAAAGAAGTATGCTCCTCATCCTGCTCGAACATCGGTGCATGGTTGTAATCCAAAAAGGCATCCATAAAGCTGAGAAGTCCATGGCCAGTTGTGGAATCTACCAACTGGCCTATTTTAGGCAATGAAACACTATCTTTGAGGCATACCTTATTGAGGTCCGTGAAATCCATGCACATTCTCCACTTGCTCTTCACTTTCTTCACCAACATCACGTTCGCAAGCCACTAGGGGCGGATGTAGCTTTTGACCAGTGGGGCTTGAGCCCCCACTGGCTAAAAAATATTTTAAAATTAAAAAAGAAAAATATTTTAATTTTTTAATTAGCTCCCATTAAAAATTTATTAAAATAATCACTATAAATTATAAACCCCATAAAATTTAAAATTTAACTTTTAAGAATTATAAAATCTTGTATTTTAATTAAAAATAATGATAGCCCATCACTCAAAATATTTTCTATTCTCAAAATTAAAATTATTTCTTCCAGTCTCTATAATAATAGTAGAGCGAACATTTTCAGTAATGAAACTCACGAAGAATCATCTTTAGAATCGGATAAAATAAATAATAGTTTGGTTATTTATATAGGAAACAATAAATTTAATAATATTGACAATGAGTTTATTGCATAATATTTTTAAAATATGAAAATGCGTAGAGAATAATTATAAATGTATTAGCAAATATTTTATATATTCAAAATTTTAGTTTTTCATATTTTACTATTATCTAATTTTTAAATTATTTTTCTAGATCCGCCACCGCAAGCCACTACGGGTTGTTTACCTCCTTGATGAAACCTGCATGTAAAATTTTATCCACTTCACTACTAATGCCGTCATACCTCTCCTAGTTAAAGCATCTTCAGTTTTGTTTCATCGTCTCGCATCTCTGCTCACTGCTAACTCCTGGCAGATCTCTGTCCTGCAAGCCAAACACATTAAAATGTGCTTGCAAGAACTCCACCAGCTTTGCTTCCAAATCTTCCCCCTAGGGGCAGCCATAAATTTTGGGTTCGATTTAGTTTAACCTTTAAAATCCGAACATGTTTAAACTTAGAACCCATTCGTTTTTAATCGTTTAGTCAAATTTTTAGGAGATTAAAGGGGTGTGAAAGGACATAAGAAGTCTTGTTATGACTTGTCCCTTTTATAATAGATATTGGTGCACAGGCTCTTTTCTTCTATATTTTCAGAGAAAGAAAATTAGTATATGATCTGTTTGAAGTCGCCTGGAATTTCAAAAATCCTATGCTTCAATATATTATTAAGTAAATCCCCTTATATCTTGATAAAATCATTTTTACTCTTTCATTCGCAAGGAGCTGGATGAGGGCTGGAAATAAGGAGATTCCTTTTTTTGTTTCACCCCAATTGTTCTTGTATTTGTATATTGCCATTTATCATAAAATACAAATTTATGTATGTCAAAATGAAATCGATCTTAAAAAAAGAAAAAAAAAAAAAGATCTAGCGTTACTGCCGCTCACACACCCCCATGCCGCAGCTGCTATTAATTCCGTTTGGCGCACCAGCATTACAGCTTCTAGCTGTTCTTTCTTCCTTGAGTTGATTTGGTTCCTCTTTCTAGGCTTCAAGTTAATGTCGTCTTCAGCCATTCTAGAGTCGCTTACTTTTGATCTGGCTGTTGCTGTCTCTACCTCCTTCTTCATTAATTGCCGTCAGCCCAATAAGGGAAGGATGTAAGTTTATGTTTACGATTCCTAATGGTGATGAATAAGACATGGCGTAAAAGATGTTGTTAACTGAATTTAGTATGGTTTCTAGGATCATATGCAATACGTATGTATTTCTTGTATAATTGTTGTTTGTATATTGTATTTCAATCGGGCATGGCTATCTTTGTCTTACTCTTGTACATTTCTATTACTTTAGATAATTATTAAGGTGTAGATGGCTTTCACGGATAAATAATAAGCCATTTTAGGAGCTTTTCGTGTAAAAATATAGAACCCATATTGTTGAAATGTCGAGTATACTTAGTAGTTGATATTTGTTTATATTTTTACATTAATCTGGGATGGGATTTGAACGTTATAACCGAAATTGAATCTAAACCGAAATTTAGATAAGAATATTCAAACTAAATCGATCCAAAATGCAAACCTAAACCAAATTGAGCTAAATTAAATTTGATTTCGTTTGGTTTGGGTTTATTCTCTAAACCTGATTGGATTGACTTCTCCAACCCAATTAAGTTGTATCCCAAATTGAAACCTAAACAACTTGAATCGAAACCCGATTTGCCCACCCTTATGATACAAACCCATCCAAAAACTAACGCAACCCTAATCAATTTAATCTCCAAGATTGAATCTAAACATGGAATGAAATAGAAGCGCTACACAATGCTCAATGAAAAGCATGAACCTTGGTATGTGAGAATGTCCCAATCAGTTATGGATGATTTGACTATAAGTTGAGAGTTTGAATGACACGGAAATCTAATAAATTCAAAGAGTTTGTTTAAGAATAAAAAAGAATTAACTCTCTCACCAATTACATCAAAACTTATTTGTCTTTGTTTATTAGATGCGAGTACATTATATAGGATTGGTTACAAAAATTTTTAGAAATAAATCCTAAACCGAAATCAAATCGGAATCCTAATCTAATGCAAATAAGAAAAGAATGTAAATCAAATCAGAATCTTAATCAAAACAAGTAGGAAAGAATCTAAATCGAGTCAAAATTCTAATCTAAGTAAATAGGAAATAATCTAAATAAAATCATAATCCTAATTGGTTTAAATGAATTACATCAATTGAAATAAAAACTCGACAATTAAAAGAGAAATAACTTATTGTTTCTCCACCAGCCTCATCCAGAAACAGGAAAGTATTCAAAAAGAAAAGTAGTATATTTTTTAAATGGGAAAGTATCCGAAAAAGAAAAATAAGATATTTTCCCGCTGTAATGTGCAAGCCAACTTTCTATTTTATGGAAGTGATTATTTAGAAACTTCAAGAGCCTTAATCATGTGTAATTCCTTCAATAGGCCTCCATAAATTTGATTGAGCCCCAATTACTTGAATCAACCCATTAAACGCTTATTTGAATTTATTTGCTCGAGCTTTAGTGACAGGTCTGACGATAACTTGAATATGATCTGAATATATCTTATCTCACGTGCTTGTGATAGTTTTATCCTCAATCTCATCATTTTACTTCCTTAATCTTGACCCGATCTTTAAAATTTTTTCATGCTAGCTTGACTTTACTTTGACTTCCTTGAGATTTTCAACTGGTTTTTATCTCCCTTTCTTGAAATATCTTTAAGTGTCAAGTTATCTACGTGGCTTCTTTAGTCGTGGTCACATAATAGCACCTAACAATTCTCTAGTCGCCCTTTACAACTTTCGCCACACTATTTACTCATTATTTGAGTGCCATGTAATGGTTAGATATCATGGACTTGCTAATCCTCATAAAGGGTCTTCCAAAAATTATTTAATATGGGATTTCTTCCTTGACTATTATAAAAAAACCCGGCATTATGGTCTTTTCAAATGGTCTAGAGCCGATTGCTACTAGCAGCTCTAGGAATTAATTTTCCTCTTCTATATCCTTTCAAAGAACTGTTGGTGTGCTTGTTTGGTAAAAATTCAAATGCTATGGATGTCAATGTGTAAGTGTACACAACAAGTCATATAATGATATGTATTCAAGATTGTCTCTGTTGTGCAAATTTTGTTGAACTCGCAAGTGTATGAATCTATTGTAGAATAGATCAATGATGCCGAGTGTCGATCCCATGAGGAGGTGGATTTTAATTAGGTATAGAATTAATTTTGTAAGTGGGTGATTGGATTTATGGGGAAATTAATTTAAACTATGCTAGAATTTAAATTGGAATGACAAGAATAAATTAAACTGGGAACTATTGAAATAAAGTGCTTGGGTACCTAGATCCATATCAACATGCACCATGGGTTAAATATTCCTTATTAATACCAATTAAATCATGAGGGGAATTTCCACACCTCATGAACCACGCTCTAATCAATATAGTGCTAAGGGCTTATCGTGCCAAATAGTAATAACTTTGTATTAGGGAGCCGGTTAAACCAGAGCGGTATCTAGACAAGAATATTACTATCTGTCGACGATAAGTCAAAACCTCCACAAAAATTAGAGGGGAAGAGAAAGTAAATTTATCAAATAAAACCCATGACACATGTTGATACTTCCCTTTCAACCCAAACTTGAAAGAAAATTAGCTACTCATAATTGAACTAGGGGCAAAATGGGAATGTATTAAAATACATAGAAAATACAAGATGGAGAAAGAATTACAGAAAATAAAGCCTAAAAAATGGATTAAGAGGTGTCGAAATAGGAGGGGAGATCCTCCTTTTTATAGATACACTGAATAAATCATGGCCATCGAATTACAAACAATTCGGATGCTCAGGATTGCGCCACATCATCAGTCAACAGTATGCGGTTTGACCACGGGTTTGACCACGTGGTTTGAATAGTAACACAGTTTGCACACGGTTTGAACAGTGACGCGGTATAAACAATATCATGAACAGTACCGTACCTGTGAATAGTGCCGGTTGTTTTTATTTTATACTCCTCCTAAGGTTTTCGACCGTCCTGAGTTCAAAAATAATGTCCGTTTTGCAATCTGATCTCTCATTCATTGTGAAATGATCATGATGCCCCTAAAATATATAAAATACTTAATTAAAACAAAATACACATAATTAATAACAAAGGACTTAAATAATGTCCGTTTTGCAATCCGATCTCTCGTTCATTGTGAAATGATCATGATGCCCCTAAAATATATAAAATACTTAATTAAAACAAAACACACATAATTAATAACAAAGGACTTAAATATATAAAAGTAGGGATGTTATTAAGACTTGAAATGTAAAATGATAATTTTCTCCTTTATAAATATACACTTTCTAACATTCAACATCTCCACAGGGATTGATGTTACGAAAATTACTACAGTAACCTTAACAATTTTGCTTGAAGTGAAAGTACATTGATCAATTAAACTAATAAACTACCTAATAAAATGCAATAAGTAAATATGCAGACAAGTAAACTCTCACGTCAAACACAAGGATAAAATCAATAGGAATGAAGTAGTTGAGTGACTAAACTCACTTAATGGACTTGACTATTTATTGTAAATTTTGGTTCAGTTGCTGCAGCACCTACTATAACACTAGGCAGAATCCTCATGCATCCTCAACTGTCGCATGTTGGATGTCTTATATCTATATACACCCTAATAATGACCAATTGTTATGCCAACATAAGATATAACATTACACATTTAGATTTTATTTAGCCTACAAGGTGAATGCTTATATCTAGTTCATCACTAATTTTAGATTAAGTATAACCCTTTTTGGAATCAAGTTGAACTCAATACAGAAAACCTAATCTAAAACTAAGTATTGTTCTGATATGTTCCACTGAGATATACCTTTTTGTGGCTCTTTCCTACCTTGTACCATTAAATGGGTGGTCAGCTAAAATAATGACTTTAAATAAATATTATCACAATAAAATGTTATAGCAAACATGCAGCAACATATAAATTCAGTTAATAAGCCATTAAAATTGTTTATCACTCAACCACAAGGAATATTAGTTCATGGTTTTCAAAAGGAAACTAAACAAAAAAGTTTCAGCCGGAAAATACATTCTCATGTCAAAGAATAAACAAGAAATCAAAAGAAGAATAAGAAAGACTGAATTCCAATTGATTCCAGTAAATTTCTCCGCTGATGCAGTCTTGATTCTTACTCTTGAAATATGGTTTTCCTTGTTTCTTTTTGGTTTATGATCTTGGTTGACGGTCTCCTTCTTTCTTTTGAACGTGTGCCTATTTTGTAGTCCAAAATTAGGGTAAACGGAAGTCCAGAGCATGCATCTTCCTGATTAGGAAATTACATATTGCAATCCGTTAAGTATCTTCCAGGAAATCTTCTCTGTCGTTCTTCTCAGATTGCTATAGCACGGGTTGCTACAACAATAGCTACAATATTTGCACTGTTCTAGATTTACTCCAATTATTCTATAGTCGTATTCTTTTGTCCTTTTTGTAAACCCATTGCTACAGCATCCTTCCTATGAAAATTTAACTTCTGATTACCTACAATTATGCATATGTTTTAAGCACACAAATATTCGACATCAAGCAAATTTTATTAAACTTTAACTAAAATAAATGTTAATGCAAACTATCATTAAAATGCACTAAAACACATCAATTACACTATAAGTAATCTTGATTTAAGTCTAAAAGTATCATGATAATCTTATTTCATAGAGTTATCAGTGCTCCAACTTCAAGTTGCACCAATCTGTAAGGATTCTTATGAATTCTTTGCTCGTTACATTAGCTTTTAACACTAAAACATCTTCATGCAAGTATAATATCCCTTCTTCATCGTATTTTGTCCAAATGATTGGAACTTGCTTGGTTTTTACTCGTTTTGTCAATGAAGTATTGAAGAAAATATCATAACCTGTTATTGCATACCTTTTGTAGTACTTATAGGCTTTGTTTGAGTTATTTACTGGAGTTGGTCCTCTTATAATGACTCTAGCTACTGGCTCTTCAAAAATCATATCACCAGCATTCTTTTTTGTTGGTATGCACTGTTGATTTGTCATTGGATAAGAATTGTCAATCTACTTATGCAAATAATAATTTCTTACCAGAACTTCTACTTGATTTTTTAAGTCGTGACACTGTGGTTTAGTGTGGTCATGGGTGTTATAAAATTAATAGAATCTATTTTGGTCATGGGTGTTATAAAATTAATAGAATCTATTTTTATCCTTCTTATTAGCTCCTTCTATGAGAAGTGTAGAAGGATACAGCAATCCACGATCTTCACTTGCATGATATAGCTCTTCCAGCGAGATCTTCAAACGCTTGTACTACTGGTAAACAGCACTTTGCTTAATCATCAGCATTGTCCTGTCTCTTAAGAAATTTTTGCGAGTAGGGATTAATGAAGATAGGTTTTGGTTTTGGTTTAGTTGACCTAGTGTTTTGAGTTGGGTTAACTTGGATCATTATAGTGAGGATGGCTATCAGCTATTTATATCATTTCAAGTAGCTCTATTTAGAGAGAGGTGAGGTTAATTTCTTTTTACATAGTATGGGGAGATATGAGTGGCCAAAATAAATTTAGATTGCATTCGGATCAATCTGATCAGATATTAAATTTTTCGAATTGATTAAAAAAACTCATCTGAATGTACTCGAAGTTGAATCTAATATGAATATTGTTGGGTTTAAATTCAAATGCTATTGGTGTTAATGTACAAGTGTACACAACAAGTAATAAAGTGATGAGTATTCAAGATCGTCTCTATAAGGATTGATGTTATCAGGCTTGCTACAACAATCTTAACAGTGCAGATTGTGTTGTAAATTAAAATAAAATAATTAATGAAACTAATATACTAATTAAAATAAAAACGCAATAAATAAAATGCCACAAAGTAAATTATTATGTCAAACTCAAAGATAAAACCAATGGGAATATAGAGTAGTTGAGTGAATAAACTCTCTTAATTATTTTGACTATTTTTCTAATGTTTGGCTCGATTCTTTCTGCAAAGATCTCTTTCAAAGACTGGTCAGAATCTTTATGTATCCTCAACTGTTGTATGTTGGATATCTTATATCTGTATGCAACATAACATTGATTAGTTGTTATGCCAACATAAGATATAACATTACACGTGTTGTGCAAATTTTATTGAACTCGCAAGTGTACGAATCTATTGTAGAATAGATTAATAGTGACGAGTGTCGATCCCACGAGAAGATGGATTTTAATTGTGTGTAGAATTAATTTTTCTAAGTGGGTGATTGGATTTGTGGTGAAAGCGACTTAGACTATCCTAGATTTAAATTGGAATGGCGGAATTAAATTAAAGAGGAAATTATTATAATTGAAGCCCTTGGGTATCTGGATCTGCATCAACATGCACCATGGGCTAAATATTCCTTATTATTGCCAATTAACTCATGAGAGGGGTTTCCACTTCTCATGAACCACACTCTTATTAATATGGTGTTAAGAGCTTATCGTGCCAAATAGTAATAACCTTGTACTAGGGAGCTAGTAAAGCCAGTGCGGTATCTAGACAAGATTATTACTATCTGTCGACGAAAAGTCAAAACATCCAAAAAAATCAGAGGGGAAGAGAAAGTAAATTTACCAAATAAAGCCCATGGCACATGTTGAGACTTCACCTTCAACTCAAGTTTGAAAGAAAATTAACTACTCACAATTGAACTAGGGGTAAAATGAAAATTTATTAAAATACGTAGAAAATACAAGATGGAGAAGGAATTACAGAAAATGAAGTTAAAAAATGAATTCAGGGATGCCAAATTAGGGGGAACCCTTTTTTTATAGATACAATGAGTAAGTCATGGCCATCGGATTAAAAACATTTTGGACGCTTAGGATTGTGCCACGTCATCGGTCAACAGTACGTGGTTTGACCACACTGTTTGAATAGTGACGCGGTATGAACGGTGAGGCGGCTTGAATAGTGACGCGGTTTGGTTGTAAATAATTTCGTATATATGCATATACCGTACGCATGATTTTTGGTCCACTAACATGCTGCCACGTCACCGATCAACAGTACATAAGAATTTTAGCCTAATAGAATCGTGACACCTCATCGGTCAATGCCACATCATCGTTTTGTATATATGAATAATCTCGTGAACAGTAACATGACAATACCGTACATGTGAATAATACCGTACATTTGAACAATGCCATTTTTTTCTTTATGCTTCTCTTAAGGTTTTCGACTGTCCTGAGTTCAAAAGTGATGTCCGTTTTACTGTCTGATCTCTCTTTTATTATGAAATGACCATCATACCCTTAAAATACATAAAATACTTAATTATAATACAACACACATAATTAAATCACAACAGACTTAAACATATAAAATTTGAAATGTTAGTAAAATTTGAAGTGTAAAATGATGATTTTCTCCCTTATAAATATACACTTTTTAACACTCAACACACCCCCCAACCAGCTTATTACTAGTCCCTAGCAAATAAAGCGAAAACAAAATTCAAACCCAAAATACTTTTTTTTTTTAAACAATCGTGTTTATTCAATCAGACTAATGATAACAATCAAATAAAAGTATAGACATTATCTCCAGTCTAAAGAAACATCACACCCACATTAACCATCAGCATGAATCAGTAGACTTTGTCACAACTACTTTCAAGAATGACATGTCAAACCCCAAAATTTCACTGGAAGTAATGACACTCTCACAAGGAAATTAAAGCCAAATAAAATAGTCACTCCAATGAATGATAAATTGAGAGAAAATAATAAACGAATAGTATTACACACTCTTGCCAACATAAAAGAAATATGCCCACAACTTAGAAATAACACGATCTTTAAGTCAAACAAAATGCTAGTCAAACTAATTTATTTATTTTCTTTTCCTTTTTTTTTATATATGCATCACTACATCTTTTTAGCCCATATAACTAGCTTTTACTTCAGACTATAGATCACTAAAATCAAGAAAGACTTTTATTAGGATGTAACATAGACTAGGGACATGGTTAACAAAGGAGGGGAAATAAGGAAAACAAAATATATGTTTGAGAAAAAGTAGAGATCTTTTGGAAATTGCAAGGTGCATTTCGCTTATTTATTATTATTGTTATTTTTTTCTCTTTTTTTAAAGAACTTTTTTTTGTATAGCACAACTTTACTGAACAAAATAATTATTTACATTTTTCTCAAACATGAATAGGTATGGAACTTGTAAGACATTGGGTAATATTCAAAATTGGAGTGGGTTAAGATGACAAGATGACAAAGAAAAGTTTTTTTTTTAATAAATAAAAGGCTCAAAGGGGCTAGCTATGGATATTTCACAAAATGGATGGCTATAAAGACTCAAACGAGTCAAAGATGACCTTTCCATCATCTTTTAGGGCTCTAAATAATCTTCCATATCTACTAGTTAGATGGACTTTCAGATGTAGCAACACATTTTTTTCTTTTTCTTTTTTAGAGGATTGACTCAAAGAAAATCTAGAGATCATGTATAAATTAATAAACTACTAAGCTGTATGAAGAATGGGCAAAAAGGATTACTCTCCAAGAAAAATGACAAGCGTAAAAACTCACTTGGAATTTATTATGACATGTGCATTCCTTCAAGCAACTCATATTTGTCTCCGACATCAACATGTAGAATAGTAAACATAGCATAATATAATTTAAGACCAAAGATAATACAAATACTAAAATTTGTAAATCATCATGTCATCTAATGTTAAAAAAAATCACAGTTTTTTTTTAGGTTCAAACGACATTCTACCCCCCAACCTATTCTAAACATGAAAAGAAAATATGCATGTAGAAAAGTAAAAATGATGCAGAAAAACTAATTAGAAATGTTACACTTAAAATGATAGAAAAAGAAAATATTTATTTAAACTAAGAAGATGCGTTTCTAGAGTCACTACACTCCATATTCAGCTATCTTCGAGTCAAAAATTTGAAAGTGTATATTTATAAAGAAGAAATTAGAAAGAAGATGTTAGAAAAAAATTTTCAAAGCTTAATAAAGAAAAAGAAAATGTCTGGAATTTTTTTTTGTTTTTACTTCAAAACCAAGAAGATGCATTTTTAAAGTCATTACACTCTATATAAAGCCATTTTCAACACAAAAAGTTAGCCACAGTTAGTCTCTATAACAAAAAATCAGTAAAAACTTAACCAAGATTCCACAATTGTCAACTATTCTCCTCCAACCAAAACGAAGCATTGTCTTCAATATTTTAAAGGAAAGAAGTAGAGTTTAGAAGACATAACTTGGGTGGTGCAACACAGAAGAAAATATTTACAAGTGGAGAATTAAATTTAATTTGTGCTTCTTACTGCGGTTACTGTTACCATCATTATTTAGATACTCCAACACCAAGGTCTTGGGATATGGCTCTGGTTTATAAGCTTGTAACAGACCAAGTAGCTCATTAGCAGTATGAGCATAAATAAAAACTTTTTTCGTTGTGGAAGAAATGAAATAATTTTTTATTACATGGTTAAGAAATGTGATGAAGCTATCATAAAAGTTATTGACATTTAACAAACCGATGAGTTTCTGGTGAATGTTCAGATGGACCCAAGATGCTAATGTGATAAGTGTCTCTAAAGTTGCAAGATCTCCTGGTAGGAAAATAAAAGCATCAGCATGATTAAGCATTTTAGTTATTCTCTCTTGCATACCTAAGACGACTAACTCTTCTCCAGTCGGTCAGTTAGACAAACTGTCCAAAGGTTTTAGGGCTCTTGGAATGATGTCTAACACTTGGCTTCCTCTGACAAAAGCAGCTTCTGAGACCAATTTTGATAACCCTCGGTTACCTCCTCCATACACCAAGAGTAATTTTTTCTCTACTATGCTTCGACCAAGATCTATGGTTGTCTCAACGAACTCTTTATGTTTGCCATAGTTAAATCTAGAAAGCACACAAATGTTATTGAATTGTTTAGGGAGTAGCTGCCATTGGGATACTTCTCAAAAATAAATTGTGAGTGCTTAACAAAAAATCATATTTAAGGATCTTGGTGACAGTGGGGCACAGCTGAAAATGAGATAGCATGTCAGTGTCAATTAACGTATAAAGGACATGGCTTGAGAGTAAAAAAGAAAACAGTAAAAAGATAAAAAAATAATGATAAAATAAAATTATTATAGACAATAATGCAAATGATAAAACAACAATGAAATAAAACAACAGCAAAGTAAAATGATATTTATAGGTAGTTGCGACTATGGCTCACATCTTCCTTTGGTTTTACGTCCAGAAATGGCTTGAACGCCCTCTATGGGTGGAGGATAGGCTTCTCATCCAGTTTTCTTATAAACTGGCAAACAAGATTGTTTATAATCAGATTCCCGCGACTGCATCATGCACGCTCTTTCTGGAATAATGGCCATAACAGGAGAATCGCTCCTTCTATATATCCACTGGGATGCGTTTTAAGAGACAAAAAGATATCATCCAATGACTCCTTATTCAAGCCATCCCTAAAGAATTGAATCTTATCTTCCCTGTTAATAGACATCATTCCTAAAGAACATGATTTTTTGTTGCATCTCATTCTGGCACACTTATGACAAACAACATAAAGTTTTCGAGCTCTGTATTTTCTTGCATAATTTCCTTTACCACAACCAGGCATGTATGTAATAAATTTAGGAGGCAACTCACCTGCCAATCACATTTTGGCCTCGATTTACGAGCGGATGTCAGCAGGTATTTTATTCCTCATAAGCAATCGCATGCGTTCGGATCGAGCTTTATAGATTGTAAGGAAGACATTTTGAGGAAGCGATTGTGAAGCTTTGCTAGACTCTTGTTTCTGTCCATACCTTCGCCTCAGAATATCAGTTATTATGGGAAACTGAAGTAACCGACTTGATTGTCACGAAGTACCATTATCCGCCACTTAACCGGGGTAACAAACTAAAGCACACAAACAAAGTAACAAACTAAAACACAAAAAAAAAATTACAATCATCGTCTTATTGAATTTATCTTAAGCTTCAACTGAATGTCGAAGATACCTCTCTCAATGTCTCTGAGTTGTCTTTCTAAATACTCAACATGGGATATTAACTCTGGTGGTTATAGATCTTAAATATGATGTGTTTTACAAAATTGAATGTGGCTTCTGAGATGAGAATTTACACGTTGAAATCGTCTAAGAAGGTCTAAGAGAATCTGTTTAACTAAGGTACTTATGATTAACAATGATAAAAGAAAACTTAATGGTTAAGCAAACACACTTATGCAAAAATAATTTCAATTAGTAAAAGAATAGTAAAAAGAAAGAAAAGAAAAAAATTCAAATCACCGACAAGAAAGAAAAATCTCAATTCAAATATGGTGGGTCACTCAAATTTATTTCGGTGTTCTTTCCATGTGGTTGTTACTCTAGATATGGCTTTAATTTTTTACCATTAAATTTTAAAGTGTCACCGTTCCTTGGGTCTAATTTCAATTACCCCATGTGGAAAAACAATGTGAACAATAAAGGGGTCAGACCATTGAGAGCGTAATTTACCTAGGAATAAGTGCAAGCGAGAATTGAATAAAAGCACTTTCTAACTTGGAATGAAAGATTTTCTCATAATTTGCTTGTCATGAAAGACTTTCATTCGCTGTTTGTAAATCTTGGCATTTTCGTATACATCATTGTGGATTCTTTCAAGTTCTGCCAGCTGTAGTCTTTTTTCTAAGCTAGCTTACTGCATGTCAAAGTTGAATTTCTTGATGGCCCAGTATGCATGATGGTCGAGTTCCACAGGTAGGTGGCAAGCTTTTCCATACACTAGTCTGTATGATGACATCCCAATCGGGGTCTTGAAAGTTGTTTTATATGTCCATAATGCATCATCGAGTCTTAATGACTAATCTTTTCTGTATGACCTCACCGTCTTTTCTAATATATGCTTTATTTCTCGATTGGAGATCTCAACTTGTTCACTAGTTTGCGGATGATATGGGGTCGCTACTTTGTGAGTGATGGAATACTTTGTCAAAAGAGCTTTGAATGCTTTGTTATAAAAATGGGCACCACTATTATTGATTATTGCTCGAGGGAATCCAAAGCGTGAAACGATGTTGCTTTTCAAAAATCATATCACTATCTTGTGATCATTGGTTTTACATGGAATTGCTTCTACCCATTTCGATACATAGTTAACAGCAACTAATATATATTGATGGTCAAAAGAAGGAGGAAAGGGTCCCATGAAGTAGATACCCCATATATAAAAAATCTCAACCATTAATGACTAATCTTTTCTGTATGACCTCACCGTCTTTTCTAATATATGCTTTATTTCTCGATTGGAGATCTCAACTTGGTCACTAGTTTGCGGAAGATATGGGGTCGCCACTTTGTGAGTGATGGAATACTTTGTCAAAAGAGCTTTGAATGCTTTGTTATAAAAGTGGGCACCACCATTATTGATTATTGCTCAAGGGAATCCAAAACGTGAAATAATGTAACTTTTTAAAAATCCTATCACTATTTTGTGATCATTGGTTCTACATGGAATTGTTTCTACCTATTTCGATACATAGTTAACAGCAACCAATATGTATTGATGGCCAAAAGAAGGAGGAAAGGGTCCCATGAAGTCGATACCCCATACATAAAAAATCTCAATATTAGAATTGGATTTAGTGGCATCATATTCCTTTATATAATACTCCCTATTCGTTGACACCTATCACATGAAGAGCAGAAAGTGTAAGCATCTCAAAATATAGTTGGCCAATAGAAACCATATTGTAAAACTTTAGTAGTTGTTTTCTTAACGCTGAAATGACCTCCACAAGCTTGTTCATGGCAGAATGAAAGGATATTTTGAAATTCATTTTCTGGGACACATCGTCTAACAATTTGATATGCACAATACTTGAACAAATGAAGGTCATCCCAAAAGAAGTTCTTTATTTCTGCAAAAAATTTGACTTTGTCCTGTTTAGTCCAATGCTCTAGAAGTTGACCTATAACAAGATAATTAACGATATCAGCATATCATGGTAATACTTCCATACTCATCAATTGTTCATCTAGAAATGACTCATTCAATGGTAATAGTTCCATAATTATGTCAAAATGTAGACGAGAAAAATGGTCAGCCACAATATTTTCTGTGCCTTTCTTATCTTTAAATTCCAAGTTAAATTCCTGAAAAAGTAACATCCAACAAATTAGTATGGCTTTTACATCTTTTTTTGTGATATTTAAGAGGAGCATGATCTGTGAACACAATTATTTTACAATTAATGAGATAAGATCAAAATTACTCTAATGCAAACACTACTGCTAGCATTTTTTTTCAGTAGTTGAATAGTTCAATTATGCATCATTCAATGTCATACTTCCATAGTAAATAACATAAGGAATTCTCTCAACTCTTTGTCTTGATACTACTCCTACTGTATAATCAGATGTATCAGACATGAGCTCGAATGGTAAGCTCCAATTTGAGGGCTGAATGATTGGTGATGATGTCAACAATTGCTTTAGTTTTTCAAATGCCACAAGACATGAATCATTAAAGACAAAAGGTACATCCTTAGCAAGTAGATTGCTTAAATTCTTAATGAAACGTCTATAAAAACCAGCATGCCCAAGAAAAGATCTTACTTCTCTGACTGTTTTAGGTGGAGGAAGATTAGAAATGAGATCTACCTTGGCTTTGTCAACCTCAATACCTTTGCTCGAAATGATGTGACCGAGAATAATACCTTGTTTTACCATAAAATGACACTTTTCCCAATTTAAGACTAAGTTCTTCTCGATACATATCTGTAGAACTAGTGTTAGATGATGTGAACATTGATAAAATGAATCACTAAAGACAGAAAAATCATCCATAAAGATTTCAAGAAACCGTTCAACCATATAAGAAAAAATGCTCAACGTGCATCGTTGAAATGTAGCAGGTGCATTACATAATCCAAATGGCATCGTCCTATATGCAAAAGTGCCAAAAAGACAAGTGAAAGTGGTATTCTCTTGATTTTTTTATGCTATGAAAACCTGATTATATCCTGAGTAGCCATCTAGAAAGCAATAAAATTCATGACCTGCTAATCTATCAAGCATTTGATCGACAATTAGTAAAGGAAAATGGTCTTTACGTGTGATAGAATTCAACTTTCTATAATCAATGCATACACGCCATCATGTAGTCACTTTAGTAGATATCAATTCATTATCAGCATTGGTAACTACTGTGACTCCTGACTTTTTAGAGATAACTTGCACAGAACTGACCCATGAACTATCAGAAATGGGGTAAATGATACCTACGTCTAATAGTTTAAGGACTTTAGTTATAACAACTTATTTCATGTTGGGATTTAACCGACGTTGCATTTCTCTAGTAGGTTTAGCATTTTTATTAAGGTGAATGTAATGCATGCAGTCTACTGGGCTTATACCTTTTATGTCGGCTATGGTCCATCCTAATGCTCCTTTGTGCTCTTTTAAAACATCCAACAACTTACCCTTTTGTTCGTCATTTAGGGATGATGAGATGATTACTGGCAAAGTGTTTTTTTCTCTAAAAAACGCATATTCTAAACTTTTGGGTAATGATTTGAGCTCGAGTTTCGGTGGTGATTCTAATGATGGGTTGAGTTTCTTTTCTGATAGTGCTAGTTGTTCAACTCTTGACTTCTATTTATTAGTGTCCATGGATGATGCTGAGTCAAGTAGAGCGTTGACCTCATCGACTGATCTGTTAATATCAAAATCCAAACCAAAGTGAGTTAAACATGTTTGTAAAGGGTCACCACTAAGGTTTGAAAGAAAAGTATTATCAACTAATGTTTCTATTAAATCCACATCAACAATTACATCATCTGCCTTGTGAGGTTGTTTGACAATGTTGAAGATGTTTAGCTCCATAGTCACGTTGCTAAAGGACAACTGTATATTTCCAATCCTGCATTAAATGTAAGTATCGGTAATTGCCAAGAAAGGTCGGCCAAGGATAATAGGGATATGCTTCTTTGAATCTTGGATTGGTTGAGTGTCAATTACAATGAAATCAATAGGAAAATAAAACTTGTCTATTTGGATAAGCAAGTCCTCCACAATACCACAAGGTATTTTCATGGACCGATCTGCAAGCTGTAACACCACTAGAGTTGAGTGTAATTTTTCAGTCCAAGTTTCACAAATACTGAGTAGGGTAACAGATTTACAGTAGCTCCTAAGTCCAACAAAGCAATCTCAATTGTGTAGTTCCCTATACTAAATGAGATAGTGGGGGAGCCTGGGTCTTTGTATTTTAGAGGAATTTTGTGTTGGAGTATAGAATTAATATTTTCTGTTAAAAATGCATTCTTTTGGATGTGAATGTTTCTCTTTTTAGTACAAAGGTCTTTAAGAAACTTGGCATAAGATGACACTTGTTTTATAGCATCAAGCAAAGAGATGTTAACACTTGCCTGTTTGAAGATTTCAAAAATCTCACTTGTGGATTTTTTCTTCTTTTCTTTAGCTAACCTCTGAGGAAATGGAGCTTTAGGAACGTATTCTCGTGGGTTGATTTTTTTCTTTCTCCTCAATGGTGAGTCCTCAGCATTACAGGTACAATTTGATTCGTTTTCATTACCGGCATCTCCATTTTATTGTCGACTTCTTTCCCTTTTCGAAAAGTCATGACAGGTTTGACCTCTCCATGTTATTGTGGTGAACTAGTACTTACTTCATCCACTCCATTAGGATTAGGCACAGATTGACTTGGAAATTTGCCTTTCTCAACAGTCATTGCCAAAGTTTGAACTGAAGAAGTAAGATGTCTGATTATCTTCTCAAGGTTGGAAAATGATTGGGCTTGTGAGTTGAAATCCGCTCTCATCTCATTTCGTAGTTCATCAATGGTGCGGTTCTGTTGCTCGATCATGGAGTGAGTAAGATTCTTGAGATTCTAGAATACATCCTCTCATGGTCTATATAACACTTGTGGAAAAAAAAAAGAAAAGAGGCGGTTAAAAGTAAATAAAAAGGAAGTTGGTAAAAATGGGGGGGGGAAAATAACACACGCGCGGGAAAGAGAAGCTGTCAAAAACAGACCCGAAAACCCGACTCGGCCCACGAACGTGACCTGGCCATATCTCGCGATTTCGACCATCACTTCGGCCGAGCTTGGTACCAATCTGAAGCTTGAAGACCGGCCATCATACCCTTGCTATCCTTATTGTCGGAAACTGACTGGAACGCCGCCTTCGAAGCTCGAAAAACCGCGGCCAAAACCCGTCACCACCGCCGTCCATTTTGCTGGTTTTGGGTGACATCACCAGTTGGATTTTGTTCCCCACGACTCCCTCTTCCATTTTCAACCATCTATTGCCACCGGGAATTACTATTTCGTAGCCAGTCAATTGTTAGAATTTCGCGTCTGCCGAGCTAGATTCCAGGGTCGTTGTCGCGCGTGGGAGCTCATCGTCGGCACGATTAGATTGAGCGTTATTGGAACTTTCAGACTTGAGCTTTCCGGCCAGCGTTGACCAAATTTCGGTCACTGTTGACCGGCGAGGGCAATTCGATAATTTTACATTTTGAAGGTAATTTTGTAATTTTTGAGCCTGTGGATAATTTAGTAATTTTTGAAATTTAGGATTGGCTACGATTACGATTCCGAGGGTAATTCGGTGATTTACAATTTCGAAGAATTTTAATAATTTACAAACTTGAGGGTATTTTGGTAATTCTATCGATACGAGAGTTGTGAATTATGGATAGATGTTCGTTTCGAGTTTATTGCATCAATTTAGTCGTAATTCCGATTTACGAAAAATAATTATGTCGTTTCCTTGATTTAGGAGGATCCGCGAGCGAGGACCGATCCGCGGACGTGGGCGATAGCCGAGCGTGAACACCGTCACTGTGAGTGGAATATACAAAACCTATTTTCATAGTGATTATGATAGTAAAGCATGTTTGCGAAATAAGTATTTTGAATATTCGGATTTAATGATTTTCTCGAAATGAATTTTATATATGCATTGATGTTATATTAAAATGTTTGGTCAATGATTTTCCGTATCGACTTTAAATGTAATATGATAGTATTTTAAAGACGAGAAAAGTGGATTTCAATGCGATGTGACTTTATTGTTATTTTTGAATAAATGCATGATATTAGAATTGAGTGAATTTGAGATATGTTGAATAAAAAGGAAATGAGATTTCAGATATGATTGTATGTTTATATACATGAGTATAGAGATTGTTTTTAAAAGCATTAGACAGTACCTATCCCCTCTAGATACAGTGTTACAGATGAGATATGATGATACAGATGAGATATATGAGTTATGAGATGATGATGATATAGATGATATGAGATGAGAGGCCTTTGGGGCCCGTCTGAACACACATAGAGGCTTTGGGCCGTGTGTTTGAGCACTTTTGCCTTTTGGGGGCATATGCATGCAGTGTGATGATTACAGTGATACAGATATTGAGATACAGATGATGAGATATGAGATGGTACTTCCCTATCTATCCGTGTAGCTCCCGGGCGTGACAGTACCCAGATAGTACGTCATTGCCTGTCCGTCGAGGTCCAGATATGATGAGATATGAGATAATTTTTTCCTGTCTATCTGTGTAGCTTCGGGGCGTGGCAGTACCCAGATAGTACGTCATTGGCCGTCCGTTGAGGTCCGGATACGACGAGATTATTCCCCTATGTACTTGTTTGGTGATAGTTTTTGATATTCAGTATTTGATATTATAAGTGTTGTGATTTCATTGATTTTACGCGGATTTATGTGAAATTGATATTCGAGTACATGATTTGAATTACATGAGTTTTATTTAAGTTCTTATGATATTTTGATCAGATATGATTTCCATGATTATTTGATACGACATTATATATGCTTTTCATGATTAATGATCTGATTTAAATGTTCAATGACTTATTACTGATTTCTTGCATATGGTTTGATGAAAGCGTATTTGGAAATGGTATGATTATTTCTTTTTAAGTAAGAATTAATTTTATAAAAAAAACTACTATCCACTCACTGACTTTCACTGAGTTTTATACTCATTCCGTTTTTATTATATTCCCCCCCACCAGGAGGTTGCAGGTACACCAGACCGACCCAGCAACTGTAGATATATTTTGAGTCTTGACCACATAATGGTGCTAGAGATATAGGTATTTTTTGTTAGGATACTTTGGTTATCTTATTTTTTTGAGATTGTATAATTTTGTTATATTATTCTTTTGGGATTAAGAATAAATTGAAGATGTTGATTACAGGAGTTTGTTGTATAGTGAATTATTTTGGGAGTGTTTACTTTACATATTTGTAGATTGGGATTGTTACATTTACAAAGGAGACTCTCCCGAATTTTCGGCAGAATCTTTACTAATTAGATTATCATCTTAGATGTTAGATTTATTATCGATTCGATTAGATGAGATTAGATAGACTCGTCCTAGGGGTGCGGGGCGGGTCGTTTCAATTGGTATCAGAGCATGGTTTTAGATTCTGTTGACTTTACTGTGGTAATTAGAGTAAGTTTTATTGTTATTAAGTCGGAATTTATATTTTGTAGGCACCATCATGATTCGTCGTAGCAGTAGACGTGGCCGCGGACGTGGCCTTGGTCTACTAGACCAATAGCTGGGTTGACTTCTGGTGGTGTACCTGCGGGGGAAAGTGAACCTGTGAATGAGAGGGTAGTTGAATCCTCCGTGCATGAAATTGCACAACAGACACTAGGGAATGTGCCGAATATTGAGCAGTCATTTGATAGGCTGGCTCAGATCATGACTACAGTTGTGCAGAATCAGACTCAAGCGCATGTCGGTAATGCGAACACTATTGAGCGAGTGAGGAGTTTAGGGGCGAGGAGTTTTAATGGTTCTAGAGAACCACCTGAGGCTGAGTCATGGTTTGTTAAGTTAGAGTGTATTTTTGACGTGATGAGGTGTTCGGAAGATGACAGATTATCCTTCGCGACTTTCCTGCTCGAGGATATAGCCTACCATTGGTGGCAGACAGTGGAGAGACGATATCAGGGGCATGCTGCGATTACTTGGCCATTTTTCGTAAGGAATTCTACGATCATTATTTTCCTGCTGTGTATCAAGATATTAAACGGAGTGAATTCCTTCGGTTGGTTCAGGGGTCTCTGACAGTTGAGGAGTATGAGAAGAAATTTTTAGACCTCTCTAGATTTGCTACATCTGTAGTGGGTGATGAAAGAGAGAGATGCAGACGGTTTGAGGAGGGCCTCAGATTTGAGATTCGCACCACCGTGACTGCATCACGACACACTGAGTTTGGAGAGGTAGTTGAGGCAGCCAGGAGAGTAGAGCACATTATTTCTGAGGGACGCAGAGTTCGGGCATTAAAGCAGAAGCGTGGCCAGAGCTGGGCAGAGGGTGGCCCTAGTAGTAGACCGCCCAAGAGAGGGGGCATTCCTACGAGTTACTCTGATACTATACAGAGGAGTCAGGGTATAGGCTTCAGGGGAGACTCGAGACAGGCTGTCAGTCATAGCTCAGTGCAGCCATCAGTGGAGAGTAATACCAGGAGTCAGGGGCAGTACGATCGTAGTGGTGCGGGATATCGTGATGATCTTTCGAGGAGTGTCCAGCAGAGTTCTTGCCTTTCATGTGGCAAGAATCATCAGGGCAGTGTCATGTCGGAGACAGAGTTTGTTATTTGTGTGGTCAGCCTGGACACATCAGGAGATTTTGTCCTACTTTATCTCAGAGCGATAGTTCTGCAGGAGGGACAGTCTCACGGTATCGGCCTTACTCTGGTCAGACTCAGGGTCCGAGAGGAGTACAGACAGGAGACTCTACATCTACATTTAGGAGTCAGACGACGGCTCAAAGTTAGAGAGGTCAGCCTGGTCGACCTCATACTCAGGCTCGAGTTTTTGCTTTGACGCAGCAGGAGGCACGTGCTGTACCAGAAGTTATTATGGGTATATTATCTGTCTGTGGCCGCGAGGCTCATATTCTTATTGATCTTGGATCCACACATTCCTTCGTTTCCCGTACTTTTGCTGTACACATAGGGCGAGAGCCCTAATTACTATATTGTCGTCTAGTTGTTCGTACACCTACCGGAGAGTCATTATTTGCTGAGAGTGTGTATCAGAATTGTATGATTGGAATGGGTGAACACGAATTTGAGGCGAATTTGAATTCCTTAGATATCCATGACTTCGATGCTATTCTGGGCATGGATTGGCTTGAATCTCATTAAGCTACAGTGGACCGTTTCAAGAAGGAAGTTGTGTTTAAAAAGCCAGGGAAAGCGGAGGTGAAATTCTGTAGGGAGCACAAAGTTCTACCTTCATGTGTTATATCTGCCATTAGTGCAAGTCGGTTGCTAAGAAAAGGATGCTCAGCTTATTTAGCACATGTGATAGATACAAAAGCCCAAAAATTGAGATTGGAGGATATTGCGGTAGTTAAAGAATTTTCGGATGTATTTCCAGATGAACTTCCGGGGATGCCACCTAGTAGGGAGATTGAGTTTTCTATTGATTTAGTCCCTGGGACGGCTCCTATATCCATGGCACCATATAGGATGGCTCCAGCAAAATTGAAGAAGCTGAAAGTTCAATTGCAAGAGTTGGTGGATAAAGGGTTTATTAGACCTAGTTTATTCTTGTGGGAGCTCCAGTCTTGTTTGTTAAGAAAAAAGATAGGACTTTTAGACTCTGTATCGACTACAGGCAGTTGAACAAAGTTACGGTACACAATAAGTATCCACTTCCTCATATTGATGACTTGTTTGATCAACTCCAAAAGGAGAAAGTATTTTCTAAGATCGATTTACGCTCGGGGTACCATCAGCTTAAAATTAAAAAGGCCGATGTTCCGAAAACAGCGTTTAGAACCTGTTATAGACATTACGAATTCTTAGTGATGCCATTCGGGTTGACAAATGCTCCAACAGCTTTTATGGACCTCATGAATAGGGTATTTCGCCCGTACCTAGATCGGTTTGTGATTGTATTCATCGATGATATCTTAGTGTATTCTCGAAGCGAGGAAGTGCATGCAGAGCATTTGCGGACTATTTTGCAGACTTTGAGACAGAAACAGTTGTATGCCAAGTTCAGCAAGTGCGAGTTCTGGTTGGACAGAGCAGTATTTTTGGGTCATGTGATATCAGTTGAAGGCATTTATTTTGATCCTCAAAAGATTGAAGCTATTGTGAAATGGGAACGACCTACAAATGTCACAGAAGTTCGGAGCCTCATTGGATTGGTTAGCTATTATCGTAGATTTATGGAGGGATTCTCCAAGATTGCTACTCCTTTGACACTTTTAACCAGAAAGAATGCTAAGTTTCAGTGGGACGATGACTGTGAGAAGAGTTTTCAAGAATTTAAGACACGTTTAACCTCAGCACCAGTTCTTACACTTCCGTCTGGTAATGAAGGATTTGTGGTATACAGCGATGCCTCTAGGCAGGGATTGAGTTGTGTGCTAATGCAGTATGGGAAAGTAGTGGCGTATGCTTCTAGACAACTTAAGAAGCATGAGCAAAATTACCCAACACATGACTTAGAGCTAGCAGCAGTAGTGTTTGCACTCAAGACATGGAGGCATTACTTATATGGGGCTACGTGCCAGATTTTCATTGATCATAAGAGCCTGAAGTATTTGTTTACTCAAAAAGAGCTGAATTTGAGGCAGAAGAGATGGATCGAGCTGATTAAAGACTACGATTGCACTATTGATTATCATCCGGGCAAAGCGAATGTGGTAGCTGATGCGCTAGGGAGAAAGTCTTCCAACTCTATAGCTCACTTGCGAGTGACGTATATGCCTCTGTTGATTGAGTTTAGATCTTTGGGCATCGAGTTGAACGCTGACAATTGTGGAGCCTTAATAGCTAACTTTCGAGTTAGGCCGACTTTGATTAACAAAGTTCACCAAATGCAAGCTCATGACCCACAGTTAATGAAATTGAAAGAGGATGTGCAAAAAGGTTTACGAACCGATTTTACGATGAGAGATGACGGAGTATTAGTCATGGGTAATAGACTTTATGTGCCTGATATTAAAGATTTGAAAGGCGAGATTATGGAGGAAGCTCATTGTTCAGCATATGCAATGCATCCTGGTAGTACAAAGATGTACCGGACCCTGAGGGATCATTACTAGTGGCAGGGTATGAAGAGAGAGATAGCGGAATTTCTTTCTCGATGTTTGGTCTGTCAGCAGATTAAGGCTGAACACCAGAGGCCTGTAGGGTGTTCTCAGCCGCTTCCTATTCCTGAGTGGAAGTGGGAGCACATCACCATGGATTTCGTAGCGGGACTTCCACGTACACGTAAAGGACATGATAGTGTTTGGGTGGTTGTTGATCGACTTACAAAATCTGCTCACTTTTTACTAGTCAAGACCACATATTCGATGGACAAGTTAGAGAGTATTTATGTGGCTAGGATAGTTCGACTTCATGGAGTACCCGTGTCCATAGTCTCTGATAGAGATTCTCGGTTTACTTCTAAGTTCTGGACCAGCTTGCAAAATGCTTTAGGCACCAAGTTGAATTTCAATATAGCTTTTCATCCACAAACTGATGGATAGTCAGAGCGTACTATTCAAACCCTGGAGGATATGTTGCGAGCTTATGTTATGGAGTTTAAAGGTAATTGGGATAATCATTTGCCTTTGATGGAGTTTGCTTACAACAACAGTTATCAAGTTAGTATCGAGATGGCACCATACGAGGCTTTGTATGGTAGAAAATGCAGGACTCCAGTATGTTGGGATGAGGTTGGTGAGCAGAGGTTAATTGGCCAGGAACTAGTTCAGGATACTAACGAGAAGATACGATTGATTCGGGATAGATTAAAAGTGGCTCAAGATAGACAGAAGAACTATGCAGACAAGCGTAGACGGGAACTTGAATTTGAAGTGGGTGATAGAGTTTTCATACGGCTATCTCCTTGGAAAGGGGTGCTTCGATTTGGGAAACGTGGGAAGCTAAACCCACGTTACATAGGGCCATATGAGATCATCGAGCGCATCGGTCCGTTAGCTTATCGATTAGCCCTACCACCCGAGTTATCCAGAATCAACGATGTGTTTCATGTCTCAATGCTCCGAAAGTACATATATGATCCGAATCATGTGTTATCGAAGTAACCAATTTAGCTGAAGGAAGGAACCAGTGGAGATACTGGAAAAGAAGCACCAGGTTTTGCGTTCTAAAACCATTCAATTAGTGAAAGTGCTGTGGAGAAATCACACAAGAGAAGTGGCAACTTGGGAACACGATGACGTAATGCGAGCTCCATACCCCCACCTGTTCTTATCAAATACGTAAATTTCGAGGACGAAATTTTTATAAGTGGGGAGGATTGTAACACTTGTGGAAAAAAAAAAAGAAAAGAGGCGGTTCAATGTAAATAAAAGGGAAGTTGGTAAAAACGGAGGGGAAATAACACACACGCGTGAAAGAGAAGCTGTCAAAAATAGACTCGAAAATCGACCCGACCCGCGAACGTGACCCGGCCATATCTCTCGATTCCGGCCATCACTCCGGCCGAGCTTGGTACCAATCTGAAGCTTGAAGACCGGCCATCATACCCCTGTTGTCTTTGTTGCCGGAAACTAACTGGAACACCGCCGGTTGAAGCTCGAAAAACCGCGGCCAAAACCCATCACCACCGCCATCCATTTCGTTGGTTTTGGGTGACATCACCGGTTAGATTTTGTTCCCCACGACTCCCTCTTCCATTTCTAGCCATCCATTGCCACCGGGAGTTACTATTTCGTAGCTGGTCAATTGTTGGAATTTCACATCTGCCGAGCTAGATTCCGGCGTCGTTGCCGCGCGTGGGAGCTCACCGTCAGCACCATTAGATTGAGCGTGATTGGAACTTTCAGACTTGAGCTTTCCGACCAGCGTTGACCAAATTTCGGTCATTGTTGACCGACAAGGGCAATTCGGTAATTTTACATTTTGAGGGCAATTTTATAATTTTTGAGCCTGTGGATAATTTAGTAATTCTTGAAATTTAGCATTGGCTACGATTATGATTCCGAGGGTAATTCGGTGATTTACAATTTCAGAGAATTTTAATAATTTACGAACTTGAGGGTATTTTGGTGATTCTACCGATACGAGAGTTGTGAATTATGGATAGATGTTGATTTCGAGTTTATTGCATAAATTTAGTCGTAATTCCGATTTACGGAAAATAATTATGTCGTTTCCTTAATTTAGGAGGATCCGCGAGCGAGGACCGATCCACGGACGTGGGCGATAGCCGAGCATGAACACCGTCACTGTGAGTGGAATATACAAAACCTATTTTCATAGTGATTATGATAGTAAGGCATGTTTGCGAAATAAGTATTTTGAATATTCGGATTTAATGATTTTCTTGAAATGGATTTTATATATGCATTGATGTTATATTAAAATGTTTGGTCAATGATTTTCCGTATCGACTTTAAATGTAATATGATAGTATTTTAAAGACGAGACAAGTGGATTTCAATGCGATGTGACTTTATTGTTATTTTTGAATAAATGCATGATATTAGAATTGAGTGAATTTGAGATATGTTGAATAAAAAGGAAATGAGATTTCAGATATGATTATATGTTTATATACATGAGTATAGAGATTGTTTTTAAAAGCATTAGACAGTACCCATCCCCTCCAAATACAGTGTTACAGATGACATATGATGATACAGATGATATGAGATGAGAGGCCTTTGGGGCCCGTCTAAACACACATAGAGGCTTTGGGCCGCGTGTTTGAGCGCTTTTGCCTTTTGGGGGCATATGCATGCAGTGTGATGATTACAGTGATACAGATATTGAGATACAGATGATAAGATATGAGATGGTACTTCCCTATCTATCTGTGTAGCTCCGGGGCGTGACAGTACCCAGATAGTACGTCATTGCCTGTCTGTCAAGGTCCGGATATGATGAGATATGAGATAGTTTTTCCCTGTCTATCTGTATAGCTCCGGGGCGTGGCGGTACCCAGATAGTACGTCATTGCCCGTCCGTTGAGCTCCGGATACGACGAGATTATTCCCCTATGTACTTGTTTGGTGATAGTTTTCGATATTCAGTATTTGATATTATAAGTGTTATGATTTCATTGATTTTACGCGGATTTATGTGAAATTGATATTCGAGTACATGATTTGAATTACATGAGTTTTATTTAAGTTCTTATGATATTTTGATCGGATATGATTTCCATGATTATTTGATACGACATTATATATGCTTTTCATGATTAATGATATGATTTAAATGTTAAATGACTTATTACTGATTTCTTGCATATGGTTTGATGAAAGCGTGTTTGGAAATGGTATGATTATTTCTTTTTAAGTAAGAATTAATTTTATTGAAAAAAACTACTATCCACTCACTGACTTTCACTGAGTTTTATACTCATTCTGTTTTTATTATATTTCCCCCCCACCAGGAGGTTGCAGGTACACCAAACCGACCCAGCGACTGTAGATATATTTTGAGTCTTGGCCACATGATGGTGCTAGAGATATAGGTGATTTTTTGTTAGGATACTTTGGTTATCTTATTTTTTTGAGATTGTATAATTTTGTTATATTATTCTTTTGGGATTAAGAATAAATTGAGGATGTTGATTACTGGAGTTTGTTGTATAGTGAATTATTTTGGGAGTGTTTACTTTACATATTTACAGATTGGGATTGTTACATTTACAAAGGAGACTCTGCCGAATTTTCGACAGAATCTTTACTAATTAGATTATTATCTTAGATGTTAAATTTATTATCGATTCGATTAGATGAGATTAGATAGACTCGCCCTAGGGGTGCGGGGCGGGTCGTTTCAGTCTAGGTTGGGAGTAGTTCTGGTTCTGGTTGTATAGTCTAAATGGTGGCTGAGAGGCTAGAGGAACTTGAGGAATTGGTTGCATTGATGGAGCTGGAGCTGCTGGTCCATTCTGTTGGAATCCTTGAGACCATGAAAAATTGGGGTGGTATCTCAATCTAGGGTTATATGTGTTGGAGTATGAGTTGTAATTTGATGGTTTTCTCATTACACCTATAGCATTGGCTTGATCTGAGTATGAGTCATGGTCATGTGCTTTTATTGATTTAGCAGTCGTTAACGATGCTATTTGTCGAGAAAGACCTTCAACTATCTCTTTAACTTCTTTAATTCCTGAACTTGGCTCGCCAGTGTGAACCTCATTCACTCCTTTAATTATTTTAGTATTCCTAAGTGATCGACTCCATTGTTGGGAATTACCCGCTTGTTGCTGAAAGAAATCCCAAATTTCTGATGCACTTTTTGACATTAACTCTCCTCCACTTGTTGCCATTAGCCATTCTTGCACATGTGACAATAATCCCTCCAAAAAATATTGACATTGATGCCATTTCTTGTACCTATGATGTGGATACTTCATAAGTAGCCCATTGAATCGCTCTCATGTTTCGAAAAATTGTTCGTCTTCTCTCTGGGTAAACTCTGAAATTTCTCTGCGAATAGCGTTGGTTTTATGCACTGGGAAATATTTATTCAAAAAATTTATTACCATTTGTTCTCATGATGTAATGCTATTAGCAGGCAATGTATTGAGCCATGAACGAGCTCTATCCTTTAAAGAAAATGCGAATAGTTTAAGTTTAACATCATCATTTGAAAAATTCTCATATTTAAAAGTTTGACAAACAGCATGAAAATCATTCAGATTATATAGGTCCTTATTTTCTAGGCCATAGAATGTTGGGAGACAATTTAACACACTAAGTTTTAGTTCAAAACTCCTAACAGCAACATTTGGGTATCTGATGCATGATGTACTCAAATTAGCTAAAGGACTGAAATAATCTTTAAATGGCCTCTCATGTGGTGACGCTTGTTGTTGTTGTTGCAAATCTATTTCAATTTTATTTTTAATTGCGACATGTTTGTGTGTGCGAAGTGTTTTTTCAAGTTCAAGGTCTATAGGCTCAAGATTAGGTAATAATGACTTTCAACCATGCATGCAAAGAATACAAAAATGAGAACAAAAGAAATAAAAATAAAGAAGGAGAAATTACGATACTAACCTTACCACGCTGTTACAATCTTTCTATAAAAACACACTAAAAAATACGTGAAATAAATTAACTAAAAATAAATTAATAAGATAAACAAAAATTGCAAAGAGAAATAACTTAAAAATTAAACTACAGAACTTTAAATAAGAGGAAAAAAAGAAATTCTTACCTCAAATTGTAGATTCACTTTTTTTTAAAATAAGAAAAAAATTACAAGAAAACAATTAAAAGAAATTATTTACAAAAATTAATTCTACGAATTAATATAACTTACCTCCCCGGCAACGACGCCAAAAACTTGTTGTGCAAATTTTATTGAGCTCGCAAGTGCACGAATCTATTGTAAAATAGATTAATGGTGTCAAGTGTCGATCCCACGAGAAGGTGGATTTTAATTGTGTGTAGAATTAATTTTTCTAAGTGGGTGATTGATTTTGTGGTGAAAGTGACTTAGACTATCCTAGAATTTAAATTGGTGCTAAAGGCTTATCGTGCCAAATAGTAATAACCTTGTACTAGGGAATCAATAAAACCAGTGCGGTATCTAGACACGATTATTATTATCTGTCGATGAAAAGTCAAAACATCCACAAAATCAGAGGGGAAGACAAATTAAATTTACCAAATAAAGCCCATGGCGCATATTGAGACTTCACTTTCAATCCAAGTTTAAAAGAAAATTAGCTACTCATAATTGAACTAAGGGTAAAATAGAAATTTATTAAAATACTTAAAAAATGCAAGATGGAGAAGGAATTACAGAAAATGGAGCTCAAAAATGAATTCAAGTATGTCAAATTAGAGGCGAGCTCCCTTTTTATAAATACACTGAGTAAATTATGACCCTCGAATTAAAAATATTTTGGACGCTCAAGATTGCGCCACGTCATTGGTCAACAGTACGTGATTTGACCACAACGTTTGAATAGTGACGTGGTATGAACAGTGAGGTGGCTTGAATAGTGATGCGGTTTGGTTGTAAATAATTCTATATATATGCATGTACAGTACGCACAATTTTTGGTCCACGAACATGCTGCTACGTCACCGATCAACAGTACATAAAAATTTTAGCCCAATAGAATCATGACACCTCATTGGTCAATGCCACATCATCGTTCCATATATGTGAACAGTGTCGTGAACGGTAACATGGACAATATCATACATGTAAACAATTTTTCCTTTTATGCTCTTCTTAAGGTTTTCGACTGTCCTGAGTTCAAAAGTGATGTCCGTTTTACTGTTTGATCTCTCTTTTATTATGAAATGACCATGATATCCCTAAAATATGTAAAATACTTAATTATAATACAACACACATAATTAAATCACAACAGACTTAAACACATAAAAGTTGGATTGTTAATGAAACTTGAAATGTAAAATGACGATTTTCTTCTTTATAAATATATACTTTTTAACACTCAACAACACACTTAGGTTCTATTTATCCCATAAGGTAAATCTCTATATCTAGTTCATTACTAATTTTAAATTAAGCATGACTCTTTTGCGATCAAGTAAAACTCAATCTAGGAAACCCAATCTAAAACCAAGTATTGTTCTGATATGTTCTACTAAGATAAGCCCTTTTAAGGCTCTTTCTTAACTAGTATCATTAAATGGGTGATCAGCCGAAATAATGAATAGAAATAATACTATTAAAACAAAATGCTATAGCAAACATGCAGCAACATATAAATTCAGTCAATAAACCATCAAGATTGTTTATTCCTCAACCACAAATAAATTTAGTTCATGGTTTGTAAAAGAAAAATAAAGAACAAAGTTTCGGCCATCAAACACATCTTCAAGGACTGAGTTCTTGATTTATTTCTGTAAATTCTCCTCTTGTGCAGTCCTCAATTTCTCTCTTGAATCATGTTTTTCTTTTGTTTCTTTGTGTTTTTCTCCTTGGGTGATGGCCCCCTTTTCCTTATTATGTGTGCTCCTTTTATAGCTGAAAATTAGGGTAAACAGAAGCCTAGGTCGCGCATAAGTCAAATTAGGAAACTGCAGATCGTAATTCTGCAAGTCTCCCGCGCAGAATTTTCTCTGTCGTTGTTCTAGGATTGATACGGCAATGGTTGTTACAGCAATAGCTACAGCAACTATACTATTCTAGATTTGTTTGAATTCTTTTGTAGTCAAGTTCTTTTCTATCTTTTGCAAGCCTATTACATCAGCATTCCTTCCTTGAAATTTGGGCTTCCGGACACCTACAATTATGCATATGATTTAGCACACAAATTATTCTAAATCAAACAAAACTTATTAAGAATAAACTAAGATGAATGTTTATGTAAAATATAAAAAAAAAATGCAATGAAAACACATTATTTACTCTCTAAGTATTATTGATTTAAGTCTAAAAGTTCCATGGTAACTCTTATGGGAATAAGTAGCCATCCTTATTATGACCACTCTACTCACTGATGGTTTGTCGTGATGCCTAACTAGTCCACTTATTTTTTAGCTCTCCTTTCATTTCGTTTTAACTCTTCAAGTTACTCATCTTTAACTCTTGCTGCTTTTTCCTCCTCGATTTCAATATCCACCTTCACCTAGTCATAAGCAGCCGAATAAGAGTTTATTATTGGGTTCCTTAAGTTATACCACAATTGCCCTATCTTTACTCCCTCTTTTAATCCCTTCAAGGCCTGAAGATGATTGAAAGCTCTATGGTCAAGGATTGCTTGGTGATATCTCTTGAAGAATCTCTTAGAGTTTGATTTTCTTTTTACTTGAGCCTTATTGGCTCTATCATGTCATCCTCTGGTGTTACCGCTCCTAAAAAATGTTCAGCAAAGTTTCCATGCAATTGATTAGAAGTTCTAATGCTTCCCTATGGCAATTTACGATACCAATCATGTGCGTGCCATTCTAATGTCAATGGAAACACTCCACACCACTGTAGTGGTGTCAAACCATTCACTCTAGTCACCACATTAAATCGTTCTATATGCATCAAAGGGTCACTCTTTCTGGAATATTTGAGGTTCAAAACTAATCCCTTGATATTGTTATGCTCATGATTTTTACTGAGAGCAAGACTCATTATCTAGAATTATTCTCCAGCTCAGTGCTCTTTCAATCCTACATTTCTTCAATAATTCGTGCTAACCCATGCACCTTATCTTCTAATTTCCCAACGCGACTTGAGTTCTACACCCTTATCTGCTTGGGGTCAATGTTCTGCTTCTTCCATAGATTTTCACCAGAGTACGTTTTGGTTGCTCTCCAAAAAAAAAAAAAAAAAAAAAAAACACCTAATACTTGTAGGGCAAGACAAGCTTCCAAATGATTTGGTGAAAAAGCTTTTATATATTCCAGTAATTTAGAAGCACTTTTATTCTAATTTTCTCTTAAGAGTCCTATCACTTTAGGATGATTTTTAAGTAAAAACCCTATATATATATATATATTGTTAATATAACAAACACTAAATATTTATGATCTGAAAGATAGTTGTTGAATAGAGATCATTTCCCACAAAAAAAGTATTTAAAAAGGATGTGGTACTGTAATATTAAATAATTTTTTGTTGTGATATAAAAGTATCACACTAGATTTTTTTTTCGCATTACAAAAAATTGAAAATAAGATCTAAGTAGAGATCAATTTCAAGAATAAACTAGCAATATTAGGAACAAGTTTTACAAAAAGCTTCTGGGACATGTCATACAAATTTGTTATATAAGAAAGTCTCTATTAGATCTTCTTTCCACATTACAAAAGTTAGAAATGAGATCTAAATCAACCAATTATAAATTTTATAGTGAGTGGGTCCTATATGAAAACAATGACTTTTTTTATTATTATAGTGTAGGCAATTATTAGCCATCTACCCTAAGTTTATTTTATATTAAAAAATACTAGGAAGATTTAATTTGTTTATTTTTTTACTTTTAATTTTATAATTTGTATTAGTTGTCTACTAAAAAGATAGAATTATCCTTACTAAATGACAAAATAAAAACAAATACAAATGCAAACTGTGGTCATTTTGTAAGGGTAATTCTATGTTTTTAGCATCGAATTGCATATTAAACTATTTTAAGTACTTAAAATAATATAAGTTCTTTATCAAATAAATAAAATTTTAAACTACGTATTTATCAAAAATTTTAAAATCACAACTCCTCTACTATATCTCCAAATAAATTCTTAAAATCATAAATAACTAAATTAATGGGGTTTTAAAAGGAATCTCCGGACTTTACATGATTTCTTATAGGTGCCGAGTGATCATGTTGGTTCCTATAGGTACCATCAGCCACACTTTTTGTTATTGGTGAAAAAACAATTCTGGGTACAATTTGTGAATTTGTATAACGTGCGGTATTAAACATTTGAAACATGCACCGACAGTAATCTAATCAATAATTAAAAAAATAAAAAAAATTGTATAAAATACATATGTCGTAGTGCAACTCGGATCCTTTTCTTTATAATTGCATATAATGTGATTATCAAAAACCTCTTGAGATTTTTTAATTTTGTAATTGCACTATCCTTGAATTATCAAAAGACTCTTGATAATGTTCTTCTTAAAGATGCCCTTCATCCGTAAATGGTCCAATAATTAGTTCGTAAAATGAATTTATTACTTTAGACAAGTCTCAAATATGCATACCTCTAATAACTCCGTATTGCATAATTCCTTAAATGCATTTGTTTCCTTTCTCTAAATTTTAGAATGGCCTTGTCTACTAAATTTCCTCTTTAAATTCGACTGCCAACTGGGAATTTTGCCCAAATTTCCATCCCATCTTACACTCTAAAATATGTCCTCCACGTTACTATAGAAAATTTAACATCTAGGATCTTGAAACATTTTTTTTATTTTTTAAATCTTTAGCAGTTGAAAATAGGTCTTTAGCTGCTCACCGAGAGAAAATTTTCATCTAAAACTTTTTTGATAAGGAAAGCTTCCAAATAACATCCAACTGGTTTGGTGAAGGTTTTTCGCCTTTTCTGATAATCCAAAAGCACCTTATTTCTAGTTCTCTCTTAATAGTCTTATTACCTCAGGTTCTATCTTTATTAAGTAGAACCTCATATATATTAATTTATTGTTAATATAAATAAAAACTAAGTAGCTGTTTGATTTTTCAACTTAACGAAAAATTTTCATTCATTAAATTATTATCCCAATTTTTTAGCTTTTTACTTAATCGAAAAAGTATGAATAATATCATTAAAAGATATTTTCAAAATATCTCTATCTAATTAATTAATTTTTATATATCATTAAACGATATTTTCTAAAATATCTCTATCTAATTAATTAATTTTTTTATATCATTAAAAATATTTTCTAAAATATCTCTATCTAATTAATTAATTTTCATCGTTACCCGAATAAAATTTAATAATTAGTATTATTACTCATCTCTATAACTTATGATAATATAGTGGTAGACTATTACTATTTTTACCATTTTATTTTCTTCAGATTAGAATTATTTATCTTCATAATTTTTTTATGACTATTTTTCGTATAAAAACATCATAAATTATAAAAAAAAATTGATTGACATATACTAATTTAGAATATTAAAAGGTTGTGTTCAATTGAAAATGATTTATGATATCATGATATATTATCTTTTATATGTTCTTTGAAATGTTTATTATTTGATTAACATTTACAATATGTTAGGGCACAAATGTAGAAATATTAATTTTTAGACTTTTTTGAAGTTAAAAAATAAACAACTTAATATTTATTTTTAACAATTCAGATAAAAAAAACATATAATTAAGATTCTGACATTCAGCTCTACTCAAAATTCAGACTAATTCACACATATTTAGATTTTAGACAAGTAACATATAGCACCTAAATGTTTATGACTTAAAATTATTTAATAATCATGGCACATTCAACCTATTTAAAGATGAAATCTTGTGTAGACTTATGTTTAAGCAGCAGGGTAACGTGAGAATATTCGACACATTAATTTACAATTTGTATGCCAACTGAATAATTTTTGTTTGTTTTTTTGTTTTTGATAATAAAACAAGTCTCGCAAGAGCTTAGGTTTTCAGCCAAACTGAATAAATTTCCCCACTCAAATTAGAAACACTAAAATCTAATAATTAACCAGTATTCTGAGCCAATCAAACAAACAGTGAAACATCATTTGTTACGGTCCAAAAGCAAAACATTATTGTTAATACCTACTCGTAAAATTAACAAGATAACACGGTTTATACGGACCAATTATCAAGGTATTGTTAATACCTTCTGTATCAATAATTCTTTTATTCTTCTTCTTCAACCCCAAAAATCAAAAGCTCTCCCATGGCTTTCGTATCCACAACTCGTTCAATTCATTTTATTTCAATTTCAATATCAGCTCTTAGATGTAATCTCTCATCTTCGTTCCCTCATACGAGAAAACCCACATCTTTAATTTCAAAAAATGAACCTCATATCCGACAACAACAGCTAAACTGAAGGAGTCGCTACTATTGATAGTCAAAGACCCAGCCTCACTCAAAACTTTCCTCAGAGAAAGGTTCAAATCATTAGGTGAAGGTGATATTACTACAATTACTCCTAATGAAGCCTTGTGTATCTTTGATTACATGCTCAATCTGTGCCCTTCTCCGCCTCCCGTCACTTCCTTCAATATTTTGTTTGGTTGTCTTGCTAAGAATAAACATTATGATATTGTCCTTTTACTCTTCAAGAGGCTTAATTCAATTGGGCTGTTTCCAAATCTTTGTACTTATAGTATCTTAATTAACTACTTTTGCAAAATGGGTAAAGTGTCCCTTGGTTTTGTTGTTTTTGGGAGGATGCTCAGGTCTTGTTTTACTCCAAATGTTGTGACCTTTACTTCTTTGATTAAAGGTTTGTGTGCAAAGAGTAGAATCATGGAGGCCGCCGCATTGTTTACGAAATTTGGTGTGTTTGGTTGTGGCCTAATGTTTTTACATATACCACTTTGATTAATGGATTGTGTCGAACTGGCCATACAATTGTTGCTTGATAAGTGCATATTTTTTATAAATTTTGCTATTAATTTTTTCATTTTTTTTATTTTGTTCTTAAATATTTTAGTTAATTTAGTTAATTTTTAATTTAATAAATTATATTTTTAATGTGTTAATTTTTATCTTCGTTTATTTTATTTTATTATTTTAGGTATATTATGAGATTAAAGATAAATTAAATCAAAGAATTCAGGAAAGAAATCTGATTGAGAGAATCAAAATAAAAAAAGAATTGAAGATTGAGAGACAAAAATGCACAAGAGATCAAGGGTTAGAGAAAATTCAAATTAATTAGAGATTGTCAATAAAAAGGACATAAAAGACCTCAATTTTAGAAGCATTAATTACTTGATTTTGGGAGCAATTAACCATATATGCACGTGAATTCAAGGATTTCAAAAGTGGAAAGTAATGGCTTATGGTGGCGTTAATTTAGAGGATTTATTTTATAATTGGAAAAGGATTTCAATTAGAATTCAAAAAGGATTCCCTTAGAATTGTTGAAGGATTCGGTGGCCAAGCACTATAAAAGCTGAACTTTTGGCTTTTGATTGGATGATATTCGGCAGCCACACGTACAGAAGAAGAATTTGCAGCCGCAAAGGAGAAGAAAAAATAGAGGAGGCAGCCGTTTGAATTAATCTCCATGATTGATTTTATCAATTCTCTTATTCCCAATTTAATTATGTTAGGCTAGATTTTCTATTTGGTTGAGGGTGAATTCAAAACCCTAAACATGCTATGCAATTAAATTTAAATTGTATCATTCAATTTATTTAATTGAGATTGTTTATATTCTTCTATAATTAATGTTTATGATTTTATTTTTGTCTTATTTGAGTGGCCAATTAGATAGTACTTGAATAATTTCTATTGCTAGATTGAAATTCTTGATCCGTAATTTTCTTGATATTTTAATCATTAGTAGCAGGTTGAAATCAGTGATTTCAATTAGAGAATATAACCTAGGTTTAATCATCCGAGCTTGTGTGTTTATTGCCTAGATCAACCTAATATCATTCTTTTTTTAATGCTTCCATTATCTCAAATTTAAAGAGCTTGTTTTAAATTATTTAATGGTTAGAGATTAGGTGAAGAGCTTATTTTGTCTAACGACACACTAAGGAAACCTCATCACATCTAGAACTTGATTTTGCCATCCACATTATACCCTCGAAGACAGAGGCAAGCAGCCCGGAACCCGAACCAATGGCTCAGAATAACAACCGAACACTTTAAGAGTTGGCAGCTTCTAACTTGGACCCAACAACCCTTATGCATTGAGAATCCAAACCCTCAGGTAAACTTTGAACTCAAATCTGGGATGATTCATCTTCTTTCTACTTTTCATGGTCTTACAGGAGAGGACCCAAATAAGCACTTGAAGGAGTTCCATGTGGTATACTCCACAATGAAACCAGTCGGAGTTTCTGAAGAGCAAGTTAAACTAATGGCCTTCCCATTCTCTTTCGCAGATTCAGCCAAGGAATGGTTGTACTATCTTCCCTCTGGTACTATCACTACATGGAATGAGATGCGTCAGCTATTTTTGGAGAAATATTTCTCAGCATCAAAAGCTGACAGCATTTTAAAAGAAATTTGTAGAATCCGACAGTATAATAGAGAGTCGCTCTACGACTATTGAGAACGATTCAAAAAGCTATGTGCTAGTTGCCCCCACCATCAAATAAGTGATCAACTTCTTATTCAATACTTTTATGAGGGTCTACTCCCTATGGATAAGAGTATGATTGATGTCGTTAGTGGAGGAGCACTTGTGGATAAGACACCAGAAGCAGCCCGAAATCTCATTGGTAACATGGCTGCTAATTCCCAATAGTTTAACACCATGAACAATCTATTGCTGCCACCTAAGCGAGTCAATGAGGTAAGTACTACATCCCTCGAACATAAAGTTTCAAATCTTACTTCTTTGATGCAACAATTAGCGCTAGGGCAACAAGTGAGATCGTGTGGCGTTTGTTCCATGGTCGGCAATACGACTGATATATGCCCTGCTCTCCAAGAGGGTTCACATGAGCAGGCCAACGCAGTTGAGGGATTCCTAAGCCAACCAAGACAAAGGTATGATCCATACTCTAATTTTTATAATGAAGGGTGGAAGGATCACCCTAATTTTAAGTATGGGAACCAACAACAAGGCATTCCTAATGTGGCACCGTCTCGACCACCGGGTTACCCTCAACACCGGGTGCAACAACTTTACCAAGTTCAGTCACCTCCACCTCCTCAAAATCAAGGTACGTCTTTGGAAGATCTTGTAAAAGCTCTCGCTACTAACTCTATGCAGTTCCAACAGACTACCCAGGCACAACTCCAATATTTAGAGAATCATATTAGCCAACTGGCCACATCTATGAGTAGGATAGAGGCTAGAACTTCAGGAAAGTTACCTTCTCAACCAGAAATTAATCCAAAAGAGAATGCTTGTGCTATGTCTCTTAGAAGCAGAAAAAAGTTGGAACCATTATTAGCTAAGCCATCAAAAGTGTCCACAACATCATCGCACTCTGTGACAAATCCTTCCCCTGAGGCTCTTCCTTTAACAAGGAAAGACGATCCCACCCGGCATTGCCAGTCGATCCATCTGGCCAGATAAGTACTCCTTCACCTCGAATTAAGACTCTTTCCATTCCTCCACCATTTCCTAGCAGGTTTAAACAATCCAAGAAAAAGGAGTAAGAAAATGAGATCCTTGAGACCTTTCGTAAAGTAGAAGTAAATATTCCTCTACTTGACGCGATTAAACAAGTGTCGTGTTATACAAAGTTTTTGAAGGAATTATGCAGCAACAAGCGAAAGTTGAGCGGTAACGAAAAGGTAAGTGTAGGAGAGAATGTTTCTGTTGTACTTCAAAGAAAACTTCCTCTTAAGTACAAGGATCCAGATACTTTTACTATCCCCTGCACTATTGGCAATAACAAATTCGAAAGATGTATGCTAGATTTAGGGGCCTCAATTAATGTTATGCCATATTCGATTTATAATTCCTTGAATTTAGGTCCAATGGAAGACACTGGTATAATTATTCAATTGGTTGATAGATCTAATGCTTACCCCAAGAGAGTTGTGGAAGATGTTATTGTGCAGGTCAATGAATTAGTCTTTCTAGCTGATTTTTATATCCTTGAAATGGAGGATGAGTGTCGCCCAATCCGACTGCTATTCTTTTGGGGCGACCATTCCTTAAGACAGCCTGAGCCAAGATTGATGTTCACGATGGAACTCTCACAATGGAATTCGATGGTGAAGTGATCCGCTTCAATATCTTTAAGGCAGTGAGGTATCCCAGTGATGTACATTATGTCTTTGCCATAGATGATATTAATACTTTGGTGCAAGATTTCTTTGAATTACCTGGTAATGACGGTTTTGAAATTGCCATAAGCAAAAATCTTACGAAAGATGATTCTAAGAAACAGGCAAATTTGACAAAGTTGGATGATGAGGTAGAAGAAGCTATGGCGATCTTAGATGGAGCAGTCCCATTATGCACCAATCGGTATAATATTTCTTACCTTGAATTACCGTTATGAAACGAGAAACTTTTATCTTCAGTTTTACGGGCACTTACCTTAGAACTTAAGCCACTTCCAGAGCACCTGTAATATATTTATTTGGGTGAAAATGAAACACTTCCAGTCATAATTGCTAAAACCCTCACCTAGGTTCAATAAGAAAAGTTAATTAGGGTGCTTTGGGATCACAAGACGGCGATTGGCTGGACCATTGCTGACATTAAGGGAATTAGTCCTTCTATGTGTATGCATCGCATTTTACTAGAGGAATGGTCTAAACCAATGAGAGATGCACAACGTCGCCTTAATCTACCAATGATGGAAGTCGTAAAAAAAGAGATACTGAAACTCCTTAATGTGGGATTATATATCCCATTTCTGATAGTAAATGGGTGAGTCATGTGCAGGTAATTCCAAAAAAATCAGGCATCACAATGGTCAAGAATGAAGAAAGCAAGCTTGTGCCAATAAGAGTTCAAACTGGGTGGAGAGTTTGCTTCGACTATCATAAACTAAATACAGTCACTCGCAAGGATCATTTTCCTTTGTCATTCATTGATCAAATGCTTGAAAGGTTAAGTGGTCATTCTCATTATTGTTTTCTTTATGGTTACTCAGGTTATAATCAGATCGTTATTGCTCTGGAAGACCAAGAGAAAACGACCTTCACATGCCCCTTTAGCATATTTGCTTTCCGACAAATGCCATTTGGTCTCTGTAACGCTCCTGCCACTTTCTAAAGGTGCACGATGAGTATTTTTTCTAATTATGTGGAGAACATCATTGAGGTATTTATGGATGATTTTACGGATTATGGTGATTCTTTCGATAGATGTTTAGATAACCTTACACTTGTGTTTAAACGATGTATTGACACTAACCTTGTACTTAATTGGAAAAAATGTCATTTTATGGCTAATCAAGGTATTGTTTTTTGTCATGTTATTTCTAAAAGAAGGATTAAAGTTGATAAATCTAAGATAGATCTTATTTGCTCCTTACCACCTCCCACTAGCGTGAGGGAGGTTCGTTCTTTTCTTGGTCACGCAGGTTTCTATCGTAGGTTTATCAAGGACTTTTCTAAGATAGCATTACCCATCTGCAACTTACTTCAAAAGGATGCACTTTTAACTTCAATGATGAGTGCAAAAGGGCATTTGAGAAGTTAAAAGATGTTTTGACATCGGCCCCTGTGATTTAACCACCGAACTGGAATTTACCATTTGAGATCATGTGCGATGCAAATAATTATGCTTGGAGCCGTGTTGGGCCAGCGTGTGGGCAAGCTTCCTTATGTCATCTATTATTCCTCCCGCACATTGAATGATGCACAACTGAACTACTTCACCACAGAGAAAGAACTTTTAGCAGTTATCTTTGCCTTAGAAAAAATTTGTTTTTATTTTATTAGATCTAAGGTAATTGTTTACTCTAACCATGCAGCTATTAGGTACTTACTCACCAAAAAGGATGCCAAACCGCGCCTTATTCAATGGATACTTCTATTGCAAGAATTTGACTTAGAGATTTTAGATGAGAGAGGTTCTGAGAATTTGGTGGCAGATCATTTAAGTCGACTTACTTATAACGAAGATGCACTTCCATTGCATGAAAACTTTTCAGATGAGCAGTTATTACAAGTAGGTACAGTTACTCCTTGGTATGTAGATATTGTCAATTACTTGGTTACCAGAACAGTACTGGAAGAGTTAACCCATGCACAAAAGGCCAAGATCAAGAGTGATGCCAAGTACTATGTGTGGATGAGTCATACTTGTGGAAGTATTGTTCTGATCAAATTATTAGAAGGTGCGTACCCGAAACTGAATTTTCTTCTATTCTCACATTTTGTCATACCCTGGCTTGTGGAGGACATTTTGGACTAAAGAGAACAGCCCTTAAGGTACTTGCGAGTAGTTTTTATTGGCCATCATTATTTAAGGATGCATATTTGTTTTGCAAATCTTCTGATCATTGTCAGAGAACAGGTAATTTGGGACTTATAAATCAAATGCCACAATCTCTCATTCTTATAGTTGAGATTTTTTATGTTTGGGCATCGATTTCATAGGACCATTTCCTTCATCATTTGGTAATCTCTATATTGTTCTTGCGGTTGGTTATGTTTCAAAATGAGTGGAAGCAAAAGTTACCCGAACTGACGATTCTAAGGTTGTGGTAGATTTTTAAAAGTGTAACATCTTTGTAAGGTTTGGAACGCCGAAGGCAATTATCAGCGACAGAGGCACTCACTTTTGTAGTAGGTCGATAGAGACTCTCTTTCGAAAATACAACATCACTCACAAGGTGTCTATATCCTACCATCCTCAAACCAGTAGGCAAGTTTAGGTGTCTAATAGGGAAGTGAAATCAATCCTTTTAGAGACAGTTAGCCCAAATGGAAAGGATTAGAGCCTACGGCTTGATGATGCACTTTGGGCATATAAGATCGCATACAAAACTCCTATTGGTATGTCACCCTACAAGTTAGTATATGGTAAGCCTTGTCATCTTCTAGTGGAACTTGAATATAAAGCATGTTGGGTTGTGAAACAATGTAATATGACATTGGACGCCCCCGGCCAATAAACAAAGCTCCAATTGCAAGAATTAGAGGAAATTCGAAATGATACCTAGGGGTAGGCACGGTTCGGTCCGGTTCGGTTTGGATCGAAATTAAGCAGAACCGATTTAAATCAATTATTTTATTAAAAGAACCAAATAAGAACCGAACTTAATAAAAAACGAACATAAACGCATCTTTTCAGATCGGTTCAGTTTTTTCGGTTCTGGGCTTATTTTGAATTTCTAAATTTTTAGCCCATTAGGCCTTATAAATGTAATAATTTTTTTAGACTATTAATTTATCCTAATTTCATTACAAATATTAACAATAAATATAAAGTATTCAAAACACATTTTATCACTAATATCTTACTGACTACTAATAAGGTACTTCCAGAATATGAAATGTTAAGATTTCAAAATACATAATCAAACTCCAATACTCCATCTACATAAACATAATGTTGTAAAGACAAATAAAAATAACAACAATTAAAACTTACAACACAAAATAAAAAGAAAATTTGGAAACAAACACTAACAACATTCTCTCATCTTTATCAAAAATAAAAAAAATAAAAATAAATAAATAAATTGCAAACAAATGCCAACAACATTCTCCCATCTTAATCAATATCAGCATCAACTTTAGACATTTTCCAACTCAATATTTGGATCTATAAAAAAATTTAAAACAATAAATAATTAAATAAACAATCTATATAAATAAGATACTATTTTTTAAAAAAATAAAGAAAACTTACTTGTCAGCAACATCAATCAACTGTCATTTACTCCTCAGCTACTTCTTGTTTTTAGATTGCATTGGCCTAAAAAATTCTTCAAGAAATTGAAACAATTATATTAAAATCATTAATTCTAATATTCAAAATGTTATAAGTGAAATCACAAAAAATAACATAATAAATTACCGATTTTTCGGTTCGGTTTTTGGTTCAGCTAAATGAACCGAAAACCGAACTTGTATTTTAGTTTTTTTATAAACTATATATTTTGGTTTTTTATAAACTATATATTTTGGTTTTTTTTAAAAATTAAAACCGCTCCGAACGGTACGGTTCGGATCAGTTCATTCGGTTTTCTTTAGTGCATGGTTTTTTTGCCCACCCCTAATGATGCCTATGAGAGTTCATGAATCTATAAGGAAAAGACTAAGGCTTTTCATGACAAACAGATCTTGAGAAAGAACTTCGAAGTTGGGCAGAAAGTTTTGTTATTCCATTCTTGCCTTAAGTTGTTTCCAGGTAAGTTACGTTCTCCATGGGTTGGGCCTTTTGTTGTTACTAATGTTTTTCCTCATGGTGCAGTTGAGATTAAGAGCTTAAAGACAAGTAAAGAGTTCAAGGTTAATGGTCATAGGTTGAAGCCTTATTATGAAAACTTTGAGACACTCAACGTAGATGAGGCTCCACTTTATGAACCTGTGTACGTTGATGAATGAAACTTGAGAACCATGTTAGGATGAGGATAATAAACCAAGCACTTATTGGGAAGCAACCCAATGGCTGGAGAAAAGATTTTGAGAGCACGCCATGCATGATTTGATCTTTCTCTCTCTCAGTCTCATTTACTTTACCCACTTTATGTTAAATTTTATTTGTTTCTGTTTGTGTGTCTCATCTCATTTCCCCATGTTTAATTCTGTCTTTTGTTAGATTAGGCTTACATTGAGGACAATGTAAGAATTAAGTGTGGGGGGTGGATTTCGAACTTAGATTTTGTTGCTTTGTCTTTTTTCTTTTTACAAAAAAAAAAACAAAAAAAAAAACCCAAAAAAAAAACATTGTTTTGAATATTAGCCAATGATAAGAATTTGATTGACAATGAATATGGTTCTTAGAAAAGGTTGAATATTACCTTAGTTTATACTTGATTCTTGTGTTGATTTCCTCTTAATTGAGATTCTTTAAACCATGAGCACTAATAACAATTATGTCATAGTTTTGACTTAGAATTTGAGATTGATGCAATCTGAGTTGATTATTTTAGATTGAGTAAATGACTGTTTGTCTTGATTCTTATCTCCACAATACAATGTTGTATACACAGACACCATAGTTAGAAATAACTACCTATAACCCTTAAGAGTGAATCTATCCTTGAGTAATTTAGGCTTATGTACCATCAGTATATAGAGGATAATCTACCATGAGAAGAATGCTATCTAAAGGGGTAGAGTGAAAACTCTTGACTATGAAAAAAAAATCAAAAGAAAATGCACGCAAATGCTGCGAGTTAAAAAAAAAAAAGAAAAAAAAAGAGATCAAGATGATAAGATTAGTTTGACCTACTCTTTTCTTTGTTCAAGGCAAAGGCAGTTGATATTAAAATTTTTTTGAATGGATTTTGATTAAATTGATTCACACACACACTATGAGAATCAAAAGAGAGATGGGATTGACTATTAAATTAAAGTTAGAACTTCAAGAATATTTAAAAAAAATTTTGAGCTATATGACTTATGCAATCTTTGAGGCTAATTTTATTTTAAAATCTTTTGTTCTTATTCTGCTATTAAAAAAAAGGATGTTTGTAGGTATCATCGTTGAAGCCCTATCGAAATTATAACTCGTCCACTATAGCTGCCTAGGAGTTTAAAGGCTTATTGCATACGCTAAATGCAATTGTGATTTCCTACGAAAGTGAACTAGTTTAGATTTTCTTTTTATTTTTGTTTTAGGTTTGCTCGAAGACGAGCAAAGGGTAAGTGTGGGGGAATTTGATAAGTGCATATTTTTCATATATTTTGCTATTAATTTCTCTATCTTTTTCTTATTTTGGTCTTAAATATTCTAGTCATTTTAGTTAATTTTTAATTTAGTAAATTATATTTTTATTATATTAATTTTTATCTTAGTTTATTTTATTTTATTATTTTAGATATATTCTGTGATTAAAGAGAAATTAAATCGGAGCATTCAAAAAAGAAATGATTTAGAGAATTAAAACAGAAAAAGAATTGAAAATTGGGAGACGAAAGTGCACAAGAGATCAAGAATTAAAGAAAATTCGAATTAATTAGAGATTGTGGATAAAAAGAGTACAAAAGAGCTCAATTTCGGAAGCATTAATTACTTAATTTTGGGAGTAATTAAGCATATATGCATGTGAATTCAAGCCCAGGAAACCGAACTGAACAAATTCATTCATCATGGACATGAAGAAAAAGAAGAGAAAGTGATTTTAGTTTTAAACGTGGCCAGCACGTGAGGAGCAATTGCATGGCATTGCAATATATGGAACACAATTTAAAGGGACCCGCACTTGGCTTTCGAAGGTGGAAAGTAATGGCTTATGGTGGCGTTAATTTGGAGGATTTTCAAATAGAATTCAAAAAGGATTCCCTTAGAATTGTTGAAGGATTCGGTGGCCAAGCGCTATAAAAGCTGAACTTTTGGCTTTTGATTGGAGGATATTCGGCAGCCACACGTAGAGAAGAAGAATTTGCAGCCACAAAGGAGAAGAAAAAATAGAGGAGGCAGCCGTTTGAATTAATCTTCATGATTGATTTTATCAATTTTCTTATCCCAATTTAATTATATTATGTTAAATTTTTTATTTGATTGAGGGTGAATTCAAAACCCTAAACATACTATACAATTAAATTTAAATGGTATCATTCAATTTATTTAATTGAGATTGTTTATATTCTTTTATAATTAATGTTTATGATTTTATTCTTGTCTTGTTTGAGTGGCCAATTAGATAGGACTTGAATAATTTATTCTTTATATTGAAATTCTTGATCCGTAATTGTCTTGATATTTTAATCGTTAGTAGCGGTGAAATCGGTGATTTGATTGGAGAAACATAACCTAGGTTAAATAATCCGAGTTTTATGTGTTTATTGCATAGATCAACCTAATATCTTTATCTTTTTAATGCTTCCATTATTTTAAATTTAAAGAGCTTGTTTTAAATTATTGATGGTTAAAGATTAGGTGAAAGAACTTATTTTCTTTAACGACACACGAAGGAAAGATTGAGGTAATGCAGAGAGAAGCTTATTGTTATCATGATTGATAGTTTGATATAATTTGATGATAGAATTGATATATTATGTGCGTGTTTGGTGGTGGCGAATGATCCTTTAACCAAAGTTTTTCTTATTATTATTTCTTTATCCTTTAATTAGAGTTTTTATTAAATTATTATTTTCGTAATTTAATTTCTTTATTTCTTACTATTTAGTTAAAAATTCATAAAACTCTCATTTTTCTATTTTTAGTTGGCATTTTCTTTAGTTAGATTAATGTATATTATTATTCTTATTGTTATTTTATTTTGAGTATTGCTTTAGAGTTGATAATAAATACAGCTTGCATAGTCTCTGTGAGATCGATCCTTACTCATTTCGTTCTTAATTATTTATCTTAGTAGTAAGATTTTAAATTTAGTGCACCCTAATGACACTACCATTGCTCTAAATTTATTTGAAGAGATTGCTAATGGAAATGAGAAATTTGGTGTTGTTTGTAAGCCAGACGCTATTACATACAGTACTATTATAGATGGTCTTTGTAAGGAAGGTTTTGTGGACAAGGCCAAGGAACTGTTTCTGCAGATGAAGGGTAAGAATATTAACCCCGATGCGGTTACTTATACCTCTTTGATTCGCGGTTTTTGTTATGCTAATCATTGGAATAAGGCCAAGCATTTGTTTATTGAGATGATGGATCAAGGGGTTACAGCCTAATGTTGTGACTTTCAATGTGATCATGGATGAGCTCTGCAAGAATGGGAAGATGGACAAAGCAAGTAGGCTGTTAGAATTGATGATTTTGAGAGGAGTGAATCCCAACGCATCTACTTATAACACATTAATTGATGGTTATTGCTTAACTAGTAAAATAGATCGTGCTAGGGAATTATTTGTTTCTATGGAGAGTAACGGGTGCATGCATAATGTTGTGAGTTACTGCAAGACTAAGGATGTAGAGGAAGCTTTAAATCTTTATAGGAAAATGCTGTCTAAAGGAATTAGGCCAACAGTTGTTACATATAACACCTTGTTTCATGGCCTTTTTGAAATACACCAGGTTGAGCATGCTTTAAAACTGTTTGATGAGATGCAGCGCAATGATGTGGCTGCTGATACCTCTACGTATAATTCCTTTACAGATGGGCTCTGCAAGAATGGTTATATTGTAGAAGCAGTTGAATTATTTCGTACTTTTGGGAATTCTCAAGTGCGAACTTGATATTCGAGCCTACAACTGCCTCATTTATGGATTATGTAAATCCGGCAGACTTGAATTTGCATGGGAACTGTTTCGTAGTTTGCCTCGTCGAGTCCTAATGGCAAATGTTGTAACATATAACATCATGATCCATGAGCTTTGTAACGATGGCCAAATGGATAAGGCACATGATTTATTTCTTGACATGGAAGAAAATGCTGTGGCACCCAATGTCATCACATTTGGTACGCTTATCCATGGTTTTATCCGAGTCAATGAGCGCTCAAAAGTTATTGAACTTCTTCACAAGATGAAGGAGAAAAAAGTAATGCCAGATGCATCTACCGTTTCAATTGTTGTCGACTTACTTGTAAAGAATGAAATTAGTCTGAACTCACTTCCGTCATTTCCTGTCCAAGAGCGACAGGGGAAGTTGATGAGTCAAATGTCAAGTAGCAGCAGCATGTGTTTTGAGCCTAAATACCTGATCTGCAGCATCTCATTCACGTTGCAAAATGACGTCGCCTGGTGACAGCATGTTCTCTCTGGTACTGTTCATGGATTCTTGATTTTCTTGTGATCAGAAGAGTCTCATTCATATTACAAATCCTGATCTGGACAAGCTAGCATACGTGATCACCAACTGCACATGGTTGTTGATGCCAGATTAAGCATGGTATCATGTCTTTCAACTTGTTATTCACTATAGTGCTTCCATTGAATGGCCACAAGAAACTGTAAAATCACCCTCTGTCCTGTTCTCTCTTAATGACCCATCGCTTTAGAAGCAAATGAATTAGTTGAAGCTTGTCACTTTATTGGCACTGACTATCATTTATGCTTTGAATTTACAGCATATTTTATCCTTACTGTACTCTTCGCATAGTTACCTTTGAGGGCTGCTAGTATGTAAAACTAAAAAACTTCATATAATCTGTAAGCTTTTTTATTTAGATTGTTGTAAACTTTCAGTGTATATCTGTTCTGTGAAATGATTCATTCTGCAAGGCCCTAGGCTTATGACTCTTCTATGAAATGATTTACCCTCACCTGCACACAGGCATTTGTCGCTTTCGAGCAATCTTCAAACAATGTGAAAAAAAATGCTTGAAACACGACACAAACTTAACTGTTTACATGAAAAGCGGCAGAAACTTGTGAAATTACAGATTAAAAAGTACCTACTGTGAGGAAGATGCTATAAAACTCACTCGGAAAATGTAAAATGGTTAACAGACATCCAAGGTGATCAACCAGAAACACAATTCAGAACATGGGCTGCTTTTGGCTGTCTAGCTTTCAGAAGTCAATATTTAGACGAACTTTGTGGAGATTAGGATCACCAATCAGTCAGATTTAGATAGAAAGTGAGAGATTGCTATTGCCGAGCCATTGCTTCTATCCTAAATGCTTTGATCTACCTGAAAAGTATACAAATATCGGGGTTAAAACAGAGCAGTTGAAATGGTATTGATGAACTCAACTGAGATAAATGATAAAAGAAAACTAACCTACCTTCTGTACAAAACTCGCACATCTTCCTTTAAGAGCTGACTTCCCAAGAAGAGATCACCACAATCGTTCACATCAACAGTCTCCACTTGAGAATTTTTATAACCAGAATGTTCATTCCATTCAAACCACATCCTTGACATCAGTTCCTTCTTCAGGAGACTCGGCAGCAACCAATCTATATGCATAAACTTTCTTTGTTTGGCCTGGCCGGAAAGCCCAGCCGATTGCTTGGCGGGTTTCTGATGGAGTACAGGAACATCCAGAATAATGATCCAAATTTTTGTGGACTTACATGTAAAGAATGAAATTGGTTTAAACTCGATTCCACAATTCAAGAGGTAATGAGTTTAATCTTGATTTAGTATCATGTCTCTTCTGCTTTAAAACCAGATCTGGGAATCCCATTCATCTTACGACAGGTGAAGGAGTGTTTGTGTATTGCTGGCATGTTCCCAGGTTCTGTTCGCGGATTCTGTTAGCAGATATGGCTAACTCCTCGTTTCAGATAAGTTTCAAAGTCTGGCAACTTTTTGTTTCAATTCATGGGTTTTCCTTCTATGATGCATCTTTCTCATTAGCTGTAGTTTCAAATTTTTAGGCTCTTCCTGTATGACCTCTTTTCTTCTCCAAATAGATAAAATTTGTTTTTCATTTTTCTCTTGCGAGGGTACAGGTTTACGTTGAAACTTTCTGTTAGTTAAATTGATTGTCATTTGATATTGGAACTTCTAGTTGAACTAGTTTGCACTTTGAATATATGAGATTACCAACTCTTAAGGAATTGGTGCCAAATTGATTATGTTATCAGGTTTTTCAGTCTGTGTAATTGTCCAAATTTTTTTCATTCCTAGTGACATGGCATTCACTTGAATGGTGACTCATGAATCATGATTGCGTGTGTTGGTATTTGTTATACTACGTGTTGGCAAGACAAACTTTGTTGAAACTGACATACTTTTCTCTATGAAGATTGAAGACAACATAATAAGATAAAATTTATCAAAACATATATACTTGACAGGGCTGGAACGTCTGTTATTAGTCCTCGCCTTCCATTCTCGTTCCATATTCTTCTGCTAACAAATCTTGATCATGATAGTCTTCTCTTTTCTTTACAACCCACATATAAAGTCTTGGCCATAAGCCTCGAGGCCTATTCTCTTTTGCAATGGTGAGTTCACTCTCAGGAATCAGATCCTTCAAATTCGAACAAATTTGAAGAAACTGCAAAGGCCTACAAAGCAAATGGTGTGAAGCTCCTTTCACTTATCACTGGCACAGCATTACTCTGACTTTCTACATTTTACTGTTGCTTATGGTTTGACACATTATTTATTGTTCTAAAATGTTGAGAAATTGATGGGTGAAGCAGACATAACTAAAATGAATTTGAAAGAAAATAAAGAACAAGCACAAAAAGGACACCAAAATTACGTGGTTGGCTTTTTAACCTACGTCCAGGCAAAACAAAAGAAAATATTTTCTTTAGTGAAAGGAGTTCTGAGTATTGTAGATTGCAGATTTTACCACTTTCCAAAACCCAATACACCCAAACTCTCAAATCACTAATACGAGAACTTATAATTTTAAGCTCTCTAAACTCTCTCTTTAAAATTGCTTATTTGCTCTCTCTCGATGGAATTGAGAGTCAAAAAGGATATTGAGAGGGGAATTGAAGCCTTCTATTTATAGGCTTCATTTCTCCTCTATTTTAATAATAAAATAATATTATTAATATTTTATTATTTTTCCTTTCAAATCTTTCGGCTTCTTCTTTCTTCTTTTGTTCTTCTTTCTTCTTTTTCTTCTTCAAGGTTTTCGACATTCAAAATGGGCTGCATCTAGAAATGTGGTCGTCTAGAATTTGCTGACTTTGACATAAAATACCATTCTCGTTGGAAGTTCAATCATTACTGTTTTTATTCCCCTCTTTTACTTGCTCTTACTATTTTTGTTGTCAGAAATTATCTGAAGTTCCATGCATGCTCCAATAGAACGAGTAATGTAGGTGCTGACCAACTCCAAATAAGTAGTTCGTTGCCTAGTAGTTGCTTTGCATGAAATTTGTTTTACAAGCTTCCGTGCAACCCCTAATTTATTGGAAGTATTAACCCAACCCCTCATTTAATATTAGATTTATCCGTTGATTGATGCTGACTCTTGAAAGTAATATAATATTTGTATAAATATAATGAAATCTCACTTTATTAACAAATATAATTTAAAAAATAAAAAAATAAAAAATAACTTAAGTTAAAATCCAGGGAGCAACTTCTATCCTCTTACCAAGTTATTAAATATAGAGCAGACTGAGGCATATGTATAATATTTATAATTTTCTTCATGATTCAGAATCATATCTCAAATGTCAAATAAAATTCTCAATTAGGGGTGTTTGCGGATCGGATTTTACGGACTAGGCATCAATCCATATCTGATCCATGATTTTAAAATTTTCAATCCAATCCAATACATGGATTGATAAAATTCAATTCAAATTCAATCCATACATCTGCTGATCGGATGCGGATTTGACCCAATCCATATCCAATTCACCATTTTACAGATTGGTTTGCGGACTGAAAATTTTTATTTCTATCAACTCCACAAACTAGCTAAATAAAAAAATTTATATAAAAATAATTTTACTACCAATCAAATTTAAAATTAATAAGATTTAAATAAATTAGTTGTTTAAATAAAGGTAGAAAATACATTTAAAGTTTCAAAATATAGCATAGCAAAACAAAAAAAAATCTCATTCATATAGATCAATACATGGAAATTAATTATTTAGGAAGCTATATTTGTTTATTTAATTTGTTTATTTTATATTATTATCGGATAAGATATAATATGGTGTTAATGTAACTATATTTTAACTTATTTATTTAGTAGTAAGTACTAATGCCATATTTACAAGTTTTTTTTTAATTAAATAAATACTTTTTATTTTTTACGGATTCGCCGATTTTTGTGGATTTAAAGAAGTAGATCCACATCCAATCCACCGATTACGGATTATCAAATTTTTAATCCAATTCAATCCATCAATTTATGGATCAAATTTTTGCAGATCAGATTTCTATGGATTAAACGGATTGAGCAGATCAGATTGGATTTTGAACACCCCTATTCTCAATGATTGCAAGTCTCGATAGCTTTAAGATGAACAAGACCATCATGAATTCTGGTGCATCTTTCAGGGTCTAATTTCTCCAAGTTCATCATAAAGCCAAAAAATGCCCTAATTCCTTTGCCAGTAATTTCATAATCGTTACTAAACTGGAATCGGAATGGACTGGAATGAGAACAGGGAATGCAAATTATAATAAATTATTTACTTGAATTGTAGGAATCAGAATCGGAATAAGCTGGATTGTTATTGATGTGTCTACTTTGTCTTGGAATCAAAATATAAATGAGTTACATTTTAACAATTTATTAAAAAGTACTTAATGAACTATTGTCATAATTATTATTTTATATTTAATTATGGTGATTATTTATTCAAAAATTCTTATTATTTTAAATTATTTTTAATAATATATTAATATTCTAATTAATTGAAAAATTTTAAATTAATTAATTGTTAATATATTAATTGATTAAGTATAATAATACATTAATTAATTATAATTGAGGACAAAATAGACATTTTCTTATTCTGTAACAGGGCAAAATGGTCATTTCAAAGAATTGAGTTAAATTGTCTAATTTAATTTATATGTGTTATAATATATAGCTTAATTATAGTGTAAAAACAATGACAATGTAATTTTTTTTTATTAATGCTAATACTAAAACTTTATCATCATGCAATTTTTATAATTATTTTGTTTAAATTATTTATGGTATGTTTGTTTGTTAATTAAATAAACTATTATTTTTTAACTATGACTTAAATGTTTAGCAAAAACTATTTATGAAATAGTACTACCGAACACGTATTCTTTATTTTTATCTTTTTCAATTATGTCTACCAAACATATATTACTATTTTTAATTTTAAAATATAGCATATAAAAAATGATATGAGACGCATATTTAAATTCAAAATACACCAATTATAAAATACCGTTTTCATTCTTATTTTTGTTTTCATAAAATGCTAATTTAGAAACAATACCGAACAGAAACTTATTTTTGGTATAAATAATGTTGTGCTAGTTTTATAGGCTTACATGCACCCTCAAATTTATTAGAAGTATCAACCGAACCCCCTATTTAAGGTTAGATTTACCCATTGACTAATATCTAACCTGTTGACTAATGTTGACTCTTGAAAGTAACTATAATATTCTATATTGTAATCTCGTTGTATTAACTAATAAATTTCAAAAATATAAAAAGATCAATAATAACAAAATAATTAAAGTTGAAATCCAAGAAATTGCCCCAAAAAAAATAGTACCTAAACCAAAAATAAAAACCAAAATTCATAAATTTTCATTAAATAAAGTGGTAACAATGAGTAGTCCTCATAAAATGAGTGTAGAAATTGAGTGGTTTTAGTACACTATATGATCAAGGAACACCTTTTATCCTTTTACCCATGTTATTACAGCTATGTTTACTTACTACAGTAGGAGTGAGGAGTGTGGATTATTCACACTCGAGTGATTACTTGTATATTTTAACGGGGTATGGGAATCTCACTCCGTGGGTCCCACCCATTTTTTGAGTAGGGAGTGGGGTTCCCACTCCCATGGAAGGACATCTACTCCCATCTTTTCCTTTTTAACTTTCTTTTATTAAAAAAATATAATTTATTTAGTAAAACAAAATAAATAATATTCATATTTATTTAAATATTATTATTATATTATTTTATAAAATTTCATCTATTAAAAAGAACAATATCAATCTCATTAAATAAAACATTATTATATTTATTTGATATTAATGATTAATTATAATAAATAGTTTATTCTAAGAAAATATTAATTTTCTACTATGTTATTAATAATAATGTTTCATTTCTATTGCTCTCATCAATAATTTTAAATTTAGATAACTAAAATTAAAACTAACAAAAAATTATTATGTACCTAATTAATAAAATTAATAATTATTGTTAATTTACAAATATAATGAAATAAATATTTCATTTTTCAAATATTTTTTATTAATTTTTTATTAAAAACTACATTTTTTTAAATAAGTATAAAATTGTAATTTGAAACTATTTACTCCCGCTCCGAGACAAAATAAACATGTAAATTGAATTTTAATTCTAATTCCATACTCCTATTCCAGTGTAAGTAAACAATCAGCTCTCACTCCACACTCTCAATCTCAGGATTCCCACTCTTCAGGATTACCACTATATTCCAAAATGTAAACGCAAACAAAACAAAATGTAGATGTATATATATATATATATATATATATATATATAGGTATATATATATATATATTCTAAATCAAACGTCAAATAAAATTCTTAATTAAGTAAACCATAAGGTGATTGCGTATAAAAAAATTAATAATATTAATTTTCATAAGAATTTATGCTTGTAGTATTACTTTACTTTTTATTAACCGTTGCTTCAACTTATGGTGGATATTAAAAGAACAATAATAATAGAGCTATAAACGTTTGCACACTAACAATTAAACTAACACTATAATTTGGTACCAAACAAATCCTTAATATCATAAATAATTAAATTATTGGGGTTTTAAAATGCAGACTTTGCATGATTTCTTTATATTTAGGTGCCATGGCTCCTATAAGTAATATCAGCCGCACTTTTTGATATTGGTAAAAAACTTTTCTAGGTACAATTTGTGAATTTGTACAACGTGTGGTATTAAACATTTGAAGCATGAACCGACAATGTCGTGTCAATAATAAAGAAAAGAAAACGAATTGTATAATACACAGGTGTTCTAGTGTAACTTGGATTCTTTTTCTTTATAAGTGCACCTATCATGTGATTTTTAAAAAAAAAAAAGCAAAAAAAAAACTCTTGAGATTTTAAAATTTCGTAATTGCACTATCTTTAGATTACCGGAAGACTTCCTCTCCTTAAAGACGCCCTTAATCCATAAACGGTCCAAAAAATAATTCATGAAATGAATTGCTTATTTTAGATAAATTTCAAGTATGCATACCTTTTATAACTCCATATTGCATAACTCCTCATTTCACTCAATGGATGCATTTGTTCACTTTTTCTTTCTTGTAAATTTTTGAATGGCCGTAATTCTATAGATTATTAATTAAGTGTTATTATTATCATTATTTTGTAGATGCATATGTGGGGTGGGGCCGTTTGGGGGGTATGGATCTCAATACAGTAGAGGGCTAGAATATTTATTCTTTAAGAGGAACCACAACCAACAGCAATGCTTTAAGTTCCATTCCATGTTACTTTTGTGCACTAGATTGCATAATCAACATTGATTATCCAAGGTCAAAGCCTCTCAAAGACTTTGGTTGCAAGACAAAGCATGGGATTGCGGCCAAAATTTTCTTGCGGTGAAAGGCTCAGAAACTGATGACAGCTACCGAGTTGTTTTGGGCCTCAATGGTTTTAATATTATTCTCTTAAAAACATATATGTTGATTAGAGACGAGAGGAAGAAGATGATTTGATTCAGCCAGTTGCAGAAGAAAGAGCACGCAGTAAAGTTCAGATTTTGAATTCTCTTGTTAAATTGTTTTTAATTTACTACAAGGTAGAATACGTTGCATTCTTAAAAAATGCTTTGAACATCATATTTTTGAATTACAAATATACCAAAAATTAAATTAATTTTTTTCTTTATTAGTATAAACTAAATTTTCCTAAATCCTCATCCTTGTAAGTGGAATTCTATTGTGAAACTAATAGTCCTTCCTAGAAGAACTAACTATCACTTTGAACATATGTGTCATCTCTAACAACAGCTTCCTGACCTGCAGCTAGCTGCTTTCAGCATTATTAGAAGTAGCATCCACATTGGCTTTCAACCAGCCATAATTAAGAGGAGGGCACCATTGTTTCTGTTTTTCAGTTTTCTTCCTTGAAGCATAAGCCATAATTTGGGGGAGGGCAAGCTTCCAAATAACATTCCGAATGGTATTATGAAAATCTTTCACCCTTTTGGTAATAAAAAAGAACCTTATCTATAGTTCTCTCTTAACAATCTTATCACTTTAAGTTTTCTCTTAAGTAGAAACATCATATATATTAATTTGTTGCTAATATAAATAAAACTAAATATTTATAACTTAAAAGATAGGTGTTGAATGGTGGCGGTCTCATGTGAAAAAAAAAAAAAAAAAGTTTTTGAAAGCAATGGTGATATCATAATTTTTGTACTGATATGAGAATATTACAAAAGTTTGAATTCAATATTTATGACTAGATTTTTTTTCCGCATTACAAAAAGTTTGAATTCAAGAATAAATAAGCAATATCAAAAACAATTTTTATAAAAAGCCTCCAGGACATGTCATATGAATTTGTGATATGAAAAGTAGTATACTAGTCACTAGATCTTTCTACGCATTATGAAAAATTAGAATAGCAATCTAAATTGATATCAATTACTAGTGAATGGGTCTTGCACAAAAACCAGAAATTTTTTTGATAATATAAGAAATTATTAGTCATTTTACCCTAAGTTTACTCTATCTCAAAAATACTACAGAAACTTTAACTTGCTTAATATTTTTACCTTAATTTATAATTTGTATCAGTCACTTACTAAAAGATAGAATTACTTCATAAAATGACAAAATAAAAAAAATACAAATGGCAATACCATTCATTTTATAAGGATAATTCAACCCGTTTGGCACCAAATTATATATTAAATTATTTCAAATATTATAAATTATTTTAAGACTGAGTGATGGACCTAATCATTTTAATACTCATGACATTTTAATCTATCTAAACATGAAATTTCGAGTGGACTTATGTTTAAGTAGGAGGATAATGTAAGAAAATTTGACACTTTTATTCAACTGAATAAATTTCACAATTTAAATTAGAAAACGATAAAATTTCATAAATAACTTTTATTTGAACTAATTGAATCGGGAGCCATCATTTGTAGCGGTCCCAAAAGCGTAACATCATTGTGAGCAATGCATTTTACCTGTAAAATAAACGGCAGATTGCGGTTTGCGGATAGATTATCAAGCCATTTGTAAATATTCGGTATCGGAAGGAAAAGGGCATATATTTCTCTCCTATTTTGGTAATTCTCTTCTTCTTCTTCAACCCCAAATAATCAAAAGCTTCCAATGGCTTTCGTATCCACAACTCGTTCATTTCATTTTACTTCAATTTCAATACCAGCTCTTACATGTAATTTCTCATCTTCGTTCCCTCATACCAGAACGCCCACATCTTCAATTTCGGAAAATGAACCCTTATATGCGACTACAACAGCTAAACTGAAGGAGTCGCTAAGACTGACGGTCAAAGACCGAGCGTCACTGGAAAAATTCCTCAAAGAAAGGTGCAAATCATCAGGTCAAGGTGATATTAATCTTATTACTCTAATGAAGCCTTGTGTATCTTTGATTACATGCTCCGTATGCACCCTTCTCCGCCTCCTGTCTGTTCCTTCAATATTTTGTTTGGTTGTCTTGATAAGAATAAACATTATGATACTGTCCTTTTACTCTTCAAGAGACTCAATTCACCTGGGTTTTTTCCAGATCTTTATACTTACAGTATCTTGATTAACTGCTTTTGCAAAATGGGTCGAGTTTCTCATGGTTTTGTTGTTCTTGGGAGAATCCTCAGGTCTTGTTTTACTCAAATGCTGTGACCTTTACTTCTTTGATTAAAGGTTTGTGTGCGGAGAGTAGAATCATGGAGGCTGCCGCATTGTTTACTTAAACTTAGAGTGCTTGGTTGTGAGCCTAATGTTTTTACATACAGTACTTTGATTAATGGATTGTGTCGAACTGGCCATGCAATTGTTGCTCTAAATTTATTTGAAGAGATGGCTAATGGAAATGGGGAATTTGGTGTTGTTTGTAAGCCAAGCACTGTTACATACACCACTATTATAGATGGTCTTTGTAAGGAAGGTTTTGTGGACAAGGCCAAGGAACTGTTTCTGCAGATGAAGGATGAGAATATTAACCCGATGTGGTTACCTATACCTCCGTGATTCGTGGTTTTTGTTATGTTAATGATTGGAATGAGGCCAAGTGTTTGCTAATTGAGATGATGGACCAAGGGGTACAGCCTGATGTTGTGACTTTCAATGTGATCATGGATGAGCTCTGCAAGAATGGAAAGATGGATGAGGCAAGTCGGTTGTTGGACCTGATGATTCAGATTGGTGTGCGTCCAGATGCTTCTGTCTATAGCACATTAATGGATGGGTTTTGCTTGATGGGTAGAGTTAATCGCGAAGGAACTATTTGTTTCTATGGAGAGTATGGGTTGCAAACATAATGTTTTTAGTTACAGTATTTTGATAAATGGTTACTGCAAGAATAAAGAAATAGAGGAAGCGTTAAGCCTTTATAGCGAAATGCTCTCTAAAGGAATAAAGCCAACAATTGTTACATATAACACCTTGTTTATTAGCCTTTTTGAAATACACCAGGTTGAGCGTGCTTTCAAGCTGTTTGATGAGATGCAGCGTGATGGCATGGCAGCTGATACCGGGACATATAGAACCTTTATTGATGGGCTCTGCAAGAATGGTTATATTGTAGAGGCAGTTGAACTATTTCGTACTTTGAGAATTCTCAAGTGTGAACTAGATATTCGAGCCTACAACTGCCTCATTGATGGATTATGTAAATCCGGAAGACTAAAATTGCATGGGAACTATTTCGTAGTTTGCCTCGTGGAGGCCTAATAGCAGATGTAGTAACATATAACATCATGATCCGTGCGCTTTGTACTGATGGGAAAATGGACAAGGCACATGATTTGTTTCTTGATATGGAAGCAAAAGGTGTAGCACCCAATTGTGTCACATTTAACACGCTGATGCTAGGTTGCATCCGCAATAATGAGACATCAAAAGTTGTTGAACTCCTTCATAGAATGGATGAGAGAAATGTAATACCAGATGCATCTACACTTTCAATTGTTGGACTTACTTGTAAAGAATGAAATTAGCTTAAACTCGATTCCACAATTCAAGAGTCAAAGGTTAAGTGAGTTTAATATTGATTTAGTCGCATGTTTCTTCTGCCTGAAAACCCGATCGGGAGGGTCCCATTCTTATTACAACATGTAAAGGAGTGTTGTCTAATGTTGGCATGTTCCTAGGTTCTGTCCACGGATTCTGTTTGCAGACATGGCTAACTTCTTGTCCAACAGATAAGTTTTAAAGTCTTTCAACTTTATGTTGTAAAATAACTTTTTATTATTCAATTCATGAGTTTTCCTTCTGTAACACATACTTCTCATTAGCTGGAAGCACAAAGTTTTTAGGCTTTTCTTGTATGGCCTCTTTTTTTGATGCCAAATTAATTATGTCATCAGGTTTTTCAATCAGTGTTCATCATTAATTTCTGTTAACAATTAATAGCACAGCTTGTCTTCAGCTTCATTGGTTCCTCTCAAAATAATCTTGTAAGGACAATTTTTTTTTTTTTTTTATGGTAAATGCTAGACTGTTTGTGGTCTGAATGATACTACACATCTAAGTAATTGCCCAAATCTTTTGTTCCTTGTTACATGGCATTCAATTGAAGGAGGACTCATGATTGTGTGTATTAGCGGTATTTGTTATACTATGTATTGGCAAGACAAAGTTTCTTGAAACTGACAAACTCTTTCTCTATGAAGATTGAAGACAATATGATAAGATAAAATTTATCAAAAGCATATATGCTTGCCAGGCTGGACCCTTTGATTATTAGTCCTCGCCTTTCGTTCTTGTTTCATATTCTTCTGCTAACAAATCTTGATCATGATGAGTCTTCTTTTTCTTTAAAAAAAAAACCACACTAAAGTCTTGGCCATAAGCCTCAAGACCTATTAGCTATTGCAGTGGTGAGTTCTCTCTCAGGAATCATATCTTTCAAATTCAAGGAATTTGAAGTAATTGCAAAAATACCTACAAAACAAATTGGTCAAAGGTCCTTTCACTATCTACATTTTTACTGCTTGGTTATGGTGTGACGCAACATTACTTCTTATGAGAAGACCATTCTTCGAACCATGTATTGAGATGCCGCGGAGAACCTTTGGAATTATATAAGGATTAACCCACTTTAATCTCCGGCCATAGTTCCATGCACCCAGTTTATCTTTTTTTGTTTTTTTGGTGGGGGGCGGTGGCGCGGCGGGCTTTTTACTGTGTTGCCTTTTTCTTTTTATACAGTTATTTGTATTTGACAACTTGAGCTACAGTCTTTGAGTTTAGAATCCACCACAAAGTAGCTGTTTGCTTTTTTTGAGTTATCTTTTTGTTTTTCTTCAACTTAACGAAAAAAATTTTCAGTCATTAAATTATTATCCCAATTTTTAGTTTTTACTAATTTAAAAGTATAAATAATATCATTAAAAGATAGTTTTTAAATGTTTATCTAATTAATTAATTTTTATTATTATCAAAATAAAATTTAATAATTAGCATTATTACTCATCTCCATAACTTATAAAAATATAGTGATAGACTATTACTATTTTTACTATTTTTATTTTCTTCAAATTAGCATTATTTATCTTCATAATTTTTTATGACTATTTTTCATATAAAAACATCATAAATTATAATAAAATTGATTAGAAATGTACATAATTTAAAATATTAAAAGGTTGTAATCAACTGAAAATGATTTATGTTATGATAATTATATATGTTTTTGAAATGTTTATTATTGATTAACATTTACTACACATACTAGGGCACAAATGTAGAAATACTAATTTTAAATTTTTTAAGTTAAAAAATAAAACTTAATATTTATTTTTAACGATTGTATAAAAATATATAATTCAGATTCCATATCTGGGCCCATTTAAAATTCAAACTAATTCGCACATATTTAGATCTTAGACAAAAAAACATGAGCCACCTAAATATTTATGACTTAAAAATCATTTAATAATTATGGTCCATTTAACTTATCTAAATAAGTGAAATTTGAATAGACTTATTTTTAAGCAGGAGTGACAGTGAGAAAATTGACGCGGCGTTAGTTTACAATTTGTATGCCAATCTGAATTATCAAAATTGTCATATGCAAGCATAGTATGTTGTGTAGTATGGTGTATGTCCCTATGTTCTGTTCATGGATTCTGTTTGCAGATATGGATGACCTATCAGATAAGTTTCAAAGTCTGCAACTTTTTGTTGTAAAATTCATTTTTATTATTCAGGTTATATAGTTTCCGTTCATAATGCATCTTTCATTAGCTGGAAGTGCAAAGTTTTGCTCTTCAGTTACAGTTGGGTTGGGTTTTAATACCCGATCCGGTCTTCAAAAACAAAAATACTCACTAACACATTGGCGCCTTACACTTTATAATTTACAGCTTACACATTACACAAGACACGCACACCGCACACCCGACGCAGATCAGCCGCAACCTCACAACTCACGTGCACTCACAAATCAGCACCACACATACATACACACTGCAACATAAAAACAACACACAAAATGTAATCGATTATATTTGTGGCTTGGAGTGTCAGCACACTCAAAGTAAGTCAGATTGGGATGCCAGTTTAATCCGAACAACCTCAAATCCGACGCACACCTAAACCCGATTTTGCCCAATTTACCAAACAAGAACTTAGTTTAAGATGAATGCTTTGTTACTTTTTACAGCTTATACGACTCTCGTAGATGACAAGATCAACCTAACCCCCGCACCCGCTGATCGATATCTAACACGCGACTGGAGCGTCACCTTGAAAGTAACTGGGTAATGTTCTAGTATTTGTGAATATCATTTGATGCACCAGCACAAATTTTTAAAAATAAAGGTAATGTGTTATTGGTAAAAAAATTTATAAAAAGTAATTTACGACCAGACAAACGCGCATATTCGTTGAGCGAATTCTACAAGCATAATCGCCGCACAATAATGTTAAATAAAAATATCAGATAAAATACAAATGTTGTAGTGTAATTGCATTCTTTTTCTTTATAATTTGCACCTGTCAGCGATTATCAAAGCATGTTGTTAACTCTCGAGATTTTAAAATTAGAATGACATATAATATCGTAAGACTTCTCTCCTTAAAGACACCCTTAATCCATAAATCTGCTAAAAATAATTCATGAAATGAATTGATTATTTTAGATAAGTCAAGCAAGTGCATACCTTTATAGCCCATATTGCATAACTCCTATTTCAATTTAAGATGACTTATAGGTTTTTCTTTTTCATGTAAATTTGAAATGGTCAATTCCATAAGTGTTATTATTATCATTGTTTCTAGATGCATTTGTAAGGGTCCTTGGGCCCTGTGGTAAGGGATCTCACAGGCAGCAAAGGGCCAGAATATTTACCTTAAGAGGAACCACAACCAACAGCAACAAGTGAGTTTATTCCATGTTATTTCTGTGCATGATTGCAGAAACAACATTGATCATCCAAGGTCAAAGCCTTTCAAAGACTCTAGTTGCAAGAAAAAGCATAGGATTGCGGTCAAAATTTTCATGGGGATGAAAGGCTCATAAACTGGGATGACAGCTGCTAGATTGTTTTGGGCCTCAATGGTTTTAATATTATTCTCTTTTAAAAACATATATGTTGATTAGAGACGAGAGGAAGAAGATGATCTGATTCAGCCAGTTGCAGAAGAAAGTATAATGCAGCAAAGTTCAGATTTGAATTCTCTTGTTAAATTATTTTAATTTACTACAAGGCCGAATATGCTGTATATCTAAAAATACTTTGAACATCATATTTTTTGTATAAATATACCAAAAAATTAAATTAGTTTTTCTTTTTTATTAGTATAAACTAAATTTTTCCTGAATCCTTGTCCTCGTAAGTGGAATTATTAGAAACTATATCCTTCTAGAGAAGTTAAACTAATCACTTGAATATAGTGTGTCATCTCTAACAAGAGTTTCCAACCCAGAAGCATGTTTAGCAATACGGTAACTGATCCACATAATG